>PISX010000518.1:210164-272575 GCA_004024625.1 Mellivora capensis
AGTTGAGGGAAATTGGGGGGGAGATGAACCATGAGAGACTATGGACTCTGAAAAATAACCTGAGGGTTTTGAAGGGGCGGGGGGTGGGAGGTTGGGGGAGCCTGGTGGTGGGTATTGTGGAGGGCACGCATTGCATGGAGCACTGGGTGTGGTGTAAAACTATGAATTCTGTTACGCTGAAAAGAAATTTTAAAAAAAATTAAAAAAAAAAAACACCTTGATTTTAGATTTCTAGCTTCCTCAACCATGAGAAAACAAATTCCTGTTGCTTAAGGCACCCAGTCTGTGATATTTTGTTATGGCAGTCCTAGCAAATTAATACATTTGGTTTACCATAGTTTGTTAATTTGTTACTCTGTTGATGGGTTGTTTCTAGTTTGGGGTGTTTACAAATGAAGTTACCATATAGGTTCATGTATAGATCTTTGTATAGACATAAGCTATTGTTTCTGTTGGATAAATACCTAGTATTTAGGCTTGCGTCATCCGGTGAGTGTTATAATAAACTGGCAAACATTTTTTTCAAAATGGTTGTACTATTTTACATTCAATATTTTATAGTATTTTATATACAACAGTATGAGAGAGTTCCAGTTGCTCCATATCTTTGCCAGATTTTAGTAGAACCAATCTTTTTAAATTTAGACATCCTAATGGTATACAGTGGCTCCTTGTGGTTCTAATTTGCATTTTCCTAACGACTAGTGACTCAGAACATCTTTCACATGCTTCCTTACCATCCCTGCATCTTCTCTGGTGAAGTATGTATTAAAGTTCTCACTTTTTATTGGCATGGTAATTTTTTATTGGATACCTGACGCTATAATTTTTACCTTTTTAAGGACTGATTATTTTTGTATTCCTACAAATATTTTTGGGTTTTGTTTTAGGGCATAGGTAAGTTACATGGAAAAAGTTCAATCCTTTTAGATCTTGCTTTAAATTCTGTGATGTGGACCTAGAGGGGCACTTTCCCTAGGGCTATTTTGCCCCACGATTGAGGCAAATCCCTTCTGAGTACTCTTCTGGATGTCCCGTATACTGTGAAGTTTCTCTATTCTGTTTGGAAGAAGTAGAAACTATCCTCAGTCCTGCCTGCTTCAGCCCCAGGAAAGGTTTCCTCCAATTCTTTGGAATCTTTCCTCAGACGAAGGTCACTTCCTCACAGGCCGGCATGAGTCAGTCAGCACTCAAGGACATACAGCAGGGGAACTCTGCCGCTCTCCAGAGTTCTATCTGCTCTGGTACTCTCTTAAAAGCTGGCTGCTTTGGCCTCCTCACATGTCCAGCTCTGTCTCCTCAACCCAGAGAAGCTCTCAGGCACCTCCTGGGTTCTCCCTCCTTGTAACTGGCAATTCTTCCCAGGCAATAAGCTGGGGCCATGATAGGTCTCACCTCACTTATCTTCTGTCTCTCAGGGATCATTGAGCCTTGTAGCCTGATCATTCAAGGTCTTGAAAATCATTTAAATATTTGGAGGGTTTTTATTTTTTAATTGCTTCGGTTCAGAAAATAAACCCAATCCTGTTATTCCATTTTTTTCTGGAAGTGGAAGTCTATCATTTTTTCATTATTTATGTATATATTTACATATGAAAAGTTATTTATAATATAATTAGAAGACTTTTATATCTGCCTGGAATCCAAGGTCTCTGTCATATGAAATTTCTATAGTGGTTAAAATAAAGATTGGCAAACATTCTGAAAAGAGCCAGAGAATATATATTTTAGACTTTGTGGGTCATATATGATCTCTGCTAGTCTTAAAACAAACAAACAAACAAAACAACAACAACAAAAAAACACTTTAAAGATGTAAAAGATTGTAAAACTCTTTTCATGGGCTGTGCAAAAATAAGCTATGAGCTGGATTTGACCCATAGGCCATAGTTTGTTGACCTCTGAATTAGGACAATGTAACCTCTGTAAAAACAAGCTTAAAATCTTACTATATTAATACAGTGAACCTTTATTTTTCATGCATGTCCAAAATAGGTATTCTTGATTATCAGGCATCTACTTTTCCTCTCCAAGTCATGATTCAGGGACATAGCTACCTTGTATTTCATACCTCCTTCATTTTCCTCACAAAGCTTCCAAGATCACCATCACAGCAGAAAGAATATGGAGGACAGCATGTGGGAGGTTCCTGTGAGCAAGTCCTGGTGGGTATACATAACTTCTAACCATCTTTCGTTATTCAGAATTCATTCATATAAGCACGTCTAACTGCAAGAGAGGCTGGGAAACCTAGTTTTACTGTGTAACCAAGAAGAAGAGGAAATGGGCTTGGGTAACAGCTAATCTTCATTATAATGCCCAGTGGATTTCAGTAGTCATGCCCCAATTATCCAAAGGATACAGGGCCTCTGCCAGGATATTATTCAGCCTGTTGGTACCATGCATAATATGCCAGATGATGAGTTTCCATAGCTCCTATTATAATTACAGCCCATTGTGCTTTCATCTTTCTCTGAGTTCCCAGCTCCTCAACACAGAATTAGCATTCCTTCAGGAGTGATCATGGCACACCCAGTCTTGGAGGCTCCACCCTCCCTTTCTCACGTCCCTGTCACTGTGTCAAAGGAGCCATTGCAAATGTGACTCCAGTCAAGCTCATACTTTAAATTAATGGCAGGATTTCTAAAAGAATTTCAAATCTCCTTCCCACAGTGATTTTTCCATCCTATCCTGTTGCCTCTCCCGAAAGTACTGAGGTAGCCACGAACTGGTCTGTGTTGTGTTCAAGGAAAGAAGTCTTGTCTTACTAATAATCTTATTGCTGGTGTCCAGAACAGAGCTGAGTGCTTAAAAAGATTTTCTGTGTAAATTTAACATCTAACAGTGATTGTTATGCTAGTCTACACTTTGAGAATCAGTCACCATTCCCTTTGTTTAAATTCCTTAAGTTTTCTCACCTCCACCTGGGACCTTCCTGTAATGTACCTTGTTATCAGCTGTGAATTGTTCAGGTGTATAACTCTATTAGCGCACATTATTAAAACAGTGAGTATTTCAATTTAACTAGAGTACTGAGGGCATGAAAATAAATAGCATTTCATTTGTTAATGTACTTTAAAAAGGAACTCTGATGATAGCAAGGGGTCTCTTGAGAGCTGAAGATAAATAAGACTGACTTAACTCGATCCCACCCCGGAACACATACCCACCCCCCCAACCCCAGGCAATTTTGTAAGAAGGGCCAAAGCCCTCTCCAAATTTCTGCTAATTCACAAGAACTTGTGTTCTCATGCCCCCCCCCCCCCCCCAGGTTCCTAGGTCCAGTTGCTGCACACAGTCTCTGCTTCACTCCACTCCACCTCTACGGCACTAAGTCCCCTCACTACTCCACACACGCCCTCTCGGAGGTGCATCTCCCTTAAGGCAGAGAGCGGATGGCCCTTTCAGCTTCAGAGGCTCTCAGCTGCACGGAGCCCCTTCTAAGAGCATCTGTTTGCTCTGGGCTACTCTGCCCTTTCCCAGAAAGAAGGCTTTCCAAACTGTGTCACCTCAGGCCTCTAAGGATCTGGCTTCACCTCTATCAAGCACTCCTGGATACTTCAGCAGACAGGCTGGTAGCTTCAGGAGGCAGAAATCACTGACTTGGGGTGCCTGGGGGGCTCAGTCGGTTAAGCATCTGCCTTTGGCTCAGGTCATGATCCCAGGGTCCTGGGATTGAGTACCAGGTCGGGCTTTCTACTCAGCGAGGTGTCTGCTTCTCCCTCTGCTTCTGTGCTCACACTCTCTCTATCTCAAATAAATAAATAAAATACTTAAAAAGAAAGAAAGAAAGAGAAAGAAAGAAAGAAACAAACTACTGACATGACCTAGGGTCTACCCCAGGCCTCCTTGCTGGCTCCCCTTTCTCTTCCTCTCCATCATTGATTTATGACCTCTTTCTCCTTTTTTTTTTTTTTCCTTCTGAGGGTTGGGGGGGCCTTCCCTAATCTAACAGTTAGAATCTCTTATTCTTTGAACATGGCCCTAAGGCTTCCATTTCCAACCCAAGCAGCTTATCAATATATTTCTTCCAAACAAATTCTTCACTACTCAGGACACAAACATTGGCTAAGAAGCTATAGGCTGTACCGTTCAGCCCTGCGTTATGAGGAGGGCATGATCCTCAGGGTCAGACCAGGTTCAGTTCTGGGTCTGACCTTTCTAGCCAGCTGACTGTGGACAAGACACTTTAACTCTTGGAGCTTCAGCATCGTCGTCACAAATGAGGCAGTTGGACATGTACTGAATGCAAGTTCCTTCGGGGCTGGGTTCTGTCTTACTTGCTGGCATACAGTAAGTGCTCAATTATTATCTGTTGCCTGACTGACTTTAAAATAAAAGTAATTTTAAAAGTAAATAAAAAATAGGGATGCCTGGGTGGCTCAGTCAGTTAAGTGTCTGCCTTCGGCTCAGGTCATGTTCCCAGGGTCCTGGGATGGAGCCCCTCATCAGGCTCCCTGCTCAGTAGGAAGCTTGTTTCTCTCTCTGCCTGCTGTTCCCCCTGCCTGGCTCTGGCTCTCTCTCTAATAAATAAAATCTAGAAATAGATAGGTAGACAGATAGATAAAATAGAATAGAATACCTCATCACAAACATGATATGACTAAATGTAAAATAAGAGACATATAAAAATCCCAAAAAGTACTCAGTGAATGAAGCCAGTGCCCAGCCTCAAATATCTCATATGAAACATTCTTGTATGGGAATATTCTAGCTAAAGAGAAACTGAAAAAAGTAAAAAACTCTAAAAGAGAGACACCAGGATGGCACAGTTGGTTGAGCATCAAACTTAGTTTCAGCTCAGGTCATGATCTCAGAGTCCTGAAATTGAGCCCAGTGTTGAGCTTCATGCTCAGCAGGGAGTTGGGAGTCTGCTTGAGATTCTCTCTCTTCTTCTCCTTCAATCCCTACCCCCAACCCCTGCTCATGTTCTGTCTTTCAAAATAAATCTTTAAAAAAAGAAAAGAAAGAAAAAAACCATAAGACACAAAAATACAATAGGGATAAAGGCTGAACATTTCCTGCAAATCTCTTTTATAACAAAATGTCTATCTCCTAAGAAATACTGAGATAATTTAGTGCCATCACCTAAAGTATCAATTAGTAGGTCTAAACTTGACTGAAACTAGGCAACACAATCAAAAGAATACAATGGTTTTGTTTTTGAAACAAAATCCCCCATAAAACTTGGTATCCAAATAATAGTATTCTTTTCTTAATTTGTCAAAAAATTATTTAACAGCTTTTTAAAAATTTAAAATGTTGTAAAACACATGTACATGTATATATTCATTTTAAGTCTTCCTGCACCTGTTTCCATCTCCCAGTGGTGGTAGATGCCTTATGCTTGGAGGAAGTCTGCCATTTTTCTTGGGAAAACATCTTAATGAGAATTTTGGGTATGCTTATGAGAAGACAGCTGAGACCAGGGATAGAAATTGAACCAGGAGAGCTAAATCCAGTAGAAAAAACAGGAGACAAAGATGGCTATGATGTTAATTGGGAGATGACTCTGACTTAGAGACCTGATGTTTTAAGGGGAAAATACATGAAGAAGGTGACTTTGGCCTGAGCTACCAATCACCCCTAAGAACATAGTGTTAGCCTAAGGCTTACAGACAGAGATGGGCACTACATGAGCCTATAAAATGCTACAAGAGCTTGGGGAGCAGAGGTGTCTTAGATCTACTTTTTGGTTTTTCTGTGCTGTATATCCTCCTTGGTCCCTGGAAACCATTAGTTCAGTACATTAAATACAACAGGGGCAAGAAAGCCCTTGGTCCACACTTGGGACAAAGAAGGACAGAAAAGAACATCTTTATGAGATGTTAAGAGGTGACCTAGAACAGAGCTTCCTGAACTTTAATGTGGTGAAAATCCCTGGATGGTTCACTGAAATGCAGGTTCTAATTCAGAAGGGTGGGGTGGGGCTGGGAAATGTCCACCTACTGGTGGGAGCAGGGCACAGGCTGAGTTAGAAGAACCTTTAGAATGGAGTGTGGGGCAGCAGTTCACAGGCGTGGGGAGGGTAGGGAGTGGGAGATCGTGACAAGGGATGATCAGGACATGAAAGCACTCTCCAGGGACCCTCAGATATTCAATAAGGAATTAAATTTCCTGCAGAAGGGGACTCAGTGTTGAAAACCTGGCACTGAGATTACATAAGCCTTTTTCATAATTTTTTTTTTTTTACTTTTGTGCCTGCTACTGATTGTGCACAGGTCAGCAGACATCAAAACACAAAAGGCAACAATCACACGTAAATAAAAAAATATACTTTGTTTTGTAGCTTGGGTTATTATCATGGTTTTATAATGCATGCATATAAGATAGTCATCTTTCCTGACTTTGAAATTGTTCGAGCTTGTCTAATGAAATCAAGCTCATCACCATATGATTATATTCCATAAACTGCATCAAAAACTCCCAAATATTCTGCACCCTGAAGGCACTGTACCATTTTGGGTCATGGTAGGCATTTACATTCTTAGGGACTATAGAGTTTTAATGCATTCACAATTTCTTCTCTGAGAGTTTGGTTGGCATGTTTAATTATAAACACTATAAATAAATTTCATGTGGGTTTCCTTAAGTAATATAACAAAGAGGTTTAAAACTTCATGTGCTAACCTAGACCGATCCTCCCACATTTATCACTAACAAGAAAAGCACCAACCTTGACCAACACCACAGAAAGTCATTCCCATTCTACACCATCAGCACTGGTCCTGAAACCAATCCCAGGGCCCTGATTAAGTCAGTGACCAATCCCCTGTAAAGTGAAACACACACCAAGGATGAATGTCTATCTCTGGAAGAAAATGTGGACATCCACATCAATATCCCACGGTATGTGCTGCCAAAAACAATTACAGAGTTTTTGAAAAATCAGGCATATAATTTGTTGTTTACTGTGCAGTCGGCTATTTTCTATACAAATATAAATTGTTGGACCAACTGCTCATCATTAAGTTGATACATTTAGGATAGAATTAACCATTTTAAATAAAAACAGAATCCTAATTGTCAAAACCGTTAAAGGTCATCTAATTCAAGCCCGCAGTTGATGCTTGAATGCCATTTTCACAGGTAGCCACGGAGCTTGTGGCCTGTCACTTCCAATAATGGGTGGTCTAGCCTATTTGGGGGCAGTTCTGACTGTGAGAACCTAAGTAGAAGCAAAAATCTGTTTTCCTGTGTCTTTTATGCAATGGTTTTAGTTTTCTTCCTTGGACCTGTGAAACAATCTAATCTCTCTTTCACATGACAGCATTTCAGATATTTCAAAATGCTGTATTTTTTTTGCCTTTTAGTTTTCTCTTTCACTTTGTAAATAGCTCCTCTTAAGGTCATTAACTGAGTGGCACTGTGTCCAATCCTTTGTAATCCTAAATGTACCATTGGGATGGGTAAAGTAACTCCAAACAAGAGACTTCTTAAGGTATTAACAGATGTACATTCTATATGCAAACGCTGGGTTAAAAAAGTCAAATAGACTTCTTTGTTACAGGAATTCAGAGTCTTTAATATGCTGGTAGGCATATGAAACTCTAAGAGGAAATAATGTAAAGTATTTCCTAAACAAAAATTTTTTAACAGTAACATATGGAAAGCACATGGATTTACAAATTGGATTATCCTGAGTCCTATGAGCAACATTTCCACTTCCTATGTGACCTTGGGGAAATTCCTTAACCTCTCAAAGATTCAGGTTTCTTCTTTTGAGAAATTCCAATAATAACTCCTATCACCACGTTTGTTGAGAGAACTATAGATAAGGTAACATATCTTACACCATGTCTAGCCCATAGTTAGTGCTCAAAAGACGGTAGTAATTTTTATATTCCCAGATTATGCCAATGAATTACAACCTCTTTCCAAATTAATCATATCAAATATAACTATTTCCAAATGTAAAAATAAAGGAAATTCCTCTGAGTGTTTGCATTATATTCTTACTTCATCCTTCCTTAAAGGAAACACTCCCAGATATTCCCGCCTCCTCAAAGCAGTAAAATAAATGTGGTTGCAAAACATACTGGGATTTATAGAAAAGGAAGGAGGAAACTCAGGAAGTCTCTATGTATACTGGATCTCTACCCGAATTAGATAGGTTGCCTCCCCAATTGCAGTATCTTCCCACCCCTTGGAAACAAGAAGCAAAGAAAGAGTTGTCGGCTTTAAGAAGCACAGATTCATACCTTCCCAACTCTGTCTTTGCAAATTACTGTAACTTATTTTAAAATGAATCCTGTTGGTTTGGGGGTATTTTTAGGGAGAGTGAAACAGAGTTAGCAACAGGAAAAGCTAGTGGACCAACAATGAGTAAGATCTACCTTGTTGGCTAATGTAATGACTCGATGAAATACTGTGATAAAGTACCTAGGACTGAAAAAAAAAAATCAAATATTGCCATGATCACCACCACCACCATCATCCCCAACAGAGAAGGGGGAAAGCACCCCTTCTCAACATACTGTGGAAGTAAGCAGGAGGCAGAAACTTGATCTCCTAGTGTGGTAAGCAGAGCGACTAGGGTAGAAAAAAATCCTGGCCAGAAGTCCGTTCCAGTGCCAGCTCTGCCCCCAGTCTACCTGTTTCACCTTGAGAACGTGATTCTTTCGGCCATGAGATCCTCAGTGTCCTCAGTCTTTTCCTTGAGTCTTTCCAGCTCCAACTTTCTGAGCCTAGAACTATCCATGCCCAGGTACTGACTGTGAAGGCAGGGATTGGCATGTTTGGGGTCAAGGAGGGAAATATGACCAAGAGAAAGGAGGAGAACTAAGCACAGCTCGCCAGGGGCAGCTCTCAACCAGAGAGTTCCCAGTGGGAGAGCAGGGTTGCCAGGAATGACCTGCTAAAGGCAAGTCTTTACACATTGCCAGATAAAACTGCAAGATACCCAATAAAATTTGAATTTCAAATACTTTTTTTTACTATAAGTATGTATCAAATACTGCATAGAACATTCTTACTCCAAACATTTTCCATCATGCATCTGAAATTTACATTTCACTGGGCACCTTATCGTTGTATTTGCTAAACCTGGCAGCCCTGAGTCCCAAGGTTAGATGCTTATAAACAGTGTGTACCTAGTTATTTTATACAATAGACAGAAAGAGAGAGAGATCTTACCACTTGGGATTTTATGTAAGATCAGCCCCTTATATACACACTTGACTGGCACCTCTGGAAGCATCAGCTTTATTTGATAACTGGTCAAGGTCAGAGCATTCCCGGACATGGCATTGAAGGAATGTGCTTAAGTAGGAAAATCATTCCTCTTCCCTGCTCAGGTAGACAGCCTAGTTAGTACTGAGTAAATGTCTTTGGCATTAAACGATCTAAACCCCACATCTTTGGTGACATGGTGTGTGACCTTAACCAAGATACCGACATTTTGCAATCTCAATTCCCTCATTTGTAAAATGGGGGCAATAACACCTACTTCCTAAGGCCTTCCTAATAAGATCATCGAAATACTCTGAGCACAACAGAGAGTAAGCACCCAACAAGGGTCACTGAGAGGATTTTGGTTTTTATATTAATTCATTCATTCTGCCTAAATGATTAATTTGACAGAATAAAACAAATTCATTTTGTCTAAGCCCCATGGATGATCGTAGTTAAGAAACACACACCACGTGCAGGATAGAAAAATTGTCTAGGGCAGGTGATAATGAGGTTTAAAAAAGCAAACACAGTCCTGAATGTAGCCTCGAGAATTCCCGGTGGAGCAACTTGTTTATACATTTGGAGAAGCTGAAGAAAATATGTGGATTTTCAAACCGGCTTGCAGGAATGGGAGAGGGATAAAGGCTGGTATCCACCTCACTTCTCCTTCAGTTCTTTTAGGGAAAGACCACGTTCTACTTTTTGATCTTCAAAGTAAAAAAATATACGATTTTGATAGGTATCGTTTCACTATCTGCCATTACCTTTGACAACCATAATATGAACCTCTGTCCATAAACTCAAACTGATAAAACGAAAAAAAAAGTAACTATTTTCCTTCTATCTACCTATTTCTGTTTCTGAGCCTCATTCTGCTGAATGCTAGAAACTTAATCCCAGTCACCTCAAAGTTCTGTCCCTGTCCCCTCTCTTCCCAACAGTTGCATCTAAAGTACACCTAGGGGTCTTAAAACATGCTAACGGAAGGCAGGGGAATGAAGGAAGGGTCTTCTGGTTCTGTGTCTCCATTGGCACATTTTCACCCCTGAGACATTCCTTACCTACCTCCTCTGTAACCCTTCACCCATTTCAACTATTTGCTCAGAAAGTTATAAAACTATAGAGCATAACAAACAAGTGATTTCATGTTAATTGAATATTGATAAAGGAGGAGGGGAAAAGTTAATTGAGTTAATTAGTTGCTTAGTTGCTAAGGTAAATTTTCTTCTGGTTGGAAAGAAATTGTCTCAGGATTAGAGCCAGAGTTTAGAGAAAGGGATACATTATCAGCTTTCTAGGCTTAGAAAAAGTCTGAATAATCAGAGCAAGGTGGTGTGCAAGAAAGACGCTCTATGAGTAAGAGTCAGCGAAGATCTTCCCACAACAGGGTGACATCAGCCCCAAGAAAAAGCAATGAGCTCTCTTCCAGAAGAGAGCTAGCTAATTAGTGGGATCTGAGCACAACAGCTGAGTAAGAAAGCCATGGACCCCAGAGCCTGGATGAATTTAAGCAGCAACAGAAAGGGCTACAAACATTTTTAATACCCAAATTACAAGTGCTTCCCAGGGAAGCTGAGGGAAAATGCTGAGAAGTTTTACAGGTGAGAGAAAATAGATGTTTTCAAGAATACAGAAAGGAAAACAAAGTTGTATCAGGTTGAGAGGATATTTCTAAGGTCAGAGGAAGTGATACTGCACTCGCCTTTTTAAGGAGCATTTATTTTAATCTTGATCTCTGATGAAAAAACCCAAACAGTGATTACAGATTACTAATTACTCACTCTTATTTTAGTGATGATGTCATGGAAAAATTAAAATTTGCTGAATTGTGTACCACGTCTGTCCCCTCACTTAACCTGTCTAAAAGACTCCACTCACTAGGCTTTCTTCCTTATTTGCAGTCCCCCCAAACACTGTCCAGTGATAGCTACCGAAATTACAGTTCATATGGCTAAAAGGAAGGGATTCTCTATGTAGTTTAAAACTGGTTTGGGGCAGCCTTCAGGCCCTAGAATCCTCCCCTGAGCATGAGAAGGGGAGACCAGAGCCCCTTACTCAACTTCTCGGTTCAGGTTGCATGAGATTTCAGTGATGGGACAAAGTGTTACCTGCCTTGAACTGGGCTCCATATATCCAACTGCCTGCTTGACATCTCCACTGGGAGGTCTTCATGTCACTTCAGAGGAAACTGCCCTCACAATCTTCCCTCCCCTAAAACGGGCCATCTCCCACTGCCTCTTCTCTGTGGAGTCCCCACCAGCCTTCCCAGGCTGGGAACGTCCACGCTGTCTTTGGCAAGGTTCTTACTACGTCTTAATCAAGCCCCAGTTTCTATTTAGTTCTATTCTCCAAATACATATTTTTTTAAATCTTCTCTTCCTTCTCTTCCTAAATCTCCAACTCAAACTCTGCAGTGTAAGTTATATCCCTTCTCAGCTGCTAGAGCTTCCTATGTGACTGATGCACCCTCATCCAGTCTGACTTGCCCCTAACTGTGCAACACTTTGGCTGGAGTGTTGGTCGTGCCATCCACATCAGATGAGGTCACCCTCTGTCTAAACCCTTCAACAGCTTCCTGCTTCTCCTAGGATGAGCCTCCATGCCCCACCCAGTCTGGTCATGGCTAACCTCTTGAGTACCCACCATCCTCACTGCAGCCCATTTCTCCCTTAACACAAGTCTGGTACTTTCTGGTACCTTTCTTTCTCTCAGGGTACCTACTTGATACTTGCTGAGCTGAAGCATACTTCCCCCAGAATCCTGCCCAGGTCTAATCCCATGTGAGAGATGGTGGAGCACCCGGTCTCTCCCCTGTATCTTTTCTCCCCTTGTGATCTTGTATCTGTTTCTCGGATGATTAGACAAAACATCACTCCGACCCACTGGAGTAAAAACTTAGGCTCTGTTATGGGTTGCTCTATGTCCCCTCAAGTGAAAGTCCTAACCCCTGGTACCTATGAATGTGACCTTATTGGGGACTAGAGCCTCTGCAGACTTACATGAGGTAAGATGAGGTCATTAGAGTTGGCCTTAATGATACTGTCCTTATTAGGAGAAGGAAATTTCCTCACAGCCCCTAACACACAGGGAGGGCACCTGTGAAGACACAGACATGGAGGGAAGATGACCAGAGACAGACTGGAGTTTTGCCACCACAAACCAAGAACACCTGTGGTGACCAGATGCTGGGAAAGACAAGGAAGTGTCTTCCCTAGAGGTGTTGGAGAGAGCATGGCCCCTAAAGACATCTTGACTTCAGACTTCAAAACCTCCAGAAATGTGAGGGAATAAATTTCTGCTGTTTTGAGCCACCTTGTTTGGGGCACTTTATTGCAACAACTCTAGGAAATGAATACAGACTGTAAGCCATAAGAGGCAGAGATCTTAGGTATGCTCACTCCTCGGTGCCTTCCCATCCTGCAGCACAGTGCCTGGTTACGTCATCTCTTTCAGTACCCACAATCTTCAAATAGAGAAGGTAACTTTCACAATAACCTGAGGAGCTTCTACAAATTTTTCTGGCCCACCCACAAAGTCCACCCCACCCCCACAAGGGTTCACCCACAATGGCTCTGAAACGTTAACAAGGAAAGAACGGCTCCATCCCTCACAAGGTTTCTCTAGCCAGGATCACCTGAGTCACCCAGGCAGAACTACCTTCTCTCCCTGAATGATCTGAGTCATTACACAATGGTCTGCTTCACTTTGGTTGCACAGATACTGAGCTTTGCACATAAGGTGTGGTAACTGGTTAGCAGCCAGAGAATATAAAACATGTGGCTCCAAAGCTTGTGCCCACAAAAATGAGTCTGTTTAAATTCAAGTGAGATGCAGTCCTCAGAGTTCCTTAAAGATGGGATCGGGAGGGAGACAAACCATAAGAGACTCTTAATCTCTGGAAACAAACTGAGGGTTGCCTGGGGTTAGGGGGGTGGGTAGGGATAGGGTGGCTGGGTTATGGACATTAGGGAGGGTATGTGCTATGGTGAGTGCTGTGAAATGTATATGCCTGATGGTTCATAGACCTGTATCCCTGGAGCAAATAATACATTATATGTTAATTTAAAAAAAACCACACTCTAAATTATCAGTTACTGACCACTGAGAGATGATGCTACCTTTGTCTATAAATCTAGTCTGAGAAAACAGGAGTCCATGAAATGGGAGTAGCAAACCCAGAAACATACAAGGGTCCACAGGTACTGAATTCATATAACAGAGCAGGAGTCAAGGACCACTGGAGAAAATACAGGACATGTTGAGTTAAAAAAAATAAAAATAAAAGCAAGAGCAAGTTATGGTACAGTATGTCTAGTACATTATACATTTTTAAATAGAAAAAGCAAATCTATACATGTGCCTATGTTTAGATAATCACACACACACACACAAAATAATAAGAATTAAGAAAATAAGGATGCCTGGGGACGCCTGGGTGGCTCAGTTGGTTAAGTGGCTGCCTTCGGCTCAGGTCATGATCCCAGCATCCTGGGATCGAGTCCCACATCAGGCTCCTTGCTCGGCAGGGAGCCTGCTTCTCCCTCTCCCTCTGCCTGCCACTCTGCTTGTGCTCGCTCTCTTGCTCTCTCTCTCTGACAAATAAATAAAATTTTTAAAAAAAGAAAATAGGGATGCCTGGGAGGCTCAGTGGGGTAAATGTCTGTCTTCAGCTCAGGTCATGATCCCAGGGTCCTGGGACTGAGCCCCACTTCAAATCCCTGCTCAACCGGGAGCCTGCTTCTCCCTCTGCCTGCTTCTCTATGTGTTTGTGCTCTCTCTCTCTCTCCCTCGCTCTGACAAATAAATAAATAAAACCTTTAAGGAAAAAAGAATTGGGAAAATACATGGCAGTATATGAGGGGCAGAAGAGGCAACGTGAGAAGACTTCATTGTTACCTTAGATGTACCCGCATCTTTTGAATTGTCCAAGGGAGAAGTGATTCCTTTGCTAATTCAAGAGACCAAAGTTTAAAAACTGCCGCCAACAAAACAAGGTAAAATATTTGTAAAAGTGAAATGTGTTCTCTTCATACCCAGTCCCAAATGATACGGGAGTCCGAGGTGACCAGACCTCATGTTGGCTCTGTTAAACTTCTGTCATTTTCTCAGGTAGGAATAATTACGTTGAGGGGGAAAGGCCAAAGCAAACAGATGTCACTTCCCGTCTGTGTGAGGGGCCCCATCCAGCCGCCTGCCACAGGGAGGCCTCTCCGCAGATGCACACGTTGCTGAGAAACCAGTGATTTGGATTCCACCCCCTCCACCCCAAAAAACAAACACATAAATAATACATTTGGTGCCAAAAGAAAATCCTATCGCCTTGATTCAGAGGCTTAGATTTAGCAGAAGGCTGCCACAGTGTGCAATATTTAGGTGGTTGGTAAGAGCAACTAAAGTCTTAATGTATCTGATAATGCCAAGTGTGAGGAATTAGTCAGGCCTGGGCTTGCAAGCAGCAGCATTTTAATGATTTATTGAATTTCTCTTAAGGTCAGTAGTTTATGATTTGCCATTTAAAAAACGCACTGCAAAAAAATAGATGTATATTTTGCTTTACAGGAACTGAATAGTTTTCTAAATGCATTTTTTAAGAGGAGAAAATCAGTACGAATAGCCACCGCCAGCATACCCCGTGTCTAACCTAATCACACAAACTCCAGCCCAGATAAGCAGCTTTCTGAATGTTATTGGAAGAAATATGGTTTTCAGAAGGAAAAGAGACCTTCCCTGGGTCAGAAAGTTGGTGTTATCAGCTTGCAGCATTATTCCTGTTGTATAATTTTACCTCTGGGACTATTATTTCAATTCCAGTGTACAGGAAATTCAGAGTTAGCATAATCAGTCATCTCACTCGGAGCCTTCAATGCACCTGGTCATATTCTGGGTGCCTGTGTGGCACACACGTCTCCCCTCAGGAGTCGGAGTCACGGGTAGAAAATAGGAGAGTACCTCAAGAAGCGCTGCTAAGTGCTCCCGCCAGCTGCCCAGCTCTCTGCTAGGAGCCCCCCAAGGAAGAACCAATTCTCTCCCAGCAGGCTGTGATCCCTCATCCAGGTGGAAAAATAAGGTAGCATCTCACATGAAAACAAACCAGGGAGTGAGAACTTGTGGCAAAATTCACACCCCCTGACTCCAACTGAAAACTTCCCCCCCTAGACCATGCTGCCTTCGAATATCCATTAAAGTATTTACTATTTAAATAAATGTGTACTCAGTGCCCACCATGCACCTCTGGGAGCATAACAGGCAGCGTATGGGGACGTGGTGGAGAACATCCAGGATCCACGGCAGGTGCATCTAATCCAGGCTGGGCCATGTCAGAAATCTGAACTTTTAGGTGGACGCACACAGAACACAGAAAGGGGAAGTTCCTAGAGAGAAAAATACCCATGTGATGGGTCCAAAAATCAGAGCCTGGAGCTCAGTTAAGCCTGAGGCCTCTGGTATGGGTGGGACAAACACTGTGAAGAAAGAACTACTGAGAGACAAGGCTGGAGATGTGAGAAAGATGCTGAACTCTTTCTGGAATTCTGCCTAACAATGGGAAGCCACCCATATGTGAAACATAGGGAAGTCACAGGTCACATCTGAATTCCAGTAAATGCCCAGACTGCAGTGTGGACACTACATCAGAAGGACCCATCATAGAAATCCAGAAGATAAATTAAAGTAGTAGGAATGGGGAGGGAAGGAATGAGACAGAATTATCATTTAGGGAATAGAAAGGTCAAGCCTTGCTAATTGCTTGAACGTAATAATAGGGAAGTAAAAAGGAGCCAAACCGGACTCCCTGGTTTCTGCTTCGGTCATCTGAGTAAAAGAGACGCCATTCATTCATAAACATGGGAACGCATCGGGAGGGGCAAGCTTGAGGCAGAAATCCAGGTTTACATTTGTGCTAACAGGATGCCCAGGGAGGGAGAGTTTTAAAATAATTACACCAGGCTTTTACCATCTGGAAAGAGAAAGTCTCCTTGGGGGAAGATGTCGATGTTGTTCTTGGAAGAGTAGCCTGGCTGTTTCATAAAAATTAAAGTTGAAAAGTACCCCCTTGCTTTGAGGGAAAACTTCCCGTCCCAAAGCTTGGGAAGGAAAGGCAGTCCCTCCTTTTATATATGAAAAAAATAAACCAATTTGCTTAAGGAACCCTGAAAACTTCGGAGAGAAAATTACTCAGGTTCTAACCAAGACTCTAGAGTACAGACAGCACTGGGCAAGGATGGGCGCCATGGCCAAGTCTAGAGTCAAGACTCCCAGTATTCCTGTAAAGAACTCACAGGAACAGGATCTTCTGGTCTTGCCATCCATCCTGTCAACCCCCAAACCTGTTAAAAATGGCCAACTCCTCACAGGATTAGACTGAAGTTGGAAATCATTCCCTCCTGTGCCACGTGCTAGTGAAGAGTGGCTGTGAGTGTGAGCTGGAACCCTGGAGCCCAAGACACGCCCACTGAGACTCTAGCAAGGGTCATACGACGGATCCAGCACAGGGAAGGGACAGACATCACTGGGACAGTGCAGGACCAGCTTTCACCAGTGACACCATATGGTAATGAACGCAATGGCAAGAGAAAATCTCTAAAGACATCAGGTATGGACTCTCTTTGGTCAAAGTTAATGTTGGAACATTCTGGACAAATCAGGGCCAACAAGAATTCCGAGAGAGGGCTTGGAATCTCTGTTCATGAAGGCAGATGGGCATTTGAGCTACTAATTGAAAAAGTAAGAGCTCTGACTCCGTATGCATTGAAAACTAGTAAAGTAGTGCCCACGGCTTACACACTGTTATAGTAACATAATTGCTGCACTTTTTAAGCAGTATTTTTCTAATCTATAGAAGACAAAGAAATCAATGCATATATCAATATATCAAACATTAATATATTATTACGTGATTTTTCAAAGTGCTTTTGTAAATGTGAGAAGCTTTTCGGGACAGCTTATCATCCTGCCTCCTTTATTCTGGCCACACACCCACTTTTTCCTGTGCAGGATCCATTCATTCCATGTGGTTCATATGGGGCTATTCCTACCCCAGAGGGCTGGGCCTAAGGTTGCTATATGCACAGTATATTCCTTTGAGGAATAGATGGATATGTGATCCAAATCAATGAGAATCTTCCCCATAATTTTCCTGAGTATAGGGAGGAAGCTCTTTCTCTAGAGGGGATGTAGTCATCCAGCGTGAAAGAAGGGCAGGAAAGAGTAGCCGTCCCTTCTTTCCCTGGTCCGTCTTCAGGGGTGGCACCTTCTGCCCTGAGACTCTGGCCCACTGGGAAGCCAGAATCCCGTTGGAAGCGGAGTTGCCCTTCTCAAGTTTGAAAAAGAAAAGCAGAACCCAGAGTAAATGACACCAGTAAAAAATGGCATCTTTCTTGGCAGAAAAGGGCAATGTAGCCAATGAGCTCACCCAGTTTCAGATTTTATCTTATCAAGGGGATTCTTCTCTTTTTGTTAAGGTTTCCTATATATATCAATGTATTAATACTTACTAAAACAATGAAAATCTGCTTTCCCCTAGCGTGTTTTATTACGCAAGCCACATGTTTCAGAGAAGGATTACAGATGCATGGGGCTGGCCCTGCATCCAAGTGCAGAGCCTCAAACAAGCAATCATCCTCTCCCATGGAAATGCAGACTGAAATCTGATTACCGGATTTGCTCCTGGTCTTGTGTTGGCTGTAACAGAACACAGACATTATGCGCACACACACTCCTAAGTGTGTGCAGGATGTCTACTACATAAATATTCACAATATTCATATATTTGTATATATGAATGTCTTTACACATATACTGTGAATACAGCAAATGGATACATGTATTATTTATCCGTCAAGAGCATCAGACAAACGAGAATCTGCTAGTCTAATTCCTAACTGGCATATTTTCTTGCTCCAAACCATCCAGCATTCCAGGTTTGCTAACAAGCAGCAAATTAGCTTTCATATTTTGTCTCCGTTTATTTTTTCCATTTCTCTACCTGAGGAGGTGGAAGTGAGCTGTAAAGTCGTCAGAGGAAAAGGAACAATAAAGAGCCCAGATAACCCATACACTGGATAATTCCTGTCTTTGTGATTAATTTAATTCTCCACACGTATATAGCAATCAATAAACAAATGCGAATGATAGATTATATTATTCCCCAAGTACAGACCCTACTCTTGCTCATCCACAGTCCCTTAACAGAATGCCCTACACATGTAGGCATTTAATAAGTATTTAATTAAATTGTATAAATGATACAACCAATCTTATTACTTCATAAGTAACTTGAGTATCTCCGTTGATACCACAGCTACACAGCTAAGTAGGTCTTCCTCTTCCCTCCCTCATCTTTCAGCATCCCCACTGTCAGCAAGAATTAGACCTAAGATGGCCCTACTCATTTGTAACCCTGAGGCTTTGTGTCTTCATGATGCTTAAAATAGCACTGGTAATGGAGCAAGCGTGCCTAGGATTGGTCACTGACAGAGATATTTTTTTTTAAATTTATTTATTTGTCAGAGAGAGAGGGAGAGAGAGAGAGAGCGAGCACAGGCAGACAGAGTGGCAGGCAGAGGCAGAGGGAGAAGCAGGCTCCCTGCCGGAGCAAGGAGCCCGATGTGGGACTCGATCCCAGGACGCTGGGATCATGACCTGAGCCGAAGGCAGCGGCTCAACCAACTGAGCCACCCAGGCGTCCCTGACAGAGGTATTTTTGCATGCTCAATATGCAGCTACGAGAGGCAACCTCTTGGAATCTACATCCATTGTTAGAGTAGCTACAGTTTGTTAAAATCCAGCAGAATAGGAGTTAATTTTATTTAGTAGAAACAGGCTGAAAAGTAGCCTCCCAAGTTAGCATAGTTCTGCAATTTTACCATCCCATAGTGATAATGAAAAAACACCGTTCGTGAGTTTTCCTCTTTCATTTGGTTAAAACCCCCTCCTCCATATAAAATTAGATTCTATACTGATAGTATAATTACTGTATAATAGAGTTTGCTCAACTACTCAACACAAAATGCTTTGCTTTCATAGCATTTTAATATGAGCAGCATAATGGGCACCAGCTTGAAAATCAGCATGCAGAGAAGGAATCTAGGACCCCAAATGAGCCCGAGTTTGTAAAATTTGATTCAGCTGTTCAACAAACTAGTCAATTCTAACCGACTTGACATTTGGATATCAAAAGTTTCTGTTCATCCTCATGTGTTTGGGTTAAAAAGAAAACAGCCTGGCTTCATTCACACCATAATATGGACCCCTGCCCTGTGGGTCTGGCAGGGCTCACTCTGGGTCTGCCTCCTAGCTTCCGTCTGCAGCAGGGCGCCCTTATCTGCTCCGCAGTCATGGTCCTGGAGCACCGATACTGGGAAGCCAGACGCTCCCCATGATGCATCAGTTTTAAATTAAATTAGACTTTTCTATTTCTTCCCCTAAATACTGCTTTTATGGACTTAATGGCTCTGTGTTGTATACCATACACTAAAACCATTTACTCCTTTGGGGATAAGAGATTAACACAAGTAATATAGTGAAACCCCTTATTTACATAATTGCAATTTTCCTTTTGCCATAATAGAGGGTTTTTTGACCTTTTAAATGTCCAATATTGCCAGAGTTAGCTTAGTCCGCACTGCATGCCACTTTATTCACTAATTTCTCTGAAATAACTAGTAAATTTCCCTATTGTTTGCTAAGAAACTACTAAAAGGCAACCAGTTCCTTTTATATATGTCCAATGGCTGTTAGTAAAAGAGTAAAAGGGTTTTCTTCACTCATTTTCCACAGGGTAACAAATTTAGGAGGGGATAACTCCAAAAAATTTCTACGAGGTCATCACCTTCCAAAATGTTTTCTGAAGTCCAAAGGACACTAAAATCCTGGAAATAGATTTCAATATCCATTATTTGAACATTTTTGCACCTGCAGTAAGGAAATTCCATGTAACTATTTTTGCTTGATGCTTTAAATAGGTTTTAAATTATAAACATACACAAAAGCATAAATAGGTTTTATTAACTATAAGAAACATCCTTGACAATTTAAGAATTTCCTTCTGTTTGTATCCTATGTGTGCATTTCGCTTGCCCTTATTCTTAAAAGAAACAGAAGGCAAACACATGTAAGTATAGAACACAGGGGTTCTCACTAATTCTCACTATTCTCACCCCCTATACACACACTCTTCAACCACACCCCTCCGCCCTGTGACCCATGGGCTGCAAGAGGAAGTGGCATGTCCCCTTCTGGGCTGAGGCAATGAAAACCCTCTGTACAGCTTTCTGGTCTCCTCCCCGCCATGGTAACCAAAGGGGGCAGATTATTCCAGAAAGTGTAACTATAGATGCTGAAGCCCATAGCAGCCAGGTTCTAGGAGTGACAGTCTAACAAACTCATCTCTCCTACCACCTACATAGGTCAGCGAGAAAGAAAGAAAAAAAATTGTTTTTAACCAAAATGTACTTAGCCTAGTCCAACTAAAGTAAAAATCACACATCTTTGGAGTGACAAAGACTCGGTCCTTGACTGACTAGACTTTAATCAGGCTCCTCTAAGTGCTCAACCTTGGCATCCATCCTCATCTGGGCCTGTGTCACCTAGTTTTAGCAAGAATACTGCTAAGTCAGTTTAGAGTGAAACCCCCCCCCCTCAATATCTGATCACCCTCCCTGGCGGACCACGTGCCTCAGCCCCCACCATTCCCCAGCTGGTGTCTGGTCATCCCGGCGTGCCTTCACAAGAACCCTCCCAGACTCCCTCCCCAACATGCTTCTCTCAGTAATTTTCCATCCAGTGACCCTACCACCCTGCTCCTTGGCAATAAATCTCCACTTGTCCACGCTGTATCTGGGATCAAACCCAGTTCTAGAGTAAAGTCTCTTTTCCCCTGTTGCCATAGTTTCTGAACAAAACTTGTTTGGACCATTTTACTGTCAAGCTCTGGCTTTTCTTTAACATAGTCATCCCTCTTTGTCCATCTACTCCTGCCACCTGGTCTTAACACACAACTTCTAGGCTAGATCAGTACATCACCACAACCCTAGCAATTCTGTAAAGGAGAGTTTTTAGGAGCTTGTCGGTTCTCCCAAGTTTGTCAATCTACATTAAATCAAATAGAGAATTCCAAGATTAAGTATGAAGCAAAATGTTGCTTGAAATTGACTTATGGGAAAAACAATCTACTAGCATTTATTCTTAATAGTCCATGGATAGTTCTAAACCGCCAACCTTAATATATACTATTGCACCTGCACAGTGATGATTAATTACTGCTTTATTAGGAGCATGTGTATGTCCATCACTGACACACTACTAAGCACAGAGGTTTGACTGAGTTAAGAAATGAAGAGATCATTGTTTGCAAAATGTAATCTTCCCTGGAGGCAGTGTCTTGTCTGTGGATACTCTATTGGGGCTCCCTGTCACTGTATTTTGATGGAGGAACACTCTAGCCAGAACTCAAACTGTCTCCCATTTGTTCATAAAACCTGGAACTACAGAGAGAATTTGCTGAAAGAGCCACAGAAGAGTAAATTCCAGACAAATGTAAAACAATATGACAGAGGAGAACTGGGGCCAAAATAAAGCAACTAAATTCAACAGATCTAAAAAAGAATTTTTTTTTTTTTTGGCCAAATAGTATATTCAGCTATAGATTCAAACAGCAAGCCTGCTGGTTCACTGTCAGCAAAAAATGCTAAATAGGGGCTAACTTGTCTTCCTGGAGAGTGAGGCACAGAGTCAAACTGAAAAACCACCTGAAGTTTGAACCACAAGCCAATTTAGATCAAGCCGAGCAAACAGACAGGTCTGCTGGCCAATTCAAAACCAAGTTATTTTTCAAAAAGTACAAAAAAAGAAAAAAAGAAAAGAAAGAAAAACTTTGCATGACAAGAAAAACCCAGAGCACAATTTTACAGACTAATAGCATACTTCCCATTCAGATCCAGCCTGGAGTGTGGCCTGACAGCTATCCCCACTGTGCCTCCCAGCCCCCAGCTTTGTTTTGCACTGATAAAATCAGAATAAAATGAAAGTCAAGGGCAGCCGGAGGATTATGGGGGCTAGGGAGGAGGGGCCCTTCCACCCACTTGGCCCAGGTTATACTGGAGGCTGTTCCTGCTGAGAGCAGATCTGTACTTTTTTTTTTTTTTTTTTTTTTTAAGCACCAGCTGAGCCTCTCTCAATTGCCCTCCACGTGAGTCACTAGCCACTGGGCGTGGGATTCTGGAAGCTCTCATCTCTGACACTCCTATCCCCCTCCCGTTCCTCCTCCTCTCTTCTGACTTTCTTTGGTGATGGAGGAAAAACACTCTGAAATCCCTTTATAGGTTTCGGGAGACTGTTTACAAGTGACTCTTTCTGAAGGGGCTAGGAGTGTTTGCAAGGGACGGTTTGGTCGTGTGAGATTTTAAAATGTTAATAAACAGATTTGCTAGTGTCCTTGATACATGTATAAGATGAGTAATTTTACTGAAGGATTTTGGGAGGGGGGCATTTTATGTATTTCCATCCCATATTTACTGAAAGCGAGAAGTTATACAACATATGTGAACAGTGATATTTCTTCAAAATTTATTTTTGTGAGATTATTTCCATACATCCACAATTTCTAATTTTCTACTGGGAATACACTACACTATATACATAAGAATAAAATAATGTATTTGCTGTTTTGATGACACAACTGCTACAAAGCTAATTCAGCATCTCCCATTCCCTGAGTTACCATGACTCATTAGATTCAGGTGAGTTTGATAAATTTGGGAGAGGATGTGCCTTTATGCCTGCAAAAGCAGTGATATGTCTGGATCCAATTGTCCTTATTTACAAGAAGAGAGAACTGAACTCCAAGTAACTTTAGCTCAGAAAGCCTACCATTAGCAATGGCTGTGCCACAAGAAACAAGGTGATTCAGTAGGGTTTAAAAAGAAAATAAATCACCGAAACTGGATTACCTTGGTAGGTAAAAGCAATACTTCCACAGACCACCCAAAAGAATCATTTTGCAAATACTCATTTAACTAAAGAACAATGATGCCGGTCTTTTCTCCTTAAATTAGCTTGGAAGTTCCTTGAAGCTAGAACCAATGTCTCTAAACAAGACTGATATTTTCCAGAACAAAATCAGGAGGCAAATGGCCTATCAATGAAAAGAAGTTACTAGATCAACTGGAAAGAACCCCGGTCTCTGAGTCCCCACCGCACAGACTGCTTTACACTGCAATTTCTACCGTCCAGAGGTTCCATGTAAGAGGCTTCTACGGAGAGATAATGAATAACAACTGGCAGGAAAAGGTCCAAGAGCATTTTAATAGACAACTATGGAAGGCTCCTAAAACCTTGCACTGGCTCTTTTCAGCCAGCAATATTTCTGCAAGAAATGCTCCCTCCCTAGTAGTCTTTACAGAACACATGGCTTGAGCACTTGAGGATGGAGCCTGGGTTGCTGAGCCAAGTTGCTCGATCTTTGTATTGAGACCCTTCCCTGGCAAAGCCTGGTGCCAGATGAGCACTGATCTTGAGGAGACAGGGCTGGCTCTTTCTGCAAGGCAGCTCTGGGGAGCAGAGCCATAGCACTCTAGGGAGGCGGCATGCACAATCTCAATTTGCAATTCTATTTTGTCAGAACCAAAGGGGAACAGTGG
This sequence comes from Mellivora capensis, assembly GCA_004024625.1. NCBI lineage: Eukaryota > Metazoa > Chordata > Mammalia > Carnivora > Mustelidae > Mellivora > Mellivora capensis. Next base: position 233,975 of record PISX010000518.1, read on the forward strand.
GAACTGGCTTGGCTGCTTTTCCAGATGCTTTTGACCAAACAGGATACATAAAAAAGAAACTCTGGCTTGACAAATGCAACAAAGAGAGAAAAGGGTTCTATTTGTCTTTTAATTTTAGCTAGGATGTAGTGTACTGATTATTAAAAAAAGGGGGGGGGGACAAAAAAAACTGAACAGTTTTTCTGCTTTTCTGTTGTAGTCCAGCAGCTTCATCTAGTCCAAGAGTCTAAGAGTGGCTGTTAGAAGCCTCAGGTTTTTGTCCCCAGTCCCCACCATATCCTGACCTTGACGCCTGATTTTTTTCCCCTGTGTCTTTCTATGCTGTCATTTTTATTTGTGGTCCTTCCCTACATCAAATGAATGTTATGAAGACAAATGAAATGGCTCAGTGTTACTTCCTTCCCTATCCATCTGGCATTTTGCTGTGTGAGGACCACACCAAGTTCTGGACGAGGAAACCACGGGGTTGTACCAGAAATGCAAGGAGAAGGCTGGAGCCAGGCTGGACCGCGATAGGACACAGAGGCGGAGACCCAGCCCAAGCTGGAACACCGACTGACCACACATCATGGGTATATCCCGTTCCCCTAAAGTACACACTCATGTGCTTGTGGGAACATCTCGGAGTCTCTCTGGATTCGGCGGGTTCATCACTGGTTGGACTCCCAGCAGCAAAATGACAGATTTACTACTGAGATTTTCTTCCTTTGACCAAGGAACAGTCTTTGCTAGTGTGGGCTGGCGCTTGGGTGCTCATTCATCACCTAAAGCCCTAGCAGTGAATGAACTGCTCACTTTACTTCACTTGGGTCCAGCGAAGGTATTTTTGTAGCACCTCCTGGCTTTGACACATCCCACAGAGCTTAAGCAGGCAGACAACAGGAATGAAGTCCTCCCAGGGTCTGAACAAGGCAGGGCCCTCCTTCCCTTACAGCCGGCCCCTCCCCTCCCCTCCTTTCCAGCTGCAACCATCCCCTCATCACAAGGTCCCGGAGGCTTCTCCACCATGGACACCCACGGGGGAACCAAATAGAAGGGGCAAGAGGGAGAGTGATGCTGTTCTTTGTCAGTGTTAATTGTGAGCCAGTTATCTGATCTGCTGTGACTTGCTCTTTCTGGAAAGGTTTGCATAATTTGGCAATAGAATTCCAAGATTCTCATTTATTGTAAATTGTGCTTTTGCCAATTGCTTTTGTCAGGACTCCCCATTTCACCTCATGTCTCTGCTCTCCACTTTTGCAAACGCACTGATCTGTGAAAATGAATTAAACAGATTAAAAGGCAGCTTTTCTTATTCATTGGAAGAAAAATGGCAAACGCAGACATGGCACATCCTTGTGTATAGCTCCATGAGGAAAAAATTACTTCAGACAAGAGGATGACCTGCCTCCCTGGGGAAGCAAACCCAGAAAATGCTCTGTGACCCCACGGAAGCTGTTGGTAGTCTAGAGTCATGTTCTACTTGATGCCAGCCCACCATGATAATCCAATTATTAGGCTTTCAACAAACCCATACGACAATGACATCATATATTCTTATAATTAAAGTTGATCTTTATAAAAGCAATTCCTCTTTTTAGAGAGAGAGAGACACTGATAATATTAAATAACTCTCATCTTATAGGCATCTCTCACAGATTGGCAGAGCAAAAACACTCAAGAAGAGAAAGCATATAGAGGCATCTTATCCACAACAAGGGAAGATATTCTAGGGGCCATTGTGACCCTGGTCTGCCAGACCAGGGGCAAGCTAAAAGCAATCTTCAAAGGAGGGCCAGGCTCCTTGTGTCCCAAAGCTCACCATGGTACATCATGGGGGTTGAAGGGCTTGGACACCCAGTAAGCTTCCAATAGCGGTAGCAACTGAGGACACCCAGGCATGCTACCCTGCACAGCGCCGGCAGGCGTCAATCAGAGTGTGGGCCTCATCTGGCTGGGAAGTACACTGTGTGTATAGAAACTCAAGTGCTCACCCCGAATGCCTTTGTTAAAGAGTTCACACTTCAGTTTTCTTATTTCTTTATTTAAGATTGAGTAGAGGAAGAAGACCTGGAAGAAGCAAAGACAGGAGAGAGGAAGCTTTGTTACCCAAGAAACGCACCACCCTCACCACCACTCGCAAGCTCTGGTTCTTAATTCAAAATGAAGTGTGCACGGTTTGATAACCAGTTTCCCTGTCTCTGGGCTGGTTAGCCCCAGGACCTGCTGCAAGGGTCGTCATGAAGAATAAGTGGGATAAAGCATGAAAGCTTCTTGGTTTTGCACCTATAGAATAATAAGTGCTCATTTAAGGGTAGATATTACCATGGTGATTAGTGGTGTTATTTTCTTAAATGGGCTTAGATGAACAGATGATGAACTCACCTATCTTATATCAAGGAGCGAGTAAGAGTTCTCTTGAAAATGGGTACAGGGGCGCCTGGGTGGCTCAGTGGGTTGAGGCCTCTGCTTTCGGCTCAGGTCATGATCCTGGGGTCCTGGGATCGAGCCCCACATTGGGCTCTCTGCTCCGCGGAGAGCCTGCTTCCTCCTCTCTCTCCCTGCCTGCCTCTCTTGCCTACTTGTGATCTCTGTCTGTCAAATAAATAAATAAAATCTTAAAAAAAAAAAAAAAAAGAAAAGAAAATGGGTACAAACATAGCCAAACCAAGTCATATCACAAGGCAGCAACCCTTCAAAGAATCAGCACAGTATTCTTAAGGCAATGACACCCAAAACCAGACAAGGGCCCCCCACCCAGAAGGAGAATTACAGACCAATATCCCTGATGAATACGGATGCAAAAATTCTCACCAAGATACTAGCTAATAGGATACAACAATACATTAAAAGGATTATTCACACGACCAGGTGGGATTTATTCCTGGGTTGTAAAGGTGGTTCAACATCCACAAATCAATGTGATATGCCACACTAGTAAAAGAAAGGACAAGAACCATATGATCTTCACAATAGATGCAGAAAAGGCATTTGACAAAGTACAGCATCCATTCTTAATCAAAACTCTTCACAGTGTAGGGATAGAGGAAACATACCTTAATATCATCAAAGCAATCTATGAAAAGCCCACAGCAAATATCATTCTCAGTGGGGAAAAACTGAAAGCTTTTCCCCTAAGGTCATGAATATGGCAGAGCTGTCCTGTCCACTATCACCACTGTTATTCAACATAGTCCTGGAAGTCCCAGCCATAGCAATCAGACAATAAGAAGCAATAAAATGCATGTGAATCAACAAAGAAGTCAAATTCTTACTCTTCACAGATGATGTGATACTCTATGTGGAAAACCCAAAAGACTCCACCCCAAAACTGCTAGAACTCATATAGGAATCCAGTAAAGTGTCAGGATATAAAATCAAGGTACAGAAATCAGTTGCATTTCTATACACCAACAGCAAGACAGAAGAAAGAGAAATTAGGGAGTTGATCCCATTTACAATTGCACCCAAAACCATAAGACACCTAGGAATAATCCTAATGAAAGAGGCAAAGGATCTATACTCAGAAAACTATAGAACACTTATTAAAAAAATTGAGGAAGACACAAAGAAATGGAAAAACATCCCATGCTCATGGACTGGAAGAACAAATATTCTGAAAATGTCTATGCTATCTAAAGCAATCTACACATTGAAAGCAACCCCTATCAAAATACCATCAGTTTTTTTCACAGAGCTAGAACAAATAATCCTAAATTTGTATGGAACCAGAAAAAGAAACAAAAAACAAGTAAGCCAAAGGAATGTTGAAAAAGAAAACCAAAGTTGGTGGCATCACAATTTCTGACTTAAGTTCTATTATAAAACTGTAATCATCAAGACAGTATGCTACTGGCACAAAAACAGACACATAGATCAATGGAACAGAATAGAGAGTCCAAAAATGGACCCTTAACTCTATGGTCAACTAATCTGCAGCAAAGCAGGAAAAGAATATCCAATGGAAAAAAGACAGTCTCTTCAACAAGCGCTGGAAAAATTAGACAACCACATACAGAAGAATGAAACTGGACCATTTTCTTACACCACACACAAAGATAAACTCAAAATGGAGGAAAGACCTACCTGTCAGATAGGAATCCATCAAAACCCTAGAGGAGAACACAGGCAGCAACCTCTGGGAACTTGGCTGGAACGTCTTGCTAGACCCGTCTCCAAAAGCAAAGGAAACAAAGGCAAAAGCAACTATTGGGACTTCATCAAGATAAAAAGCTTTTGCACAGTAAAGGAAACAATCAACAAAACCAAAAGACAACCAACAGAATGGGAGAAGATATTTGTAAATGACATATCAGATAAAGGGCTAGTAACAAAATCTACAAAGTACTTATCAAACTTAATACTGAAATAACAAATAAACCAATCAAGAAATGGACATGAGCAGACATTTCTCCAAAGAAGACATTCAAATGACCAACAGACACTCAGCAACAGGGAAGCACAAAACAAAGTCACCTCACACTGGTCAGAATGACTAAAATTAACAAGTTATGAAATGACAGACGTTGGCAAGGATGTGGGAAGGGGAACCCTCTTAACACTGTTCGTTAGAATGAAAGGTGGTGAAGCCATTCTGGAAAACAGTATGGAAGTTCCTCAAAAAGTTAAAAATAGAGCTACCCTATGACCCAGAAATTGCACTACTGGATATTTACCCCAAAGATACAAATGTAGTGATCTGAAGAGGCACCTGCACCCCAACATTTATAGCAGCAATGTCCACAATAGCCAAACTATGGAAAGAACCCAGATGTCCATGGACAGATGAACAGATAAAGAGGGAAGTAGTATATAAATATATACAATAGAATATTACTCAGCCATCAAAAAAAGAGAAATCTTACCATTTACAATGACATAGATGAATGAGGGTATTATGCTAAGCGAAATAAGTCAATCAGAGAAAGATAATTATCATGTGATTTCAATGATATGAGGAATTTGAGAAACAAGACAGAGGAATTTGAGAAATAAGACAGAGGGAAGGGAGGAGAAAATAAAACAAGCTGAAGACTCTTAATCAAAGGAAACAAACAGGGTTGCTGGAGGCAAAGGGATGAGGGGATGGGGTAACTGGGTGATGGACATTAAGGAAGGCATGTGATGTAATGAGCACTGGGTGTTATATGCAACTGATGATTAATTGACCTCAACCTCTGAAACTAATAATACACTATATGTTACTTAATTGAATTTAAATTTAAAAAATAAATGAGAAGGTAAAAGCAAAAAAAAAAAAAAAGAATGGCAATGACATTAGCTATGGATTCCCTGCATTGTTTGCCATTTTAGACTCCATGGAACACTCATATATGTTTGCAATGTTTCTCCTTTGGGGCGGGACAAATTATCATGTGGGACTGTCCTGTGCATTGCAAGACATTGAGCAGCCCTGGCCCCTCCCACCACACAGTCATTGTAACAACCCAAATAACACACCCCCCACATTTTTAATTGCTGCATGGAAGACAGAAGTGCCCTCCTTGAGACTTTCTAGTATGGCGTAAATCTTTATGTCCATCTTACACTTAGGGAAATTGAGGCATAGAAAGTGATGGACCCCGTTCATCAAAACACAGACAGTAGAAAAATAGGAAATGACATAATGCATGTCACCAATACTAATCAGCTGGGCCAGGGGAAGGAAAATTAACTTCTTTCCAACTACACACAACCCTTCCCCACCCCCATAGACATTCACCCAGTGAAAATCAGTCCTAATGAGTTACTGATAATGGAACTGTATTACATCCCTCAGAGTTGAAGACAGAAAAAGGTTAGAAGTGCTGAAAAGCACTCAAATTTTCTTTCAGTGTACCTAGCTATAACAATAGGGGCTAAAGGGGAGAGGAGGAAGGTACATGAAGGGAGAAATCACAATTCTAAAACCTACGTACAGGAAAGCAAATCCCTCAAGTGATCTCACACCCATTTCGTCCTAAGGTTTTTCATATCTTGCCCATTCATCTGTTAGCAATAGGTCACAAAAGGAGGTTTACCAACCAGCATCCAGTTACAGCATTTGTAATTTGTAATCCTCTTTAAGTGACATAAACCTATTTCCTCTCGGCCTCTCATTCTGTCATGTGATATTACGGCATTTAGAGGCCATTTTTTTTTTTTTTATTGGCAAGTATTTTCTACCATTTTATTGGAGTCAGTGAGAGAGTACAGGTCTATATAATGAGATTTGTTATGCAGACAACTTTTCAGGAACAGATTTATTTTCAGTAGGGAGAGACACCTACGTTCAGTTTTGCTCTTTCCACCTTGTATGAAACAGACTATACGGTGGTGCACTGTGCCCATCCGGAGAGCACCACTGGTTTGGTCTAGTGGCTTTATTTTGAGCCTCTGAATCAATTGTTTAGCTTGAAAGGAAACTGTGGCTTCTGCTATGCAGCAAGCTCAGACTTTGTTTTTTAGAAGTCTTCAGAGCTGAAAGCCAAGCTTGACCTGACAAGCTCTGAGACTTGACTCTTTCCTGCATGCCTTGGACTCTAAGAATTAAAGAACACCTGAGTTCTTGCTAAGATAAATAGAGGCTTCTGAATTCCTTTATGTGCCAGAGAAGGTTCAGCTTCCATCCAAGCTCATCTAATATTTGGCTGACTTGTCCTACTGTTTCCCCCATCTAGCCATTCTTTTCATTGCTTAGTAAAAAAAAAAAAAAAGAAGAAGAAGGAGGAGGAGGAGGAGAAGGAGGAGAAGAATCCAAAATTAGAAATGTAAAGCTAGGATCATAAAAAACATTCAGAATGATTTCAGCAAATCTCCTACACACACATACACACACACACAGTGACCATGGAGACCGAGGTGGGGGAAGGGCAGGTGGTGATAAGGTTTGCATTTAATTCTGAAACCTAAAAAAAGTCTCAAAGTCACATGCCCAGTTTTCAAGTCAAACACATTTGGAACACCCGCTAACCGTGTGCCGACCCCTGGGTGAGGTGCGAAAGGAGAGCTAGAGAGGGACCAGAGTGAGCAAGGGCAACCAGCACATCCCTGAAGTGTTCAAGGGACCTGTCTTCCTAGAGTGGGAAGGGCGAAGGACTGCTCTCACACTTCTCTGGGCTGACAGGAGCCGACTGTCTAGCTGGAGGATGAGAGACATGGGAGTAGGAAAAAGAAAAATCCTTCCAGACAGCAAGGGGTAACAGGGGGTCAAAGGAAGGACAGATTCCTAACAGTCATTGGGGCATCTGATCTTCAGCAGTGCTCAGGAGCTCCTGCTATCTAATGCCAGAGGAGCCAAATGACTTTTTTAGTGGGAACATGTGCCACTTTATTAGAGACAATTCTCGTTTAGAGGTGTTCATTCATTTATCAAGCAGTTTGGGGGCACCTAGCATGCCAGCCAATGGTGATATATTTTGTTGACATGTTGCACTCAAGTCACTCACTGACTTTACAGATGGAGTATCGTTCCCACTCTTCATTTGCACCTTATAGAAGGCAAAGCCTTCTGTGCACTTTGCCACATGCCCCAGCAAGAATTTTGCATCCAAGAAAGTGGAGCACGTTCATCTACTCCAGCGATGCTGGATGTCACATGACTTAGTCAAGCCAATGGAATATCAGTTGTGAGACAAGGCTTTAACTGTATTTGCACCATTTGCCTTGGCCTCTTGTGCTTGCCATTTCTACAAGAAACTATTGCTCTAGAAGTCACCAGTTCACAGACAAAGCTTATGAAAGAGACGTGTATTCAGCTCTCAAACTAAAATCCTCCTGAGGCCAGCCTTCATCAGTCAAACCACAGCAAATGTATGGAGCAGAAAAAGGAAAACATTGGTGGCTTTAAGCCACTGAGATATTTAGGTTGTTCGTTTTACAGCACTGTTGCAGCAATAACTTATTAATACCCTGACCCATAGTATGATTCATGCAAAATTTGTGGCCATGCCATCTAGGGTGACCAATTCCCCTAGTTTCCCTAGGACTACCTCCGTTTTAAAACTGGGAAGTCCTGCATCCCAGACAGACTGGGACAGTTGGTCATTCTAGTGCCTTCCTACTTCCAATTTCCAAATCATTTCTGCCTATTGGTGTCAGCCATAGGTCTGGGAGCTAACAGACACCCCAGGCGCTCATTCTGCCACCGACTGCTCTTGTTGGCCCAGACCCCGCACCAGCACTTCTGCAGCTCCCTTTCTGAGTCTGCCCTCTATGAGTCCTTTCCCAAGTGCTAGACCCACGTATCTTCGGTTTCTCTGCAAATCTCGCCTAGCTCCAGGAGTCACTAACCGCTGATAAGATGCATTTATCACAAGTTGCCAATGGTGATGTGTTATTCCCAAAGATGTTTCTTTTTCAAAGAAGACTCCCAGAGTGGCAATGCCTTAACCCAGGGTTGGCAGATCTGGGTGCCACTACCGTTCCCATCCTGTACCCACGGCAGACATCAGGAATCAGTTATGACCCTCCTTCCCATTAGGCCCAGATGCACATTCAAAGCCCTGCTCAATACTGTGCTTTTAGTAACCACTTCAAGTATATTAGAGATGGAATAGAAAATGAATCTCATATGTCAATCCTGCCTTAGGCCAGAGGGGGGAAAATAAAATGTAACTCTAGCGGTGAGAATTTCGCCTGACTCTACCTCTGAGGTGAGGTGCAGGCAGACCACAAAGAGTAAACTGAGAATCGAGCAGCCAGGAATCCATTTCTGTGAGGCTGATTGAGTTACTGCAATTTTCCTGGGCTCAGCTTTTTCATTTGTTTAAAAAGAGAGCTAGAGAATTTCATTAATTTCATGGCCGTTAGGCTAAGATATTTCTCTCTGAAATATTATGACTTTAAAGAATTTCTTTGGCATTATCCAATTCTTTGGGACTGAGGTTCTATGAACTCATAACAGAGGGGGATTCCTTTAGGAAGGATGAGGAAAAACAGCTGTGCTGACAGGATCAAATGAGACCATTTGACCACCAAATTTTTAAAAATTTCCTTTGTTGTAATGTGTTCTAGAAAAAGGCAAGGAAATGACTTATTTTTTATCATCAGTATCATTTCATACTCTATCCTCTTCCTCATCATAGGCCCAGGGCAGCTTAACCTGTGTGCAGGGGTGAGGATTCAAGGAAACCCCATAAAGAGGATTTTCCTGTTTCCCCATTAAATGAACAGTGAAGACACTGGGAAGTCACATTAAGTTGTTGGAATTGGAAAATAAGGGGTTTTTTTGTTTTTTTTTTTAATTTTTTATAAACCTATAATGTATTATTAGCCCCAGGAGTACAGGTCTGTGAATCGCCAGGTTTACACACTTCACAGCACTAACCATAGCACATACCCTCCCCAATGTCCATTACCCCACCCCCCTCTTCCTACCCCCCTCCCCCCAGCAACCCTCAGTTTGTTCTGCGAGATTAAGAGTCTCTTATGGTTTGTCTCCCTCCCGATCCCATCTTATTGCATTTTCGGAAAATAAGTTTGAACATGAAAAAGATGTAAGAACTTGACAAATACCTTAAGCACTTTAAACTGGCATGTATGAATCTCTAAAATTGGAGAAACACACATACCTGAGGAGGGGAATTCATTATGCTCATGGGGGGATTCACGAGAACTTACCTCAAGCATTTAACTTGATGCCTGGTAACTTATGAGTGGTCTGCAGATGGCTGTGACCATTAACACTATCAAACTTATAAGTTTGTCAGTTGCCTTGTAAACAATCGGAAGAAGGACCTAGAGAGTCCTAACCTCTAAGAAAAAAGCCCTGACATCTAAGAAAAGGGCAGCCAAGGAGGTTTGTCCAGGCCTTGGAGCACTGGAAAGGTGCACACTTTTGAGAAGAATCAGCCATTGGGTCTTCCTTGTCTGGATCAGTATCAGAGAATGATGAGCCCATCACTTCCAAGCAGGCATCCCTCAGGACAGCTCTGTAAATTTTATTTATATGACATTCTAGGGGGAAAATAAAAGTGATAGGGATGGAAAATATCAACATTGCCATAAGCTAGGGTCAGGGAAGAGAGGACTGACCACAAAGAGGCAGGAAGGAACTGTTCAGGGTGATGGAGACTGTTCTGGGCTGAAATGGTCTCTTGCAAATATGTTGAAGCTCTCACCCCCAAAACTTCAGAATATGACTGCAATTTGAAGATAGAGACTTTAAAGCTGTGATGAAATTAAAATGAGGCCAGGAGGGTGTGCCTTCAACCAACAGGACTGGTGCCCTTACAGGAAGTGGAACCCTATGACACCAGAGGTTCACCCACAGAGGAGAGCATGTGAGGACACAGTGAGAAAGCACCGTCTGCAGGAAGACTCAGAAGAAACCACACTTGCCAACACCTCGATCTTGGACTTCCAGCCTCTAGAACCAAGAGAAAATTCCTGTTAAGCCACCTAGTCTGTAGCATTTTGTAAAGGTAGCCCTAGAAAACTAATTTAGATCTAGCTTATATTTTTATTATGATGGTGATTACATGATTATTTATATTTGCCAAAACTCATGAAATAGGTATACCTACAAAGGGTAGCTTTTACTGTATATAATCACATCTCGATAAGCCTAACTTTAAAAATGTTACTAGTCAGATTTTTTAAAATTTAGCAGGAATGATATCTCTGTGAAGAATTTCCTAAATAGAACTTAAAACAAACAAACACACATTTAAATGGAATTAAACAACTGAAAATCAAATACCACTCTTTTAAGTTTTAATTTCTCCAGTGCAAACAATTCTACAAAGCTAGTAATTATGATGTAATGCAATCTGTACTGTTAGGAGTTTTCTTGTATTATTTGTCTATAAATGTTTACTGGTTCAAAAAGGATAGACTCTTCCTTAAAGCTAAGTACCTAATCCATTATCTATTAAAATTAACTGTCAATCTATAGCCCCACTTATTTGAAGGTTTTAAACTGTTTAAAACTGTTTTGTTCATAAGACTACTAACATTCATCATTATCAAAAATTAAAGCTTTATTCTTGCAATAATAAACATACATTTGTATTTTAAACGGAGATTTTGAAATATAAAGCACATTACACATAGGATGTTTACCTATATTTTATATGATTATTCAGATGGATATGTTTTGTTCCTACTACTGGTTTTAGCATGCTAATAATGCATGGTAATACAATCGTGTAATCATTGAGCATCCTAAGTTCAGAGGTGCCATTCATAATATTGAAACAGGACATTTGGTTACTCAGCCTTAAAGGCCATGGTCAAGGTCAAAGCTCAAGCCAAAAAAGCAATTTGGCCACATACTGTATTGAGGTTAAAGCAAAAATTTAGTGCATTCCTCTATGAACTGAATTGGAATTAAGTTATTCTGCAATTCCATTTATAATGATCATCAAAGGTGAATCTATCAATGTTCAAAATATTCATTCTGCTAGATGAGAAAAAGCAAACAAGATAAATGTGTTCTCGTTCACATAAACAAACAGGTCTGCAAATATATACCTCTGGGGACCATTACCATAGTCATCCTAAACACCACATCTTCCATTCCCCTAAATTCAGCCTTCCTCTTGTAGCAGACCCTTGACAGGTCTCCGAAGCTACAGTTCAGAAACGATTGAATTAGAATTGCAAGGGAGTAACTCTGCCCTTTCCTTTTTCATGCCTCAAGATCTTTTGGGAACTCTTGATAATTTACAAGAAATTTTTGGCAAGGCAGCCTCACCAGCAGGACTGGCACCCTTTCTGGGCCCGCCTGTAACTAACTTCATGATGAATGCTTTAATAATCTGGCTGTTTGCTGCCTCTCACCCTTCAGTGCTTTACTCTGAAGACATTTGTTTTTTAAATCTAGTTGAGGAGAAGGCCCTGAACAAAGCTGCTTTTTCCACGATTCTTTCCATGGCCTGCCCAAGGGTCAGCATTTAGCAATGCCAATGCCTCAAAGCATAATTATTAGATGAGAGATTTCCTCCTGAGGCAACACAAGCTGTTTCCTTCTGCCACAAGGTAAGATGTGTACACTATTCCATAATCAGGCAAGTAGGGAAAATCACTGCTTAACATATGCACAGCCCAGAACACAAATTCTACCACCAATTGGTTACAATATGAATTTAAGTCAGGAGAGCCAATTTACTAGTCTGAAAATCCCAGCCAAGAAACAGTTTCTTCCTTTTCTACCCAAACAGCCCTCGTGCACAAATAATAGTGTCTGGGAGGTAGAGATCTTCTATTAGTATTGGCAATTACTTCCAGGCATAGCCATTGTCTTCATAGCAGCAATTACCTCGGGTAGGAAAATGTACAAAATTATTCCCACAGGTCGTCCATTCACGCTCATCACTGCAACATGGGAGCGAGCTGGAGCGACCCTAAAGCTAAGATGGCACTCAGAAGAAAGAGAGCTGGGGTTGACCAACTTCTGGCCTAGTTCTTCTTTGACCTGAATATGAAGGATTAAGCAAATCCTTTCCCCTCTCTGAGCCTCACTTACTGCTAAATGGGGAGAGTGACATGTGGAAGTTCTTGGCCAGCTGAAGTGCCATCCAAACATAGGAGATGGTCAGTAACAGAATCACAGCGTAGTTTCCCATCAACCCTAAACAAAGGTGTGAGTAGCACAGTCCCTAGTCTGGTGCTACATAGTGTGGGTATAGTTAGGAGCCCAGTAGAGATTGAACCCCTTCTTGTGTCTCACCCCTATGTCCTCACAAGAGGACTTTTCCTTTCCCTGCATCTTATGCTTTAGGAAATGAATTTTTTCAAACGTTATTTGGACTCACAGAAAGCAATCCCAGATTACACACCTGATTCTTTAGACAAGGGCTTCTTCTCTTACAGGCATTAAATTCAAGATCTTGAGGCTAAAAGATAGGTAGACATTCTCTTCATACCCTGTGGGGATTAAGTAGTGGCCCCCATAGTACAATGTTTAGACTTACGAATTTATATTTTACTCCCTCTGATGAACACATAGCACTATGTAGTGGCGGGATAATCAATTAAAGATACTTTCAGACCTTGGGAGACTGAGTTATAAGGAGTAAAAGTCAAACATAGAAACAGATGATGTGAAGAGAAAGTGGAAGCCTTGTTTGAGAAAGGAAGAAATATTGACTATAAGTGGAGAAAAGTAACTGGAGCTGAATGAAGACGAAGTAGAACAAAGAAAAATGTAGACATTCAAAAAGAAAGAACAATGACAAATATTTGTTGAGTAAATATTTATCTTAGGGAAATTGTCAGGGAGTACTAGAGTTTAATTATTAAAACCTTCAAGAATCCATGGAATTCATCTCACCATCTCTTGTTAAAACCTGCTAAGAGTAGAACCTGTGCTCTCCACAGAAGCGTAAGCAAGAGAAGAGACAGGTGATCTGGGTTCAAGTCCCAGGGCCGCCCCTTCGCTGCAGGACTTCCAGCATGGGACTGAACTTCTCTGGGCCTGGTTTCCACATCCTTAACATGTGTGGTTAGATGACAGCAAAAGTACAAACAGGAGACCCATAGGCTGATCACTGAGTAAGCCAAAACTTAAATATACTGGAAACATTGCCTAGCAATCTAGACTTCCGGATTTTCCAGAAGAGTTGGAGTAGCCTTTCACATGGGATCAACTTCCTACATGGCAGCAATAGGGCTGGAGCTGATTATCTGTGGCAAGAAACTCTCCTCCTTCCCCAGTGGTGCCTGGAGTCTTCAAATGTGCCCCTACCTATGCTCAGACTCTTTGCTCTGCCTCACTCCTGTAAATCACGTGCCCGGAAACTGAACCATTCACACGTGGGACTCTAGAGGGCTGTTCTCTATCAGCCCGTTCAGGTCCCAGACTCCATAATTCTTGAGAGGTCTGCACCAGGAATGAAAATTCCAGCGCAGTAAATTCTCTTCTTACTCTGTAATTTCAATCACCCCATTCGTTAGAGAAAAATACTTAAAGATTCGGATCTAAAAAATTGAAACTAACGTACTGATGATCTAAAAACTCTTTAAACCTCCCACCTCTCCCATGTTGCCCTGGTGTTTATTTTAGCTTCCTGCTCATCCACTTGGCTTCCTGTCCAACTTAATTTCTGTCTCACAGTCATATTACATGGACTTTCCACAGTAATTAATTTTAAGGTATAACATGAAACTGGTTCCTTCAAACTGCACACATCAGAAAGCAAAAATGCTTACTTAATGAGAGTCATAGCTGGATGCCAAAGACAGAATTCTTGAAGCTTTAGACAAACCTGAAGGACTTCCCGCAAACACTAAATCTTTGTCTTTTAGCCCTTTTTAAAACTACTTCCTTAAAAGAAAATCTATTTTGACCAGACCGCACACAAACATGAGGTTAAAAATGTTTGCCTGACACTTTCCAATCCCCCTGCTTTGAATGCAGCAGTTTGTTTTGCTGCCATATTTCTTTCAAGCGATGTGCTTTGTGAAAATTTTAGATTCATCAAAATACCTATGAGCAATTTTTTTTAGTAGAAAGTGTTAGCTAGCTGCTTGCATGCTTTTGAATGTGAGAGATTTTACCATATGTTGCCATATCATTTAGATTATGTCTAAGTGATGCCAAAAATCTGGAGGGAAAAAAAAAGAGATTCTATTATCTACACACTTTATTTGCAAGTCACCAAGCAGCTAGATCACCCAGCTGTGTGGCACCACAGAACTAAAACATCTGGGTGATTAGCTGAATTATTCATTTTCATCAGGATATTTTGTCCTCCTCTAGACAATATTGGAGCATCACACGTGGTGTGCGTGGTATATGCACGTGTTTACATATGCAGAGGCATCTCCAATGACAGACTGAAAGAACGGATTCAAATGCGGAATGCAAGGTCATACTCTTCCCCCACCTCCGGCTGGATATTTCTAACCACCCATGGCTCTTTTCCATCTGTTCCCCTCCTAACCCTCAGAGTCAGGTGAAAGCAAAAACTGGGCGATCTGCTCTCTGTGGCCCAGGGACATTGCATTGCAACCACGGTCTACAACCCAGGGCTGCACGCTCTTACCCTAGGCACGCACCAACGCTGGTAGCGGAGGCACGCCCAGGGCACCATGGGAGGGCCCAGAACCAGCCCACAACCGTGTCACTATTGGGTTACTCTTTGAGAAGCATGTATTACACTCCAGGCTTAATGTCTTCTTGTGTGATCTCACTTAAGTCTCACACTAACGCTATCAGGCAAGAACAACTATAGTCCCGGACACCTCCCTTTTATTTTTTTCTTTTCTTTGAAACAACTAAGAGGGCTCAGAAGTTAAGTTCCAGTAAGTGGTAATGCTTGCGACTGAAGACAAGTCTCACTTCAAAAAACACACAATTCAGCCAGCCACACAGTCTGGGTCTGGGTGGCATCTGGCCCTGGTCCTCAACATGCCACTGGAGCACTTTCAAAGCATGCCATTCCAGGCCTGAGGGGAGTCCTGGCGAAACCCCTTCCTGGCAAGACTATAAAGTGGAGTGACGGCGACAGCCATCCCCGGGCTGATCCAAACCTTCACTACTGAACCTTAGTTAATTCCCGAAAATCTCTGGACAGGGTCAGCCTAAAAGCAGGAACTAGAGTTATTGTTTTCACAACCATGGCAACACCATCTGATCGCCAACCTGGGCTCAGCACAACCTGAGCTGCCATACTTCCAGAATTTTCCACCGAGTGTGATCTCAAATGCTATCCTTCGTTGTCTGTCTGTTTTGATTTAGAACATGGGAAAATTAGACTGCTAAGCTCCACAGGAGACTGACCTCATCTCCCAGCTCGGTATGTCTCAACTATTTGAGGGAGGGGTGGCTGCAATTATTTTTAAGGCTCACTATAGGACTTTTAATACAGCTCCATTAAACTTGGTGTTTAGGGAGGCACTTCTCCAGGAAAATAATAATAATAATAATAATAATAATAATGCCTTTTTTTCGGTTGTTGTTCTTGGAATCTAGGCAGGCATGATATATCACACCATGGTACCCTGAGGGAGACAATAGAAGGAACTGAACACAGAAAATTTTTGAAACAAAACAAGCAAATAATTGTCATCCTAATTATTTCATTATGGCTGACAATAGAATAACACAAAGATCTGAGTACCTCCCAGAATGGCACGACAGCCATAAAAAACTCAAAATACAAAGAGCCATTCTAAGAGACAGCAGAATCCATACAATAAGCAATGTACAGTAAAACCTTGTTATTCAGAGCACAGCTCTTTTTTCCCCAAATAGTATGTAATTCAAAACAATTCCCACTCCTCAGCTGCCTAGACTGTCTTATTGTTATTGTATTAAAATACAAGCTCACTTTAACCAGGGTAATTCAAAGTCAAATGCTGCCAGCCCCTTACGTGCTTAACTAAGGAGTTTTACTTCCACTTTGTTTCCTCTCCTGGGGTCTAACTACCCCCAAATCGGTTTCACAAATGTAAGTACACAGAGTAAAAGAAAATCACCACATTGAACAGTAATAACATATGCAGGAAAATGTTAAATATTTGCTCTTTTGTGACACTCCAAATCTTTCTTAAAATTTTCCCTTATGTTTAGATATTCAACTACAACCTGCACACAGTCAAAGTCTATGATGTATAGAAAGGAAGAAGGTAAGAGATTCAATCTTTCACTGGTAATAAGATCCATTAACAGCGCACAATAATATCTCATAATAATATAATTTATTGGTACTAACTTCATGCAAAGTACTTTAAATATATTATCTTAGAGAGTCCTCACAGTATCAGCCTCATTTTATTGGTGGAAAAAGAGAGGCACCAAAAGGTTAAGCAGCTTGCCCCCAGGACATGAAGTTCCTCAGGGGCAGGGACCCCTGAGGCCTCTGTTTAAGAAGACAACAAGGAAGCCCTGAACCCCAGAGGTGGGATGCCATCTTCTTTCCTCCCCCTTCCATTCTGTCCTCACAGCACCAGCACCAGACCTGAGGTCACCATCACAACCCTGTGGAAAAACTGAACCTCTGGGTCTCCCATTCTATCCCTGATTTGCCCTTCCCCAAACATTAGAGAATTTCCCAATCCCCAAACAATAATGATCCCTTTAATAGCTGAGCAAATTCCAAGAGCATCTTGCAGCCAACACTTTGAGACCAAGAGAGAAGGGACAACTCCCACATCTGGTGTCCTATAAGGATTTCAGGCCACTCACTGCCCACACCCAGGTTACTCAGATCTTATCAGGGCCTAGCTGATTCCAGCTGTTGCAGTCTGCTCTGAAACCAGTCTGTTCCGCTACTTAGAATTTTCAGTGGAGCCTTCAAACACCTTTTCCCCAACATAATTATGACTGGACACAAATTCCCAATACCACACACCCAGGTTATTAGATGAGGGTAGCAGATCCTTTGCCACTTGCCCATGTTCCTTCTGCCAGATTGACGTTGCCATCCCCGGCCCAAGTGACCATCAGGGTCACTTCATCTGGGAAGCTATGCCTGTAGCCAGTGATCTACCACCTCAGGCACTGAGGGCCGACTGCTTGCCTGAATGGGCAGCCATCTCCAGGGTGCAGCCGAGGATAGGTCTCAGCTAAAGCCAGGCTCCAGCTGAGACCCCCCTCTTCCATTTCTTACCCTTTTTCTGTTCTCCTCACTCTCCTTCTCCTGAGGGCACCTCCTCCACAAATCTCCTATAGGGGAATCCTGGACTTGGGCTCTGCTCCTAGAAACTAAGACCATGGTCTTAGCTGCTCTTCCAGATCCAAAATTCTAAAATTCACCCTGTCTAAAATCTCCTTCCTCAAATACAATCTTCAATTCATTCAAGCTCCCGCACCATCTCCTTCCTGCCTACAAACTCCTCAGCCTGACCAATTCCAAACTTCCATAAAAGGCATCATGTGGTATGTTTCAGTCTCTATTGTTGGGTCCCCAATGTTGGGTCCCCCAATAATGGGTCCATGGTCAAAGGAGCGAGACTGATACAAAGCAAAGGTCAAGCAAAGCTTTATTTCGCGCCAAGCATCAAGAATCAAACCGACCGTCAAAGAGACCGGTCGGGGCTGCCCCTTACAGAGAAGACAACCCCTCCCTGCCTCACAGACTAACTTTTATAGAGCAAAGGCCATGTGGTTGGGCCTGGCCATGCACAGGTGGCCAATGAAATTGTAACACACAGAGAAAGCTGTTAGGTCATACATAAGTGACCAATTGAACTACAATTCACCCCATAGTAGACATTTGCACTAGCCCATCACCTTGGTGAGAATTGGCCCCCAAAAGGCAGGGCCTACACTCCTTGGTAGCTAGGGAGACAGTATGCGCCCGCTTTACTGATTGGATGTCTCCACCTGACCCGACTCATCCCAGCATTCCGGCTGTTATCTCTACCTGACCTGACCCACCCTTATATTTGGGCTTTGTTATCTGGGACTGGCTTCCCAGACTCGCTTTTAAATAAATTCCCCTGGGGGGGGAGGGCAGGGTCAATTTAAGTTTTACTGCATAAACAACAAAATGGCTGTTCAACCGGCCGCTCTGGCTAAATAGGCCCTTACACTATATAAAGCTTTTCCTACCTATAGAAATAGAAAATGTTCCTAATTTACCATCATGTTCCTCAGCAAGTTATGCCAAAAATCCACTAGACGGTGTTCTACCAAGGTAGCTGCAGGTTTGTGCACCAGGAAGAAAGCCCAGATGGAGGTCTAGGAAGCCTCCGTATCACTCTGTTCCCTCCTGGGATTGAAGAGCAGACTTGCCTCTGGTGCCACAGCTAATAAGATTACCTGGGCCAGGACAATTGCCCAGTGAAGATGAATACCATTCATTTTCAGGTTGGACTGTGAGCAAACTTTTGTCCTCAAGTCTCAACCTCTGCTTTCCTGGCTCTGCGACCAGGGCAACCTTCCAATGGTGTGAAACATGGGGACCACACACTTCTTTCAAAGATTAATGGTACGTGCACATGCATGCCTGTAGGCGTGTGCATGTGCGCGCGCGCGTGCGCGCGCACACACACACACACACACACACACATAAAGTAGCTCCAGCTAGGGGAGGGGTGGGGGCGGCAGAGCACGCTGGCCTGGACACTTAGAAATTTTCAAGAGCTGAAAAGCAACCTTCCTATCTTCCTATCTTCCTATCTAAGTAAGGTTTGAGTATTGCACTGAGTGGGCACTAAAGGTTTGTAGGAAGACAGTGAGCTTCTGACTCTCCCTGCAATGAAAATTCCATCCCATTGTTATCCAAAGATTCGCTATCTAGTCCAGAGAAGGGAAATCAACTCTCCCACTCTCCGATGAGACAGGTCCCAAAACACCAGGTGTTTTCTTTTTTCAGTGTGCCTTACTTGTTTTTCAAGTTTCCTTCCAGGGTATATCTTTTCCCCATTTCTATTCAAAAGTAGGTGTTGTCTTGCTATCTCCTTTTTTAAACAAAAAGAGGGCTGAACTGGAAAGGGAAACCTCTGTCTGTGACCTTAGGCAAGTCATTCTCTCCTCCTCTCAGTCTCATTTCCATCATCTGTGAGTACTGGACCAGGTTCATCTAAGCCCCCCTCTTTTGCTAATGTTTTATGAGCTTTACTGGAACCACAGGAGTATAGGCTTAACAGAGGCAAATTACCTGGGTTCATATCCCAGACTCACTACTATTGATGTCTTGGGGTAAGTTCCTTGCCAAGCCTGTTTCATCCTTTGCTGGATGTGGACAAAATGAATTTCTCTCTCATGGTATCAGAGTACAGATTTAATGGCATAAACATATAGGATATGCTTATGACTCTGCCAAGCACATGCAAATATTCAATAAATATTTAACTGTTATGATTCATCCTCACTTCCCTCCCCAAAAAAGGCAGGTTGATTTCACCACTAGAAGGCATTAAGCACTGGTAGCCCCAGATATAACAACATTTAACATTTATTGAGAATTATGCACTACATGCTGTTTTAGGAATTACATAAATTATTTCATTCAAACCACATCACAGTTATATGGGGTTCAAATATTTTCCTCTATTTTAGGGATAAAGAAACTAAGGAACAAAGAGGCTTAAGAAAATAAAAATGTGCACATGGTCATACAGAATTCATTTCTCAATAATTCCAAACCAGCAACCCTGGACAAGAAGCCCTAATTTGAAGCACGTGCCATTTTCCTTGGTGTAAATCCCCCTGCCGTGGCCAGTTAGTTCCGAGCTACCCATGTGGCACCAGTGAATGTAGAATTGGGAAGAGATGGGCACAGTTGGCTCTCAGGAGCCTATGGAAGCACTCCACACCCCTCTGGATGCTGCTGGAATGTTGTGGAAGGAGCTGTCCCTTCCCAGGCCACACCACTGATCTTCACCGAGTTTTCACAGCCCCCATTCCTGTGGCTCAGCACTACTCAGAATGCAAAGTCATGCCTTCTCCTAATAAAACACCTAATTTTAAAAACAAAACTCCTATTTTGCTTGTGTTTTAGAGTCCAAGTTTCACTACAGTCTGAGCTACTTATTAACTGTGTGTTCATTTCCTTTTTATTAGTGGACAGGAACCATTGTTTCATTACTAAAGGACTTAGAACTGATTTCTCTTATCTGCTTCTGTGTGTACCGCAGTTAATACTGTAATTTGCAAGGTATAATAAACAATGTTGAAAAAAAAAAAGGGGGTTTTCTCTTCATTTATAAATTTAATCTAGTCATCAACAATGTATAAATTTCCTGGCTGGTATGTTTCAAAATGTCTGGATTGCACAATTACTGTATATGATGAAAAGTGTATATTGTGCATTTTTCTTATTGAGTATTTTATGCAAATTAATGTTTCTCAGTTGAAATTGTTGATTCATTTCCACTGGCTTTTTAATAACACATTACCAGATGTTTCTAAATCTCTCTGTACTATTCCAATTGTTGATCAAGCCTGATGTACAGAATTTCACCCAAAGAGTCTTTTCTTTCTAGTCCCAATTTAGACTATGCATTTACTTAGCGTTTAAAATTTTACTATAAGAATAAATACGAATATTCTGTTACTAATCCTTTGTGGTGGCTAAAATACCATCTTGGGCACCTTAAAGCAGCTTATAGGATTTTATTCACAGATAGCACACCCATAAGAAGCAAAGTATCAAAGTAGAATTGTGCTTCCCCCCAAACCACTAGGTTTCTTCTACCTCCAAGAATATCCAGCCTTCCGGGGCCACGATTCTGTTCTCAGTTGTATGGTAGTGACCCACACTTGAGTTGGGAGAGCCTCCCTAAGCAGTCTCTGCCAGCATTGAGCATTCAGCATTAAGAAAGGCCAAGTCCAGGACCCAGGAGGCCTGTCATGCCCTAACCACACCCTTCTCAGTTATGCAAGTCCAGGAAATAAAAATTGGGTTGGAGGTAGATGCTGCCTTTGGCAATTTTCTTTTTTGTATTCTTTCAGCACCCAGGGCTTCTCTCAGAGGTCTGCACCTTTGAGAGCTTCAAATAAATAAATGCAAGCTTTGTGTTAATATGTTAGCAACTTGAGGTCATCCTAGACCCCGTTACCAAATGTCTTCATCTTCACTGACAACTGTGGAGATGGGCCCAAAGAAGAGACTGTTCAAAGGTGGGATTCAGGGACTGTCACAGCAGAAAGTTTTTAATGGGAGGACATCCTCCCCGCCCCCAGTCTTCACAAGCACACTGTGTCCACAGCTCTTTCTCTGTTTGGAGCTCCACCTCCATTTTCCCCTCCTCCCCACCACTTTGGCACCTCACCTCCCCATTATTCCCAAACAGTCATTCTCTTTGCACCAATGATAACCCATCCCCCTTTAGAGAGGAATAATGTCCAGCTCTTTCCTCTTTTTCCACCACTAGCGACAGCTAATATTTACTAAATACTCACCATGGGTTACCCAACTTCTAAGTGCTTTACACACACTAAGTGATGTCATCCTCATTCCACCCCTGTGAAGTAAATACGATTACTCCTCCCCCTTTTTTTTTTTTTCACATGTGAGGAAACTAAGACACAGAGAAGTGAGTAAGCACCCAGGTACCTACAGCTGACAGGTGGCAGAGCTCATCCACTCTGGCTGCCTAGCTTCTTTTTTTTTTTTTTTTTAAGATTTTATTTATTTATTTAAGAGAGAGACAATGAGAGAGAGCATGAGAGGGGAGAAGGTCAGAGGGAGAAGCAGACTCCCCATGGAGCAGGGAGCCCGACGTGCGGGACTTGATCCCGGGACTCCGGGATCATGACCTGAGCTGAAGGCAGTTGCTCAACCAACCGAGCCGCCCAGGCGCCCTGGCTGCCAAGCTTCTAATCGTGTACCCTCCACCATCGTACCTGACCGCCTTTCTCAGGTAGTGTGCAAGGTTACTCCCTTAACCTCTCCTCATTTTAACCTGAGGAATTGGATGGCATCCTCTCCCAACCTGTTCCCACCCTGATGCTGAGTCTCTCATTCAGGTTTTGGCTCTCTTGCCACCTCTACTAACCTGAGGGCAGAAACTCTCATTGCAGTCATCATTTTCTTTTCTTTTCTTTTTAAGATTTTATTTATTTATTTGTCAGAGAGAGAGCAGAAGCACAGAGAGTGCAGGCAGAGCAGGAAGAGGGAGAAGTAGGAGAAGCAGGCTCCCTGCTGGGCAGGAAGCCTGATGCAGGACTCCATCCCAGGACCTTGGGATCATGACCTGAGCTGAAGGCAGACGCTTAACCAACTGAGCCACCCAGGCTTCCCATCAGTCATCGTTTTCAACACTACATGCTGCTTCTGTATTTACACGGCACAGAACCAGACCTTTTCCCCACCACTGGTGATAACTACTGAATATTTTTAATAAGGCTGTCTTGTTTTTCAAAAGAGAATAAATTGGAAGAAGGTGTTTTTTGCCCAGCTTCGTCATAGGACTAGGTTACATCAGGAGACCTGCGTCTATGTCTGCTGGAGCTGTTACTTCTCTGGGGTTTCAAAGGAGCCTTGCCCCCTCCTGACGCTGAGTTTTCTTCCCAGGGGAAATGCAGGCAAAAGCACTGCTATCGGATGATCTTTTTTAAAAACTCTGTTCATTTCATAGTTGCCACATAGCATTGGTTTTACTATTAATATCCAAACACAAGGAGAACATGTGAGAAAGGATATAATTGGACAATATATTTAAAGAAGGTAGAAGTGAAGAAACAAGATGATTTCAGATAATTCAACTTTCCAAACAATACTTTACAGAGATGAATACAGAATGATCCATTTTGGTATCAACAGGTACTGAAGACTGAACTCCTTGAGAGACCAATCCCTAAATCAGTAATCCAGCAAATACATACTGAGAGCCATTGGTGTAAACTTGCTAAGTACTAATTTTTGTGCCCATGAACTGTGTTAGCCAACATACATTCATTATATTATTTAATTCTCACAACCAAATCTCTGAACAATGGGAATAATATCCCATTTTATAGATAAGAAAACTGAGGGGGAAGTAACTTGCAGCTGATAGGTCCAGATTTATCGGACTGTATAGGCCCAAATTCTTCACATTGTGCTTTTATTATTCTCCAAAAACTGAAACAAGAAAGGGAAATAGGAGGTATTTATTGCTCTCAAATCGCTTACTGGTGGATAGGGGAGATGACACCCTTAGGACCAACTATAATGCAAGGTGAAGGGTAGCCCATCACCCTGGAGAGGATCTAAGGGCACTCAGAAGAGGGAAAGAATGTTTCTGACTAGAGGGATCACAGCCAGCTTCATGGAGGAGGTGGTATTTAACTGAATTCTAGGAGATTTTTAACCAAGAGGTTTGAAGAGAAAGCATCCAAGCCAGAGGGAACAGTAGGCAACAAGGCCCAGAAAAGCAGAGCTGAGAGGGTGAGTCTATGAGGACCTTAGAGAAACAGTAAGAAACAAACCAAGTCGTGCTCACCACTGTGTTTCTAGTACTTCTAATAGGTGCCCAGGAACATGTAGAATGAATGAATGAATTTGGGTACTACGAGCAAAGAACAGGCATTGGAAGACCTTGAATATCACAGTAAGAGACTGGATATTCTTCTGGGAGCAATGTAAAACATAAAACTTTTGAGAGATACACAATCTGAGCTTCACATTAGTTAGAAAGTTAGTCAAAGGAAAGACCGGCTAATAGAAAAACTCGAAGATAGGAAGCTGATCAACAGTCTGGGCAAGAAGGAATGAAATTGGTGGCCATTCAGACAGAGAAGAGGAATGGACGGCCAAGGGCTAATCCCAGAAGAACTTCCTCTTCCCCTACAACTCCTCCTTCCTTACCTCATCTGGAGCAGTAGAAAGCCCTTATACTGATGCAAATAGCACTGTATGTAAATAGTGCCTCAACAGAAGATGAAAAACAGAGAATTAATCATCCTAACATTTTGTCTGTAAGGTCAACCACTGGATATTCCCAAACATCAGCCTGGAAGTTTCCAAATATCTACCTGTTGGGCAACAGTTAAAATCCAGATATCCCAATTTTGGACTGAGATGTTTTTGTTGTTTTTGCCTCAGGGTTTTTGTGCTGGGTAAAGCCAAGATCATCTTCAAATTAACACCAAAGTAACACTTTGCTAGTCAAACGCCATCTATTTCAACTTTCTGCTCTGACCAGGGGTCTACCTACGCTTTTCTAAGCCCAAGTCATGGTCACATTTTCTGAATTTTGCAGGAAAAAACAGGGAACTACAGAGCTTGGCCCTGCACCCTACAGTTGGAGTTGAGAAGGTCTTCACTGCTGTTAGCATCCCATTTCAAATTAAAAGGAAAGAATCTCTGCAAAATGCTTCATTTTGAAATATCAGCCAATCCCAGCAAGGTGACAGAGAAACAGGGCTAGAGAGGGCAAAAATGACACCTATTGTTTGGTCTCCTTCCCCGTTCTTCCTGGAATAGAGAACCCAGAAGATACTGACCACACGTGTCCAGTTCCTTTTTCCTAGGCTCACTGTTTTGGTAAGCTCATTTCGCCATGGGGTAAAGAGGGAGACTAGGTAAGTTCCTCTCAAGCCTTCAACTCTGGGGAATGAAAGCTGTTTCTCAGTGGAAATGCATCCAAGTCTAACTTAGAGGAGCACTGACTGATGGGACCTATGTCCACTATGTATTATTAAGAGAAGAATGTTTCAGAGCAAAATTAGGGAGGGGAACTATACTTCTACCCCAAAGTGTTAGTAGGGCTTAATTCTAGTAAGTGGGATTAGGAGTATTTTTAGTCTTCTTTCTCTTTATCTATACTTTCACATTCTTAATCAAACAAAAAATTGCTCTTACAACAAATTTTTAGTTTTAAAAAGTGTAAAATAGGTACAAAAAATATATTGACAATAGCTGAGTACTCAAGCTCTTATGACAGTTTTGTGACAATGCCATGGTTTACCAGAAACAAGGCTGGGACACAGCTGGAACTATGTAGAACAATTTTCCCAGCCCAGAGCTCCCCACTTCTGATGCCTCTCATTTGTCTTTACCACAATCACTGCCCATAATTAGGACACATGAGTTCCCCAACAGACACCCGATTTCCCTCAGCAGTAATAACCAGAAGCACAGAAAGACTATCTTCATTCTCTTTTCTCCCAACACATTTGTGCTCTTTGGTCCAGACTTTCTGGAAATCAGACAATATTCATCACCCTCGTCTATTAAAATCATGCCAATGCTGGTAACCACAGAGGACACTTCCTCATCACATAGACACTTGAAATTCAGTATCCTTCTCTCTGGCCATTACAAAGTCACTTAGAAGCAAATTTTCCAAACATGTTGGTCTGTCTTCCAATGATCGATCAAAGCATTACCTTCCTCACATAACTTATGAATGCCACATGTAAGAAACAGACACTGGGAAGGACATGACCCAACCACACCTCAAACGTCTTTTTCCTCTCTGTACTCACCCCTCTGGTTCAAGTACAAAGAAAACAAACCAAAAAACAGAATCCCCTTCAAGGTCTTGTGTCCTTTGTAAGCAAATCTGTCACAAATGGAATGCATCTTAATTTAATTTACTGATGGCATGTAATAGAATGAGGTCAGAATGCATTTTTCAGATGTTAAACCATTTTGTCCATTTTCCCTACCAAAACAACTTTTCAACCCACAAGCTCATTTAAAACTGTTTTCCTTAACTGTTCTAAGTACCAAGAGTGATTATTACAATTTCAATAAAAAGTAGAATGTTGACCTATACTTTTCTCATAATTGACCATTTCTAAAAGAAATCAAAGTGACTTGTAGGTCACACAGACAGAAAGCATATCTTTTAGAATTGAGGCGGACATGACTTCCCTAGATGCCCTCCCCAACCCCTGTGTTAGCTCCCTCTTCTCACAACATGTTGTGCTGATTGCCATCTGCGGTTTTGGCTTCACCTAACAGTGTGCAAACTGCCTAATCTGCCCATGCAGTTGTCAACTGTAGCCTCATCTTTCTTGTAACAGCTCCTCAAACAAAAGAAAAACAATAAAAAAAAAAAAATGCTCTTCCCGTTAAGCTCAACAACGAGCACAACAGTTGAGTAGCTCACTTTCAGTATGACCGTTGGGGCCTAAGGATTATTTTATGAATGGCAGTCACCATGATACAGAAAATGGGACCGAGCTAAAGAACAGGTTTATAGGTCAGAGAGCTAATGCACACAGTGCTAACCCAAATGCCTGTAGGGGCCCAGCAGGTAACAAAGAGCAAGGGAAATTGAGGGTAAGGCACAGGGAGAGATGGAACCTGGGGTGAGGGGGGAGTAGAATGTGCCTTCCCATTGAAAGGTGACAGGTGATTGCAGCCAAGTGCCAACAAGAGTTCAGTGCTGTCAAATCTGCTTTTCCTACCAAGAAAGACCTGTCATCTTTCTTAGATGCTTAAAGTTAGGATCAACTTAACAGGGAGGTTCCAAGGTTAGTTAGATGCTTTCCGAACAGAGGTTCAGTTTTGCCTGCTGGAAAGGGCCATGCCTAGGTAAAACAGCCCAGCAAGTGCTGAGGGAACCATAACCAAAGACCAGTAAAATATCCAAAATCTTGTCATTTCTATACTCAAAAGGGATAACTTCCAGGAAATATTTTGGAAAAGAGTATTTTGATATTTCTCAGATAGTATACCATAATAGTGACTGCCTATACTGCGTGTCTTAAGGCCCAGCCTGAAAGATGGTTCAGCTTGTCCCTTCTCAGGGAAGAACCACTTAAAAAAAAAAAAATTAACTAAAACAATGAGGGAAACAAGTAAATAAATACGTTTTACACAAGTCTCTTTGATCCTGGGAAGATTCAACTGGAGAAGGCTTCCCATAGGTGAACTGTGTAAATTCCCTGATTTACATTATTTATCACACACTAAGTTAATGACCAATCTCTACCCCATTTCTGCTCTGTGCATCCCAGCCATCCTGCCATTAAAAACCATTTTGATAGTTGTCAAGAGGAAATGATCCAGTCAGAGCTTCCCTTCTTAGGCAATGATAACACAATTCTTAATAACACAAGACCTGAAGTTAAACAAACTGCTGTCTCAAACATGATGATGGAGTTCCTTCCATGCGCCAGCCTTAGACACTGGGGGAATAAAATGGATAAAGCAAAGTCCTTGTTCTATGTGAATTCCAGTCAGAGGGGGATCAACCATATAAAAAATTAACCAAGGGCACCTGGGTGGCTCAGTCATTGAGCATCTGCCTTTGGCTCAGGTCGTGATCCCAGAGTCCTGGGATCGAGCCCCACATCGGGCTCCCTGCTTGGCAGGAGGCCTGCTTCTCCCTCTCCCACCCCCTGCTTGTGTTCCCTCTCTTGCTATCTCTATCAAATAAACAAATAAAATCTTAAAAAAAAAAAACAACCAAATGACAATGTAAGAAAATACATATGTCTAGAGAATATGCTATGGTATTACCATTGTGGGAGTCCCTAATTCTGCCTGGGAGATAGAGAGGGGGATATCTGAGCCAGTCTTTAAGTGACTGAAATATAGGAAGGGTTGTTCCAGAACATGACCCCTGGTTAGAATTTCGTATTCACAAAATCCGTTATCTGGTTGCAAAGCAATTACCAAGTAAATTTTTTGGCTTGTTTTCATTTGTTTGTTTGTTTGGTTGGGCTTTATTTTTTGTGAAGAGCACCAGAGAAATTTATAAACTCTTCTACAGAGTCCCATATTGTCCTTGAATTTAGTTGGGGTCAAATTATAAATGTTTCTCATCTCTTTCCCTAGCTACTTTCTTTAAATAGGATCCCATAAAGTGACACAATGACATTTAATAATAAACTCAATGCATAAAACTGCTGAGGTGTTTGAAAAATATAAAAGCTTTATGACAATACATATCAAATGATACAGAATATGAAAAGTCCTGGAGCATTAACAGGATTGGCTAGAAATAAACCTATCATAAATTAATTTCAGTTTTATGCAAGTAGAAATGGCACTTATATGGAAACAGAGGAAGATTTTTCAAAACCAATACTTTTTATGTTACTGGGTTCGTGTCCCAACACCATGGATGGCCCGTTGTCATCTGATGACTGTGCCAGCCTATTTAATTCTTGAGACCTTAATTATGGTACTTCCCAGGAGATGAACTATGAGTGAAAAACCATGAGTTGGTTTTTCCTTTTTTTTTTTTTAACCAAACAAAGCTGCCAGAAAAACAAGTCTAAGATTCTGTTAGAAAGAAAGAAAGAAAGAAAGAAAAGAGAAAAGCATGTATTTTCAGATTTATCATGCCACATGCCTTCAAGATAATTATCATTTGTCATTTTGGTTTATACATTTTAAAATCTGATAAAAGATAGGTAAAATTAAATCAAATGCTTTTAGCAGGCACTTAATGAATTCCCCCTACTAATGTTTACATTACTAGGCTATCTATTTGTACATCATCTGTCATTTGTTTCCAAAGGGTTCTATTTTCTGATATGATACTTACAGTGTGTTATGAATCAGCTAATTATGCAATAACCTTTACCAGAAGCAAAACCAAAATTACATGGATTTCAGGTCAGTTATTTCTAATCCTCATTTTAAATTACATCTGTCTCTTAAGTCAGGAGACGAAGAGAGAGGCAGTTGGCAAACAAGCCACCTACAGCTAAAGCCAATTGACGGATTTTGTTTTGTTGGACGATAATAGTTCATAAGAGCTGTAAAGCAAATGATTTATATTTTCATAAGCTAAATCCCATGTATAAAAACATGATTTTCATTGCTAGCTCATCGTACAAGTTGGTCTGTACTTATGGTCTCTGCCTCTTGAATTGCCTATGATATAGAGAAAAAATCTCTAATGATTTCCAAAATGCTCTCCTTGGAAAGGGATGGATAATAGAGGTGAATAACCCACTGTTTCAATATTTATACCCGTTCAAATGGGTTCAAAAATCTTAATTTTGTTTTTCTAGTTTTCATTGAATGTATGAGGTCCAAAAATTGCCTCTGTGATAGAAAATGTTCTGCCTTGATGAATTCTGTGATCTTTGGGCAAAATATGTTGAATAATGAAATGTCTGCCCCTGTTTTCCTCTTCCTACCCCTGTCCCCCCTCCCAGCCCTACTCTCTCCCTTGCAACCTTTACAGTATTTGGCACATTCATGATTCCTAGAACACCAGATGAATGTAGAGCAATTGATGCTGAAAACAGGGTAAGTTAGAGAGAATGACTTCCTTCTTCCCATCACTTGTTAGCATATGAGGGGAAAAAGATATTGCATTTTTGGTAGATGGGCCATGTGGTCAGCCCACACATTGGTTTGTGAACTAATTGTTCCAATTAGATGAGTCAGTAGAGATTGGAATGTTAATTTCCTCAAGAAGATATTTGTCACTGTGGTTCTGAAGGAAAGGCATAGTGCTTATTACCACCCAGCTCTGTGACAAGGAAACCCCCTGCTGTGATCTTCCTCAGGTGATTTTCTAGAGTAAAACGGTCTCTCACTATCATTCACTTGTACCATGTAATACAACCTACATAGGAATGCCAAGAACTCCAAGTGTGTTTAGCCAAGCACATTTACGTGTTCTGATCTAGAGTTTCAGGATCCTCTCAGGAAGGCATAAGGAGGTGCTTGATCTCCTCTTAGGCACTAACCTGATTTTCTTTACCTATGGCTCCTTCACAGACCCACTCCTTTTAGGAAAGCACAGTGTTGACAATGATCCACTCACATAGACTAACTGAGTCTTGGCAAAGAGAAACATCTATTTTTAAATCCCTCTGAGGTCCTTTGTTTCTGTCAGATGGTCTTTCTTTTTCTTTTTCTTTTTTTTTTTAAGATGTATTTACTTGCTTATTTTACAGAGGCGGGAGGGGCTGAGGGAGAGGGAGAGAGAGAATCTGGAGCAGACTCTGCTGAGCACAGAACCGGACACAGGGCTCCATCTCACGACCCTGAGATCATGACCTGAGCTGAAATCAAGAGTCATATATTTAACCGACTGAGCCACCCAGGCGCCCCATCAGGATATTTTTCTGATTCAAGGAGGAAAAAACATTTTCTGCACACTTAGCAACCAGACTGTCACCTATCAGATCTAATAAGGGCTAATATATTATTAAATGACTAAGATAATTGCTACAAGGAGGCAAAGGCCAAATTTCTGGGCTTTCAGGAATTTGAAAATAGCCGTGAAAACATAGCCCTTTCCCCCAGCATCAGGTAAATCACCAGACCGCACTTTTCAAGGAAGGATTACAAACCCAGGACCCAACCAGCAGGACCAGGATCCTTTGGTGAACGATGGAGTGTCCATTATGTCAAAAGCCTCAGGGAAGATACTGGTCCTCAAACTACTTTTTTTTTTCTCCCAGAGCCAAATTTTTGAAAGAAAAATTTAATCTTGGCTCTCTTCACCTTTACACTTCCCACTCAACCCTCTTATTGAATTCTTGTATTCTCCCTTTCCTCCTCTCCTTACAAACTCCCCAACTCCTAACAAATCCTGTGGGTCTCTATATTGAAAGTGCCCCTTTTTGAGATGTCTTTGTCAGTCTCCTCACCCAGCTAAGCACTCTGACTCGCCACTGGTGTAGTACAATCTATTGTCATCATCTACTTCTAAAGGTAGCCTTAAGACAGAGTTTCATACAGACCAAGAGTCTGGCTCTCAGGCTTACAAAATCAGAAAGCAGATTTTGACAACACATCAAGAACACAGTCATTTTTTAATGACAACTCATATTAATCGAGTTCACAGAGACCAGCGTATGAATCAGAAAGTCAATTTATTTATAATAAAAATAACTGCCTTTTGCACCAGAGGATGCCCATTGCTGTCCTGCCTAGAGAAGTCAAACCTCTCTCAGGTTGCCTGGAGAACATGGGACCAGATGGAGGCAAAGAGAGGAAGTCCTACAATTCAAATATCATAGCTTCCTGCTAATTGTGCCTTCACCTCCAGCAAAGTTCCAGCCCTGCAGTGAGACCCAAACTAACTCTAGTGGATAACACTCGATCTCTTTACCCTGGAGAGTGCTTCGGACAGGCACTAACAACATTTTCCTCTAGACTCTGCTTTTCTATTTTGTCTACATTGTCTACATAGTCTAATTAACTACTTTCTTTTGGAAATTTTAATGTAGGTTGCAATTCCAGTCCTGCTGACCTTGGACCTAATCTCTTTTGCATAACTCCAATCCCCTCTGTATTGAATCCTCAGTTTGTCTTAATCGACCCATTTCCAAACTCTGGCCATTGTTACCTCTATCTCCTACAATGACCAGCCTGGCTCCCAGAATCCCTGCAGACTTAAGTCTTACACCAAAATCTATTATTGGTCTTGAAGAAATTAAAGAATCCCAGAGATGATAGATTCTATACTCAATATCAAGTCAGCCTTACTGTTGACCTGGGGAGGATTCTAGGTCCCTTATCTCCTGTAACTAAGCCCTAAAGTCAACAGCCCATGTCAGTCTCTTGGGACGTGCTTTGTTCCCCTGTGGCTGAATCCTTGCCCTGGGCACAGTTCCTTTTGGACTAGAGTCTTGCTGGCTGCCTTCATGACAGGTCTCGGCTCCTGGCTACTTCCCCCAGACCTCACTGACACCAGTATCTGCCCTCTTGCACCTCCCTGTATGTGTTGTCTGCCTCTCTCCTGCTCACAAGCCCATGCCAGCCCCTAGCTTGCTCTGATGAGGGCATCTCATCTTCAGCCTCAGGCCCTTCTCTTTCCCCATCTCTGGTTCATCTTTTTTCTCCTACCAGACAGAGACAGAAACAATAAGATGAATTAAATTTTCTTTTTCCAACTGTTCATCTTGACATTAAGTAGTCACATAGTAACTCAAAAATAAAGATATCACATAGAAATTCTTCACTTCTCATTGGAAATATACTGAAAGAACATGAATTCAGTCCAGATTAGCAGGACTTTCCAAATTCTACCATAGGAAAGAACACTGGCTTAGGAATCAGAAAATATGACCTACTTAATAAATGTCTATTGTCAATGGAACACAGGCCTTTGCTTCTCTATCCTGAAGTTAACATGACAGGGCTTGCCCCAATTCTATGACCACAAAAAGGATCAATTTTATAGTGTGCATGCATGTGTATCTATTTGTATATAACTATATTTTCTCTGGAAAGAGAAAAGGTGTTCTACAACTATTTATTAACGATGTGGCTTGCTAACTTGAACCAGAGACTGTTCACAAGAAGGTTTTAGGTTGAGAAAGTCCTATAATTATGGCCAACACTAATGCTACAAAACAAGAGAAATGAGATAGGGCCTCTCCCCACAGCCCATGACCTATGGCCACAGGACCGGCTCAGGCTGGGGCCCCCAAAAGGGGGAACAGCTGGGGTCTGCTGGAACAACACAAGCTACATCACACCAGCCAGTGTTGCAGAGGATCTGAGGCTACCCAGAAGCAGTTGGGCTGCCCCCCAACCAGATTATAAATTCCTCAAGGGCAGGGAACACATCCTTTATAGTTTTCCTGTATCCATATGGTGCAGGGTTGGGGGGGAGATTTTTGAGCTAGCAACCCAGCCAGAAGCTGAAGAATGTTATCCGCCCCCATCCCCAGCCAGCCTCCTCCCTTATAATCACAAGAGGAAGACATTCAGGAATAGCTTTTAAGAAGTGCCTCCCTCCTTCCTAAGAAGATATATAAGTAGTTCAGGTTCTCCCACACTTGAAGGAGAGACTCAAGTCCATTGATGTATTGAGTGAGATGTTCCTATATCAGAAGGATAACAGGCCAGCCAAAATGTTCCGTTATGTTCACTTCCCATTACCGTGATCTCCTGAGCTAGCAGCATCCCCTCCTCATATAAGGCTAACTTAACAGAAGAGCCAGACCAGAGACAGACTCTGTTCAAACAACAGCTGTGTGGTTGGAATCTCTGTGACTAGAAACAGCCCAGCCAGAATCAATGGGGCCTTGTCTGGACACCTGCATTACAGTGCCAGTGCTGGCCAGGGTCAACTCAGCCAGTGTGTTTCTGATTGTGGTATCGGGGCGGGGGGGAGGGGGTCCACTCAGGACTTTGAAAATAAAAGGTTCTACTGAGAGATAGGAACATTGAACATCATACTCAAGTATTCTCAAAACTTAATTTAGTCCCCTGTCCAGCACATTTCAATAAATTTGAACACCCAGCCAGGTGAATGGCTTGTCACTAAGTATGGTTAAATTCTTCTAGCTTCCCCAGGTGCCTGGGCGGCTCAGTCATTTAAGCATCTGCCTTAAGCTCAGGTCATATCCCTGGGTCCTGGGATTGAGTCTCACATTGGGTTCTCTGCTCAGTGGTGAGTCTGCTTCTCCCTCTCACTCTCCCTTTATTTCTCCCTCTCTCTCTCAAATTTAAAAAATAAATAGATAGATAGATAGATAAATAAATAAATAAATTCTTCTAAATTCCTTGACTGGACTAGAAACGAAGTTTCAACTTAGAGGCTAGTTCTCTCTCTTCCTAATTTATTGTTGCTGTGCTCATCATCATAATTATTACCATTACTAAAGTAATCCATGCTTGTGAGGAAAAAAAACGCAAACAGTATATAAGGAAATAAAACAACATTTTCATATTCTTTCTTACCCTTTCCCCAGCCCCAGCTTGACCCTCTCTGACCTATTTCCTAGAGAAGATCCGTATTAGGTCTGCGAAAAAACTCCTCAAAATATTGCAATCATCATGTACAAGGATGTATGCATTGAAAACCCATACACACACATGAATACAAACATATGCATATTCCTGCACTCACACATATACACACACCCATACATGTATATATCTCATTTTCACAAACTGATCATGGTCTACTGTCTGCAACAAATTTTCACTAGAGAGATCTTTGGACTTTAATATAAAAACAAATAGATCTCCACATTCTTCTAAACGGCTGCCCAGTATTCTGTGATCTAGCCACACCATCGTCTATTCTGTGGTTCTCTTCTTTGCATCATCTTTCCTTTGGAGTCCAAGGTTACAATAATTCTTTCTGAATGTATTTAAGCTCTGTTTCCAGTGTGTGGAGCTGATTTCTCCCATTGCTGCCCCCACTACTATTTTTACTGACTGGTTGTACTACTGTATATTGAATCTATCTTTGTCTCTTTGCCTTTGCCCTGCATACAATGCTGTGCATGGTGGAGACGGCCCTCCTTGTTGTCATGCCTCCTCTAAACATCTTCTGTGTTTCATGCTCTGTATCTCCCTGTGCTGGGTGGTTTCCAGAGACATGGTCTATCTACTTGGCTTTGCTGACCATGCTCCCTTCCCATGGTTTAGGTTCTCCAGGCTGCATTTTTACTTAGTCCCTGAAGGATAGATTTCAGGCCTTGGGCACTCTCTGGGGAATCACAGCCTGACTACATAGCTACAAGGTCTGTGACCCTCCCATCTCTAACATTCTTGTTCAAATGACACATCTGCTGGGTCCAGCCTGGCCTCATCCTATCGTATTTCTCTCAAAGTCTCTGCCGCCCAGGTATCCTCATATTCCAGAGGAAATTCACTTTATCCCAAGTTTCTAAGAAGAATTTCTGAGTTAAGAATCATTAAGGAGATTTTCACCTTACCCCCACCCTTCCTTGAAATAAAGGTCTGTTGTAAAAACATTATTCTTGCCCAGCCTTGTGGGGCCAAAGAACAAAATTATGCTAATACAGAAAATAGAGCTCCTCTTTGAACAGCAGTTATCCCTTCAGAAATGTCTCCTTAGGATCTTGGATTTTGTTAACACCTTCCTATAGCGTCACATTTGGATTCCACCAGCTCCAAACACATTAACATTATTTAAACGGCAGATAGCAAGGCACATTGGCTTTCCTGCTCCATAGGCAGTTGGGAAGGGCAATAGAAGAATGGAATGCAAAGTGCCTCTTCTAAAATCATACTTTGCAGCTGTGCAGCATATCATAATGACTTCACAAAAAAAGCATGCAAAATCTCCAAGAAGATGTCAATCACATGAAAAAAAGAAACAATAATTAAAGCTCCCAACTAGCCAAGAAATTCTTTCCCTCATTAATGGCCCAAGACTTTTTTTTCTCCCAAGCGGAGGGCGTCCCTGGTGTAGACACAGCTTGATGGCTGTAAGGTTCCAGCTGTTTAAGTGGAGTCAGCCAATATCCATCAGGATGTTAGACAATTGCCAGGAAAACTCTGACAAGCAGCTCATTTTTCATCTAAGAATTCGATTGAAATTCTATCTCCCTCACCCGTGCAGTTTAATTTAATCGATAGAACATTACACTATGTCACATTTAGTATTAAAAATAAATGATACAGGCCAGATATTTGAACACTGGGCATTTGTTTTCGCAGGCATTTTGACTTTCCAGTGGCAAACATCCCAACTTGCAGTGCGAGAAAAGCCAAACACGAGCAAAGTGTCACTTCAAATTAAGCAGCTATTGCTTTACATTTATTGGGGTTTGGGTCCCACACTTTCCTATGATTTCCAATCCCTTTCAACTCAACCAAAGTTCTCATTAGTGACAAGGCCTACAGAGAAATGAAAATGTTTGACGGCACAGCCTTTCACATTTATGGATTGCCGTTAGGAGTCGAACATGACAGATGTCTTGGGTAGAAAAGAAATATTTGCAGCAGATTATATCACCACTGTCCATTCAAGCAAACTGAAGCAGCATCACAGTTTAGAATTTCAAAACATGGAGTAGTTATTTCAACAAATTAGTGGACTTCTGGGTGACGATCTGTTGCCAGAAGTAATAACCCCAAAGCATAAATCTAAATGTGAGCTAAATCCATGGTTGCACAACGGACCCCCCGCCCTCCACCAATGTTTTCATTTGAGATAGAAGCAGAGAATTTCTGGGCTGGAAGAAATCTTGGAGATAATTTGAATCCAACTGTTAAGTCCTCCTTTTTTAAAATAGAGGAGGAACTTGAGATACCACAGCCTCCATGCCATGCTCAAGGTTACACAGTGGGTGGCAAAGCCCAAACTCTAAGCCAGCCCTGACTGACTTTGATGGAAGTCATCTCTCCTTTCTTGATCTCCAGAACAACAGCAACATTCCACCTGCTCGTCAACCTTGATCCGACTTTTACTTTCGGCCTAAGTGTGGGCTTCCAAAACCTTCTCTCCCAGACTCACTTTCTCTCCCACACACTCATAGGTCTGCTCCTGACTTCTCAATATTCAACATGACGTATCTTCTCTTTGGTTCCTCAGACCTCTCTCAGATCGCTCTCCAGACTGACTCGGCATCTGTTCTTTGGATTCTGAGATGGGCACCTCCATGGCAACTGCCTGGCCCATTCAGGTTCCAAATTTTCCGTGTCTTCTGTCTTCTTCCCTCTTTAAACCTCCCAGCGGAATCAGCCTTTGGCTGGGATATCCTTCTTCCTTGTTGCCAGTACCTATACCATCAGCAGATTTTAAGTGTATTCCTTTCCCTCCCAGACACACACAGGTTCCATCAGAAGTAGGCCATTATGGGTGATTTCAGTGATACAGCATTTGATCATCTTTATTTTTACGTGGTTTTTAGGCTTTTAAATGGACAGGTTTTGGTTTTGGTTTTGTTTTTTTTTTTTTTGACATGTAGATAACTACGCCTGCTGATAGCAAGCATTCAAAGAAATGGAAATTATCTATGCTACTGGTGAGATTATAAATTGTTACAACTTTGTAATGTAACCCAATACCTTAAAAATGCATGTACCCCCAGCATTACTCTCATACCAAAGCCAGACAAAGATGCCACAAGAAAATTAAAGGCCAATATCCCTGATGAACACAGATGTAAAAATCTTCAACAAAATCTAAGTAAACCAAATTCAGCAATACATTAAAAGGATCATATACCCTGATGAAGGGAGATTCATTCCAGAAATATAATAAGGATGGTTCGGCATCTGCAAATGAGTCAATGTGATGCACAAAATGAAGGATAAAAACCATGTGATCGTCTAAATAAATGCAGAGAAAGCATGTGACAAAACTCAAACCCATTTATGATAAAAATTCCCAACACAGTGTGTATAAAGGGAACATACTTCAACATAATAAAGGCCATGTCTGACAAGCCCACAGCTAACATGAACTGAATGGAGAAAAGCTGAAAGCCTTTCCTCTAAGATCAGGAACAAGATAAAGATATGTGTTCCCCACAGTACCAGAAATCCTTACCAGAGAAATTAGGCAAGAAAAATAAAAGGTACCCACATTGTAAAGGAAAAAATAAAATGGTTACTTTTTGTAGATGGCATATTATACCTAGAAAACCTAAAGACTCCATCAAAAAATTGTTACAACTAAAAAGTGAATTCAGTAAAGTTGGAGGATACAAAATCAACACAAAAATCTATTGTGTTTCTATACAGTAATGACAAGAAAAATGACAAAAATGAAAGAAAACAATCCCATTTATAATTGCATCAAAAATAAAATACTTGGGAATAAATTAAGCCAAGGAGGTAAAAGACATGTATACTGGAAACTACAAGGTATTAATGAAAGAAATTAAAGGCAAAATAAAGATATTCCATGCTGATAGATGGAGGAATCAATATTGTTAAAATATCCATAATTCCCAAAGCAATCTACAGATTCAATGAAATACCTATCAAATAATGTTTTTCAAAGAAATGAAAGTAATTAGCCAAACTAAATAGCCAAAGAAATCTTGAAAACAAGAACCAAGCTGGAGGCATCATACTCCCTAATTTCAAACTATATTACAAAGCTGTAGCAATTAAAATAGCATGATATAGGCATAAAAACAGACACTTAGATCATGGAACAAAGAGAGAGTTCAAAAATGAACCCATGCATGGGCCTTCTGGGTGGCTCAGTCACTTAAGTGGCCGATTCTTGATTTCAGCTCAGGTCATGATCTCAGGGTCCTGGGATTGAACCTATCGAGTCAGGCTCCATGCTCAGCAGGGAGTCTGCTTCAGGATTCTTTCTCTCTCCCTTTGTCCCTCCCCCCACTCACTCACATGTACTGTCTCTCTCTCTCTCTCTCTCTCTCTGAAAGAAATAAATCTGTAAAAAAAAAAAAATTAATTTGACAAAGGAGCCAAGAATATATGATGCCAAAAGGACAGTCTCTTAAATAAATGGTGCTGGGAAACTGGACAGCCGTATGCAAAATAATGAAACTTGAACACTATCTTACCCCATACACAAAGATTCAAAATGGATTAAAGATTTTAATGTAAGACCCCAAATTATAAAACTCCTAGAAGACAACTGCCTATGTTAATGTATGTCATGGTGAAAATTTTTTTAATCTGACACCAAAAGCAAAAACAA
>PISX010000519.1:0-48111 GCA_004024625.1 Mellivora capensis
CGGGATCGAGTCCCGCATCGGGATCGAGTCCCGCATCGGGATCGAGTCCCGCATCGGGATCGAGTCCCGCATCGGGCTCCCAGCTCCACGGGGAGTCTGCTTCTCCCTCTGACCTTCTCCTCGCTCATGCTCTCTCTCACTGTCTCTCTCTCAAATAAATAAATAAAACCTTTAAAAAAAAAAAAAAAAGCACGCACAGTGTGACCTACAGTTAGTAGATATCTCAGTGCATATTGCTGGGCAAGAGAACAGAAAGCATTGATCATGGACTCACCTCAAGGGATACACAATCCTAGCATTTGCACAGGACACGTGATGTCTAAAATTCTGAGACCGTGCTTATTTTCGCATCATATGCCACATTAAAACGCAAACTCAGGTGGAAAGGAAACTTTTCCCCATTATGATTACACTCCTAAAATGAGGCTTCCATTGTGGCACTAGGTTTCCTGACCAATGTAGTGATGTGGTGTTTCCCCCACCGCCAATCCATTCAGAGTGTTCATTTCTAAAGGCAATGCTGAAAAACAGATGCTACCTTTTCTAATCATCACAGTGACTACCGCTTAATGCAAAATCCCAAGAATCTTGCTCAAGAGAAAAGAAAACGAATCCCATTGTCCTACCTTTCAATTCCCCTCCTTTTGAACGGGCCGTTTTTCTTCTTGGGTTGCCGGAGTCTTCGGTACTGGCCAACTCTTCCACAGGCACCCTTTAAAGACTCGGGAAGATACTGTTGAGGGTGGTCCATTGCTGTGAAGTCCACCGGTAGCAGCTGTTTGGGATTTCTCCAGCTCTTGAGCTCCCAAACGACAAAACAAAATCATCAGGTACCAGAGGCCCTTTTAACCTCTGGGCTGTTTTGGGGAAAGTATGTAGGGCATTCTTGGAATCGCTTTCTTATTCCCTTCTAGGTGTGAGAGACATCATTTGTGGGACTGGCCCTGTTTACCAACCTCACAGAGGTTGGGAATGATGCATTTGACAGAGTGGTGGGAAATTCCAGTTCGCTTTGTGGAACACGTGCTCTAGATTCCTGGGCAAGGCAAATGCAGAAAAGGTGACCTGATTTTCTAACCACTATCACTTGGGTTGGTAATAAAATAATTACACACCAACTGATTATGACATTCGGATGTGCGTGTTTGAATCCCAAAGAGGAAAGGCTTGGTAGGAATCCCAGTGATCCCAGCTTCTGTTAGATCTCTCAGGTAGAACTGATGAATACTCTCTCGGCCTGCGGTGGGGACACACATTAAAAAAGCCAGTTGTTATTTGGGTATCTCATAGTACACCCCAAGGCTATTTGATTATATTACAGAATTTTGTAGTGGTCTCTCAAGGCCGAAAAAGTTGAGTGCCTGGTCCATCCTTCTAACTTACCCCCTTTCCCAAAGAGCAAATTCTGCCTGCAAATTCTTCTCACCGCAAGGTGGCAGCAGACACTAGGATTTAGTCCCATCATGCTCAACGGCATTTTTGAGCATTTTAGCCTGAAGGAACTGGATACTGAGAAAGAAAATTCTAGAAAAGTGTGGGAGAGCGATGCAAGGATTACCCTGCCTTTTGGGTTTGTACTCAGTAATCTGAAGCATACTTCTCAAACTTTCATGTGCACACGAACTACCTGAGGGTTTTATTAAAATGCTGATTTTGATATAGGAGGTCTGGTGTGGGATCCAAGAATTTGCATTTCTAATGAATTCCCAGGTGATGCTGATGAAGCTGGTCCACAGACCACACCTGAAACAATGAGGATCTAGGTATGTTCCAACACTGTAAGAAAGTGCTTATAATGGTCAAGAATGAAGTTTATGGGGCACCTGGGTGGCTCAGTGGGTTAAGCCTC
This sequence comes from Mellivora capensis, assembly GCA_004024625.1. Lineage (NCBI taxonomy): Eukaryota > Metazoa > Chordata > Mammalia > Carnivora > Mustelidae > Mellivora > Mellivora capensis. Next base: position 1,850 of record PISX010000519.1, read on the forward strand.
TGCCTTCAGCTCAGGTCATGATCCCAGGGATCATGGGGGATGGAGTCCCACATCCATCAGGCTCTCTGCTCAGCAGGGAGCCCGCTTCCCCCTCTCTCTCTCTGCCTGCCTCTCTGCCTATTTGTGATCTCTCTCTGTCAAATAAATAAATAAAATCTTAACAAAAAGTGAAGTTTATTTTTTGGAGGGATCAAGACAGTTCTTGTTCTAGCCCCACTGTCAATTCTCTTACCCTATCTGTGCTTGTTTTCTCATCTGTAAACTCGGGTTACTAACACCCAAGTCATTGGAGAGTGGGTGCAGGTGGTCTTTCGAGAAGCAATGTGTGTTAGCCAAAAGGGCTTGTGGTTCTACCTGGTCTGTTTTTTCTCAGCTGTTGGCATTCCCAGAGGGCAATAAATAACAGGTGCTTGAAAGAACAAATGAATGAGCATTTTCTTTAATCATAAGCCATTTATTTTCAATTGATCACTGGAATAGTTGTCTTAATTCTGTTGTATTTTGTCAAATATCTGGGTGAATGTGACTAATTCTATATTAGGAAAAGAGAGCTGATTTTTATTTGTGTCCATATGTCTGGTATGTGTCCATATGTCTGGTGTGTGTACATGTCCATGAGGGTGCAGGTGTGTGCATGTGTATAACAGGCAGAACCATTTGCTGGTTTGGCTTCTGTCACAAATGGCACAGTTTTTCCAAGGCATCCTGGAGCAGCTGACAGAGCTAGTGAGTAGAATAGAGAAGAAAAGCCAGGACACAGAGAAGCAATTTGAGCCAAATCTGTTTTTAAATTCTAGCTCTGCCCCTTATAGGATGTGGGTCCTTGGGCAGGTGAAAAACCTCCCTGGACCTCCATTTTCTCATCTGTAAAATGGGGAGAGTCACCACTGCCTCCCAAGAATGCTTTATTCATTCTCTGACAATTACTTGAATGCCTACGGGTGCCGGCGCTATTCTAGATGCCTGGGATGCTGGGAAACAACACACCCAGAGTCTCTGAACTGATAACATTTACAGGGCTGTGGGTGAGGGTAGCAAGAGATAAGAAACCAAATCAACTAACTTCAGCTAGTGGTAAGGGCTATGAGGACAACAGAAAAGGATGTAGGTGTGTGAGTTTTCACATCAGGAGAGGAGTCGGTGAAGGCGGGCCTGCTGACGAATCACTGAGCCTTAGAACGGCGAATCACTGAGCCTTAGAACGGAACGAGGAAACAGTTGTGTGAAGATCTGACTGTCCCAGGTAGATGAACTAGCAGACACCAAAGCCCTGAGGAGGAGGAAGTCTGGTGTCTTTGAAAATACCCGAGGTATAGTGGTTGCAGCAAAGCTAGGCAGGGCCAAACCTGCTGGATTCTACAGAACAAAGTAAAAATGTTGGTCTTGATCTGTAGAGCAATGGAGAGGTGTTAAGGGTTTTTAAAAAAGCATTTGAACATAATTGAGTTGTGGGGAAATGTACATAATATAAAATTCGCCGTCTTAACCGGTTTTAGGGGGGACAGCTCAGTGGTGTTATGTTATGTATAATGACATTGCTGTGCAAAACTGCCACCGAACTTTTTCATCTTGCAACACAGAAACTCTGAACCCATTCAACAGTAACTCCCTATTCCTGCCTTCCCTCCTTTCCTCCCCCTGCCTCCAGCCTAAGGAAACCACCATTCTGCCTTTATGTCCTATGACTTTGATAAGGGCTTTTAACTAGCTAGTCATTACATATGTATTCTGTGCAAAGGGAATTCGGCCTTGAACAAAACAACTAGGATCTCTGCCCAGGAATGACATCCTGGTAGAGGAGAGACGCCAAATCTGTTAACAAACAGATAAAGCGCTGCCAGTGCTGAAAAAGAATGCTGTGAAAAATCTAGGAAAAGACGACAGAAAGCGAGAGCATAAGTGGTAGTTTCTGCCACAGCGATCAAGAAGGTGTCTCAAAGAGGTGACATTGAGGTGAGACATTTCATGTTGAGAAGGAGGCAAACTAGGGTAAATTCTGGGAGGAAAAGTAGTCCAAAGGTGGAAAACTCCCAGGCAGTTTTCTCAGATGGGTGGGAAACAGGACCTGTTTGAGGCCAGAAAGGAGACTAATGTGGTGGGAGCACAGGTGACAAGGGAAGGCAACATGATGTTTGTGTTTTATTTACTTATTTATTTATTTTTAAGATTTTATTTATTCATCTGAGAGAAAGAGAAAGAGACAGAGAGCGCAAGAAGGAGGAGTGGCAGAGGGAGAGGGAGAAGCAGGCTCCCCACTGAGCTGGGAGCCTGTCTACCTGGGGTTGATCCCAGGACCCTGGGATCATGACCTGAGCCAAAAGAAGACGCTTAACCATCTGAGCCACCCAGGCGTCCCTATGCTTGTGTTTTAAAGAGAGTGCTCTGTTGGCTTGGGAAATGCATTGGAGAGGACAAAGTATGGTTGTCAAGAAGCCATTGGGCAGGCAAGTGATCTAGGCTGGAGATGGTGATGCATAGGAGCCAACTGAGATAGAACGGTATAGATTCAGGAAAGAGCTGGGAGGTACAATACTGAAATGAGCAGAGTCTGGGGATGGGTGAGGAGAGAGCAGGACATAGAGCCTGGGCAGTCAGGCGGTGGCAATGTTTCAAGTGTGAGACTGCGGTGGTTTAATGGCATAGGGATTACTGGAAGCTAGAGAGAAAGGCACCAATGCAAGAGTACCTGATACACCTTCTTTTCAACTGTCCTGCCTGGGGTATGGCCTGGAATCATATCCGTATGGTCATTCCATGGACATTTGTAAATGATCCTCTGAAAAGCCGAAAAGATGGAGCAGGGCAAAATCTAGTCGAAACAGTCTAGTCTTTATTGTTCCCAACATTATCCTTCTATTGAACATGCCTGAGATTGCATAATCTTATTTAGGGAACCATAACAATAGTCCACTCCTCTTGAGGTAGCAATGGACTGAAACCACTAAGTCCGAGACTGCCAACATGAATGCCTGCAAGCACCAAGCAGGTGAATGTGAGATGCCGTGAGATGCAGCAGGAAGGGGTGGGAGCTGTGGCAAATTGTAGGGTGCTGGGCCATTCAAATGCTCCTAAACTTCAAGTTTCTAAGAGTCCTCGTGCATTTAGCAATGTGATCTGCAGGTCTAATTGAGCCTGTGGGTCACTATTTGCTGTCCCCGGAGATTTTTTTTTTTTTTTTTAGATTTTATTTATTTATTTGACAGACAGATCACAAGTAGGCAGAGAGGCAGGCAGAGAGAGAGGAAGAAGCAGGCTCCCTGCTGAGCACAGAGCCCAATGCGGGGCTCGATCCCAGGACCCAGGGATCATGACCTGAGCTGAAGGCAGAGGCTTTAACCCACTGAGCCACCCAGGCCCCCCACCCTGGAGATTTTTTTTTTTTAATGTCAACTCTCCATTCAGTCAGCCAGGTCCTTCCCATCAGTGGCACTAAAGCTGATTTCCACCCCCAATTGTAATTTAAATGTATTGACTTTTATCCATTTTGACTTTATCTTTGTATACGGTGTAAGAGAATGGTCGAGTTTCATTCTTCTACACATAGCTGTCCAATTTTCCCAGCACCATTTATTGAAGAGACTGTCTTTTTTCCAATGTATATTTTTTCCTGCTTTGTCGAAGATCATTTGATCACAGAGTTGAGGGTCCATATCTGGGCTCTCTACTCTGTTCTACTAGCCTATGTGTCTGTTTTTGTGCCAGTAACATGCTGTCTTGGTGATCACAGCTTTGTAGTAAAGCTTGAAATCAGGCAACGTGATGCCCCCAGTTTTGTTTTTCTTTTTCAACATTTCCTTAGCAATTTGGGGTCTCTTCTGGTTCCATACACATTTTAGGATTGTTTGTTCTAGCTCTTTGAAAAATGCTGGTGGAATTTTGATCGGGATGGCATTGAAAGTATAGATTGCTCTAGGCAGTATAGATGGATAAAAGACCTCAACCTGAGGTAGGAATCTATCAAAATTCTAGAGGAGAACATAGGCAGTAATCTCTTCAACATCAACCACAGCAACTTCTTGCAAAATATGTCTCCAAAGGCAAAGGAAACAAAAGCAAAAATGAACTTTTGGGCCTTCATCAAGATCAAAAGCTTCTGCACAACAAGGAAACAGTCAACAAAACAAAGAGGCAACCCACAGAATGGGAAAAGATATTCGCAAATGACAGTACAGACAAAGGGCTGATATCCAAGATCTATAAAGAACTCCTGAAACTCAACACACACAAAACAGATAATCATGTCAAAAAATGGGCAGAAGACATGAACAGACACTTCTCTAAAGAAGACATACAAATGGCTAACAGGCACATGAAAAAATGTTCATCATTAGCAATCAGGGAGATTCAAATCAAAACCACTTTGAGATGCCACCTTACACCAGATAGAATGGCCAAAATTAACAAGACAGGAAACAACAAGTGTTGGAGAGGATGTGGAGAAAGGGGAACCTTCATACACTGTTGGTGGGAATGCAAATTGGTGCAGCCACTTTGGAAAACAGTGTGGAGATTCCTTAAGAAATTAAAAATAGAGCTTCCCTATAACCCTGCAATTGCACTACTGGGTATTTACCCCAAAGATACAGATGTAGTGAAAAGAAGGGCCATCTGTACCCCAATGTTCATAGCAGCCATGGCCACAGTTGCCAAACTGTGGAAAGGACAAGATGCCCTTCAACGGATGAATGGATAAAGAAAATATGGTCCATATATACAATGGAGTATTATGCCTCCATCAAAAAGAATGAATACTCAACTTTTGTATCAACATAGATAGGACTGGAGGAGAGTATGCTGAGTGAAACAAGTCAAGCAGAGAGAGTCAAGTATCATATGGTTTCACTTACTTGTGGAGCATAAGGAATAACACAGAAGACATTGGGAGACGGAGAGGAGAAGTGAGTTGGGGGAAATCAGAGGGGGAGACAAACCATGAGAGACTGTGGACTCTAAGAAACAAACTGAGAGTTTTGGAGGGGACAGGGGTGGGGGGATGGGTGAGCCTGGTGGTGGGTATTATGGAGGGCACATATTGCATGGAGCCCTGGGTGTGGTGTATAAAAAATTCTGGAACACTGAAAATAAATAAAAAAAATAAATGTATTGACTTGCATTCTGTTGGCTTTTGGCCAATTATTAGTGTTTTTGAATTTGTAAGCAACCTGTAAGCCCTCTGCAAACTTGGTAAGCAGAGATTCTGGGTCTTATTCCAAGTGTTTGAGGGATAAACACATAGAATAGGGTAAGACAATATACCTTGGTGACCCGAGGTTATTTTTAAACTGAATCTTTTTGAAAATGAATGAGTATAGCAAGCTGACCATTTTTTGAAGAGTTTCCACGAATTCTGGCCACCCCAGATTTACCAGGGTTTGAGAGGCCTTTGCATGGAGGGGAAGATGAAATGGGGACATTTCGTCCTTGTTCAAGCAAATCTCCTTATTGGAGATTCTGTCTTTTTGAAAGAAGGTGTCACTTTCCTGATGGGTTAGCAAGAATTATATCATGAGGAAGTGTACACAGGGTGCCTAGAGACAGAGTGTTTCTACAGAGAAGACTGCTTATCCAGACTGTTCCACTCCCTAGAAGTCAGAGAAAACAGGCTGGAACAAAGTGTCTCTGAAGACTCAAGTATACAGTCCCCTTTTTTCATTTGCTTTTTGTGTTGGCTGCTGCCCCAGTCTGGAATCTCTTATCATATAACTTTGAAATAATCATTTGGTTTGCTTTTGCTCTCCTTCCTAACTTCTTGGGATGGGTGTTAGAAGCTGCCAAGTGCTCTGGGCTGTGTCATATTGGAAAGACTACATTTTAATTAAAATGTCTTCTCAGATGCAGTTAATATGAGTATAAATCAGTGTAAAGTCTCTGGAGGGTGATTTGGCAATATTCACCAGCATTTGAAATTGCCATGACAGAACCGGCAGTCTACCTCTGGGAACCTACTTTATTGAAATACCCACACAATAATGTAGGTTTATTTGTAATAGCAAAAACTAGTGACAACCTACGTGTTCATCAGTAGAAGATTGATGGACCTCATACAGACATTGGAGCCATTAAGGAAGAAGGGCAGATCTATGTGTTCTGATGTGTAGGTAAAAATGTCATCTAGGGTAGACTGTGGAGTGGATACAGGACGTCCTAAAACTGTGAACTCGAACCAGTCCTTAAAAAACTTTCTCCATACTCACATGTAAACAGGTATAGAAGGTTCTGGAAGAATATGTACCAAAGATTTAACAGTGGTTATTTTTGGAGATTGAGAGAGGAAGTGGTGGTAGAGTAGCAGAGATAGCAATGAGGAGATTAAAAATTTGTTACTTTATTTATTTCATATTGTCTGATTTTCAGAAAATAGTGAGTATGGCTTACATTTATAATTTAAAAATCAAACCCCAAAATTTTAAAATCAGTTATCCAAATATTAAATGTGTAATACTAAGACATTAAGTGTTTTTTTCTGATTATTGGATGGATTTAATAAAATAACTTAACTGATGAACTTAACCATTTTTTTCAGAATCAGCCACTTTGAGCTCTGAGTAAAAGCTAAACTGTCATTATTGTCCAAAAAAAGTCATGTAAATATGCTTAATATTCTAAGAATAAATGATGGGTATCTTGAAACTGAAAAAACTCTCTGAGATAATCTCTAATTTCTTAGTTAGGAATCATTCAATTTGATATTTTCAATAAAAATAAACAATAATATTTTCAAAAACAATAACACATTTCTATAGCTGCACTGTCCAATATAGCAACCACCAACCACTTATGGATGTTACCCACTTGAATATGGCTAGTCTGAACTGAGATATGCCATAAGTGTAAAACACTAGATTTTAAAGATTTCATAGATTTAATATAAACTATCTTACTAACATTTTAAAATGTTGATTACATGTTAAAATGATAATACTTTGAATTCATTGAGTTAAATAAGACATAATATTAAAATTAATTTTAACTTCTTTTAAAAAATCTTTTAAAAATATTGTTACTAGAGGGGCACCTGGTTGGGTCAGTTGGTAAAGCATGCAACTCCTGATCTTGGGGTTGTAAGTTTGAGCCTCATGTTGGATGTAGAGATTACCTTAAAAAAAATGTCTAAGAAAGATTTTTTTTCAGTTTAATTTGTTCTACTTTGATTTTTTTTTGTCTTTGGGGGAATATTTTGGTCTTAAACCTAGGATCATGAACTATAGACTCTCAATTGTACTTGGCTAACAAGATATTTTGAATATCAGATTTTACATAAAAAAATTCATTTTAGGATACTCACAAAAAACAAGAACATCTGATAACTCAGTCCATATCCCATATGGGTTGAGGGGTGGCTTCCTCCATTTAGGTAGAACAAATTATTTTCACCAGAGTCCCCACTACTCCTAGATGTCTTCTACCCTGCACTTGACCCTTTATTTTACACTCCCATTAAAAAAGTTCAACCAGTTTTTTTCAAATATCTTCTTGTCCTTGAGTAAAAAGATGTAGCCTCCCAATTTCCATCATTTGATGAAGTCATATGCCAGCATTTTAACATAGCTTTAAGTATTTTTTCACAATTACTCCCTATGACCCAACATGGGACTACCATCAATTTAATCCTTTCTACTTTGATTTATTGATTTAATTGCAGAAAGTGGAGAGTTTATTATGGAACTATTCTGATTGGAAATGCATAATAAAATGCCAACTCTACTCATTTAAATAACAACTTGGTGGATGGGTTGATTTATGTTCTGAAAATTATTCTCTTCCTTTCTAGAGATTATTCTATGTTCAAGGTGTTTCAGAATCTGTGTTTCAGAAAATACTGTTACTGAAAAGCTTAGTATTCCTAAGTTTCTCAGCATACAATATGCATTAAAGAAAGCTTAGAATCAATTCATTCTTTAATGTGATAATAGTGAGGCATCATCAAATGCAGAAGCCATTGGTGACCCAGCTCAAACTGTAGAACTGAATAGAAAATCTGAACTAATGAAATGACATCTATTTAGCTGCAAGTTTTCAAATGCATACAGTGTCACAAAATAATAAAGTCCTGATGAATAGGTCAGTAGACCTAATCAATTTCCTTCAAATAGCAAAAAAAGACTCATCTTATTCACTCATTTATTCACTTATTCATTCCACAAATATTTATCACATGCCCACTGTTGTCAGACACTGTTCTTATTACTGGGGATACAGCAGGGAACAAACAGATGAAAGTCCCCAATTTCATGAGACTTGTTTTTGGGGTAGGAGGGAGGAGGCAGAAAATAAATAAATAATATATGATATTTCCTGAGCTTGGAAGTGCACACTGCAGCGGCAGACTTGCTATTTTTGTGTAAGGGTGTCCTGGGAAGACCTCTCTCCCACAGGGACATTGTATCAGAGTCCTGAGAAAGCGAGCAAATGGAACATGCAGATATCTAGGGAAAGTGCAGTTTGGACAGAGTATAGTAAGGGCAAAGGCCCTGAGGCAGGACGTGCTTGCTCTGTTTAAGGAACATAAAGGCCGTATGGCTGGAGCAGAGGGAGTTAGCACAAGAGTTGTAGAATACGAACCAGGTAGATACCAGGGGACTTACCTGTCACGTGGGGCCTGAAGGCCAGCCTATGAACATGGCTTGCACTTGGTGTGAGATGAAAAACTGTTAGAAGAGTTTGAGACCTGTACCCCTGAAACAAATAATGCATTATGTTAACAATAACAACAACAAAACAAAAAGAAAAGAAATGAAATGGAAAAAAAAAGACTTTGAGAAAAACAGTGATGTCACTTGATTTCAGTTTTAGCACATTGTCACCCCGAGTAGCTCAATCGTGTCCAATGTGCTAATTAATATGTTCTTCCATAATTACCTGTAACAAATTACCACCAACTTGGTAGTACCTTAAGACAGCAGAAATCGTTCTTACAGTTCTGCAGTTAGGAGTCTGACATGTCTCACTGGGCTAAAATCAAAGCATTGGCATGGCTGCCTTTTCTTGAGTCTATAGGGTAAATCCATTTCTTTGTCTTTTCCAGCCTCTAGAGGCCACACACATTCCTTGGCTCATGATTCCCTTCTTCCATCTAAAAAGCCAACACATCTCTTCTGATTCTCTTCTTCCACCTCCCTCTTCCATGTTTAAGGACCATCGTGATTACCATGGGCTCATCCAGATAACCCAGGATAATCTCCCATCTCAAGACTCATGATCACATTTGCAAAGAAAGTCCCATGTACCATGTGAGGTAACATATTCAGGCTCTCTGGAGAATAGGAAGTGGACATCCTTGGGGTGGGACTGTTATTCTTTCTAGTGTCATACTTTGCTAAATAACCATAACTCCCCACCCCAATGCACATACCTAAAGCCTAACAGGATGCAAATTTCAACTATGGAGAACAAATTAGGAATAAGACTTTGAAATGCTATTCCAGAGGAAATTGACAAGCAGAAATTTATGAATTTCATGGTTCAGAAATTACCAGATCACTTTTTTTTTTAAGATTTTAAGATTTTAAGAGAATGTATGTCTGTGAGTAGGGGGAGGGGCAGAAGAGAAGCAGACTTGGTTCTGAGCAGGGAGTCTGATATAGGACTCCACACCAGGCTCCCACCTGGTCCTGAGATCCCACCACCCTGAGATCACAACCTGAGCCAAAATCAAGAGTGGGATGCTTAGCCAACTGAACCACCCAGGCACCCATCAGATCACTTCTTACATGGAAGAGCTCCCTGGTGACCTAAAGCATACATTTGAAGCAAAAGAGACTTTATTGGCACAGGACAGAGGATGGTGAAAATATCTATGGCCAGAAAGAGGCTTGCAACCATCTTTAGAGACATGTTCATGAAATAACGGAGAGTCAAAAAGAAGCAACAGCAGTAAGAGCATCATTAGTTAACCAGCACTTCATCCCATCAGGCAAAAAAGTGCAGATGGAAGCTGAGCCTATGAACACAGAACAGTAAGAGCTGGAGGGATATGGCAGGGCATGGACTGCTTTGTTGCTCTTCCTGTATACATCACACCTCCTGTTAGATGAGGAGTGCCTGGGCTGTGGGAGAAGAAGGAGGCATGGGTCCTAGTTCATCACTGTGTCGGCGCTTACATACATTCTCTTACTGTGAGTGGCCGTTGCCATATTTGCTACGTTTTGTCGTGTGTTGCAAAAAATGATTACCTAACAATATCTGGCCTACCTCATAAGCACTCAATATTTGCTTGACCAACTAAATCAGAACGGAGTTTTTGTTGGGGAATGGAGAAGCAACAGGACCTGAATTCAGGACACTATCTTAATCTCTGATTTTCCAAAGAGGTTTTGGGACTCTAACCTTACTCTGCCTTCCCTAAACCATCACTTTTACTGTCAGGGAAAGGTCCAGCTGAAATTGAGGGGCGGGGGAAATCAAATAAAAAAGAGGGGAATCTAGAAAAAGAGAGTCAAAGTCGGCCAGCTCAGTGGGACACATTATGACTTTTGTCTCAGAAGGCGTTGTGACTTGAGCATTGAGTCATTTCCTGGCACTGCAGAGTTAGACACACATGTATAGAACACTGTCATCTAGAGAGCCATTTTTTACCCCGAATTTTAGGCATTGGGTCTAGTTAAACTGATAATGGCTTCATGTGAAAAGAAATCTTATATTTCCGATGAGAGTGAATGACAAAGCTATTAAAATAATGGTCCATAATCCAGATCACTTATCTCTTAAATACAGTGATCTGCTCCCCCACTGCTTGCCCCAGAGGGGCTTCTTATCAAGCCATAGTTGACGTCTAGCTTCTGAAAAGATGAGTTGCTTGCCCAAGTGGTCATGTGGTCAGTCACATGTAGAACTGGTATCTAAGTCAAAGTAGGCTTGATTCAAAAGTTCATTCCTGATGTGTCCCTCTCATTTCTTCCTAGAGCCATTGTTGTAGCTTTGGTGAGGGCTTTTGCAAAATTTGAAATTCTGAGGTTTTTTCCAATTTTTACCGCAAAGAACTCTACTCTGAATCATGAGCTTATCTTCATCCTTTAAAAACATCTAGCAAGTGTGGGGTTCAAATCCTGCTGCCATTTATTAGCTGTGTAATTTCAGGCCATTTGGGCTTTCTTTCTGTGTCTTAGTTTGGTTTTGTGCATCATTCGGATGATAATAGTAGTATCCCGACCCTAAAGCTTAAGGATTAAACAGAAAAATTCATGGGAGGGATGCCTGGCTGGCTCAGTTGGAAGAGCACGCAACTGTTTATCTCAGGGTCGTGAGTTCCAGCCCCACGTTGGGTGTAGATATTACTTAAATAAATATATATATTTTTTAATTCACATGAAATAATAGTTTGTAGTTATTAATATTACTTATTTTTCATTCAACAAATATGTATTAGGTTTTTTTTAGGGTTCAGAATAAACACATTTCTTGGAGTTGGAGTTTATGGTTCCTGGGGCAGTCATACAAGAGAAAGAAAGTCACACAATGTGTCACATGTCATGATAGGGTGGCATGCAAATATTGAGAAGGAGTGTCTAATCCAACATGGACAGGGCAGGGCAGGCTTTTGAAGGGAATGATGTTTTATTTTATTTTATAAATAAATTTTAAAGATTCTATTTATTTATTTATTTATTTAGAGAGTGAGCAAGTGAGGGAGGGTCAAAGGGAGAGGGAGAGTGAGAGAGAGAGAAGCAGACTCTCTGCTGAGCTGAGCACAGAGCCTGATGCGTGGCTCAGTGTCATGACCCCGAGATCATGATCTGAGCAGAAACCAAAAGTCAGACGCCCAACTGACTGAGTCACCCAGGTACTCCTAAGATTTTATTTTTAAGTAATCTCTACACCCAACATGGGGCTTGAACCCACAACCCTGAGATCAAGAATTGCATGCTCTACTGACTAAACCAACCAGGCACCCTTGAAGTGAGTGATATTTTAAAGACAACTGAAGTTTGGATAGAATTTTTGAGAGCAAAACAAATTTTAGAAATAGTATATAAAACTTTCTAGAGGTGGCATAGAGAAGTGGAAAGGAGGTCAAGATAATTGGAACAGAGAGTACAAAGAGGGGAAAGGGGAGAGAGATGAAGGCAAGAAATGAGCAAGGATGCAAGGCCAACCAGAAGACCTTTCCAAAGTTAGGTGTGAACCAAAGATGGATGCCTGATTTCCCTGATGCTTTTCTCTTACCATGAGTGGCCACTGAAATATTCTTTATGTTTTGTTGTACCTTGCAAAAACCCTAAATGATTCTATTATGTCATCTTAGTTTGGATTCTCCTGGAACCAGAACCCAAAGAGAAGTGTTCAAGCACAAGTCACTTGCTTGGGATGGTGATCCTGGGAAACACCAGTAGGGGGATGAGGAAATGAGAGAGGTGGAAGGCAGATGGTAAAGAGTGTGGTACCAAGCTTGTTAGCACCTAGGGCACTTGGAGCTCAGTCCTGCTGGGGAACACAAGGATCCCAGGTAGAAGGACCTCTTCAGTTCCTGAGTTACCAACAGTGAAATAGAGGAAGCCTATCTGTTTAACCACCAGGTAGGTCCCTGCTGGTCATTGGTTGAGGGATGCCTCCAGGGGCATGAACTCTCTAGCACTCTGGCTTGGCCCGTGTGCAGGTCAAGGCTTAGCTGTAAATGTTCTCAGTGGCCTTCCACACGTAGTTGAGGTGAGTATGGATGGAAAGGGGGCAGAATACTGAGCGTCTGCTATTTTTTTTTAAGACTTTATTTATTTATTTAAAGATTTATTTATTTATTTAAGAGAGAGAGAATGAGAGAACACAACAGGGGGGAAGGGTAGGGTGGGGGGAGAAGTAGACTCTCTGCTAAGCAGGGAGCCTGATGTGGGACTCTGTCCCAGGACCCTGGGATCATAACCTGAGCTGAAGGCAGATGTTTAACCAACTGAGCCACCCACCCAGGTGCCCCCTGCTACACATTTTTCTTTTCTTTTTTTTTTTTAAAGATTTATTTATTTATTTATTTGACAGAGATCACAAGTAGGCAGAGAGGTAGGCAGAGGGGTGGGGAGCAGGCTCCCCACTGAGCAGAGAGCCCGATGCGGGGCTTGATCCCAGGACCTTGAGATCATGAACTGAGCTGAAGGTAGAGGCTTAACCCACTGAACCACCCAGGCACCCCCTGTTACACATTTCTAAACATGTTAAAAAGAAAAGACAAGTAAGGATTCCATTTTTGTAACCTCATTTAACCTTAATTACCTCCTAAAGATCTCATTTCCAGATATTGTCACATTGGAGGTTTATTTCAACATATGAAATTGGGGGAACACAATTCAGTCCATAGCATTCTGTCTTAATTCAAGGGCCCTAATTTAAATGTTAATCTTGTTCAGGTACATTCCCACAGACACATCCAGAATAATGTCTGGGCAAATGTCTGGGGCCAGTCATGGACACATAAATGAATCACCATGGTCTCTGACCCAGCAGCCTTGTGTCTCTGCCAGCATCAACGAAATTCTAGCTGGTTAACCTGTTAGCTTGTAGGTAGAGTAAGTTGTCAGATCCTTCACAGTTCTTGATGATCTTACCAAGTGAACTCAACTGATTTTAAGACTTTTAATTTAAAAAAAAGGAGCCATAAGCATTATGTGTGCTTTTACTTTGTGCTTGTCAAATACATTGCAGAAATCCTTATATAAAGTAAAATTTTGTGTTTCCTCTAAGATGTTTTAGCCTTCCCAAATTCTGCCGTTGAAAATGCCAGCCCTCTTCTGGAAAATGCCTCTGAACATACATGGGTTGCCATAAGCACTGTGTCTGTCTCGCCTCATGCGTCTCTGTTCTCATTAATGCAAATCCTGTAATCCATCCATTTGTGCTGTCTCATAGATTTCCACATCAGTGGAAAGTATGTAGACAACCAGTATAATTACTTGGTACCACAACGGTTTTAAGATGAAACTACCGTCCTTTCCCTTCTTATCTTCCACCATATGTTATTTTTTTTAAATTTTATTTATTTGAAAGAGAGAGAGAGTGGGTACAACCAGGGGGAAGGGCAGAGGGAGAAGCTGACTCCCCGTTCAGCAGGGAGCCCAATGTAGGGCTCCATCCCAGGACCCTGAGATTGTGACCTGAGCTGAAAGCAGACACTTAACTGACAGAGCCACCCAGATGCCCTCACCATATGTCATTAATTTAGCACCCTCTCATTGGGATATTATATGCCAGACACTCTAAAAATCTGGGGACATTAGGATCCATTTATTTTATAGATATATCTTGGGGTATAGGGCAAGACACTGGGACTCTTGTGGCGGAACATGGTCCTTGCCCTATGGTGTTTACTAGTTCATAGGTAGTTATATTATATCTAGTGAAAACACAAATATAAAATTGTAAATGGAGTAAATGCCATGAAAGAAAGGTCCATGGGTGTATGGAACACCTAAACAAGACATTTGACTTAGTAAGTCTTTCCCTAAGGCAAAGCTACATAAGAAGCAACCTTCAAAATTAATAGAAATTAAAAAATGAAGGGAAAGAGAGAACTTTGGGTAGAGGGAACAACATGTGCAAAGGCCCAGTGGCAAGAAAGAGTATGGTGAGGAGAAGGGGAAACTGAGTGAAAGCCAAAGTGACAGGAACTGAAGGGGAAGTGTAGTGAGAGAATTGACTGTAACAGAGGTGAGGGAAAGAGCCTGTAAGACCTATGAGACATATTAGGAAGTTTTATTTAGAACCTTGTATAATAAAGCTTTTGTCTCTCTCTGGGGCAGTGTTCAGGTAGACTAACTGCTCATTTTAGAAGATTTGGTCTTCCTAATATCAGGGTTTCTTAAATATGATGCAAACCCTCTACATGAACAGCATTTGTCTGGGCCCTTCTGCATGACCGTCATTGGACGGTCCATGGGGAACCAATGTGAACGTGAAGCTTACACTGCTTGCTGTGTTGAGTAATGAAGTCCTTAAGAGCAATATGTGATTCCCACCAGAGGGTCTTATGTAGGCGAACCTGAATTGGCTCCCAGCTTTAAGAGATTCCAAAACTGATAGGAAGAACAGATAGCTCAGTGAGGAGTCATGGTGAATCATAACAGGCAGTATGAAATCATGATTAAGAGTGTAAACTCTGGAACCAAACCACCTGGGTTCAGATCCTGGTTTTGTATGTATCATTTTCAGGAGATGACTTAACCTCTCAGTTCTAATTTTTGTCTTCTGTAAAATGGGATAGGCAGTATTAAGTAGGTAAAGTTCTTGAAAGAGTCCCTGGTAGCCAGTCAGTACTAAACCAGTGATAGTTATGTTAGTATCATGGTGATCTGGACCAGACAGAGGTTTTTGGCCCAAAAGGGTAGTTGTAACCCGGAGGAGGAGTCAAACTCAGACGGCTTAGGGGAGGCTCTGCCAACGAGCTAACATTCTTTCAAGAGGACTCAAGGACAAGGACAATATGTCAAAACAAACATTCAGCCAAAACCTGGAAGTTTGAAAATTAGCATGTCATAAAAACCAAGTACCAGTGTGCCTGGGAGAGTGTGCGGCAAGAAGCAGCCAGAGGGGAGCAGAGGAAAGAGGTCCATGCCTCTCAAACTCTACCTTCCAGAGAGCAGTTTCCCTGATACACTGTCTCTGTGGCTTCAATTGTCTGGTCTTCTTTGCCTCCCATAATTTAGGTTCAGTTAAATGTTTGCACCAATTGGTATGTGGAGATATAGTGCATCCCCTCCCTAATTGCTTAAACCTATCAATTAGAATACAGTTGCTTACATACTTTAAAAATAGCCTACTAAGAAAATAGATAAAACATTATCGATAAACTTTATAGATAAAACTTGCAGATGAGCCTACAGCAAATATCATTCTCAATGGGGAAAAACTGAGAGCTTTTCCACTAAGGTCAGGAGCACAGCAGGGCTGTCCACTATCACCACTGCTGTTCAACATAGTACTAGAAGTCCTAGCCTCAGCAATCAGACAATAAAAAGAAATAAAGGGCATCTGAATTGGCAAAGAAGAAGTCAAACTCTCACTCTTGGCAAATAATATGATATTTTATGTGGAAACCCCAAAAGACTCCACTCCAAAACGGCTAGAACTCATGCAGGAATTCAGTAAAGTGTCAGGATATAAAATCAATGCACAGAAATCAGTTGAATTTCTATATACCAACAGCAAGACAGAAGAAAGAGAAATTAAGGAGTTGATCCCATTTACAATTGCACCCAAAGCCATAAGATACCTAGAAATAAACCTAACCAAAGAGGCAAAGAATCTGTATTCAGAAAACTGTAATGTACTCAAGAAGAAATTGAGGAAGATACAAAGAAATGGAAAAAGCTTCCATGCTCATGGATTGGAAGAACAAATATTGTGAAATGTCTATGCTATCTAGAGCAATCAACACATTTAATGTGATCCTTATCAAAATGCCATCAACTTTTTTTTTTAAAGAAATGGAACAAATAATCCTAAAATTTGTATGGAACTAGATAAGACCCCAAACAGCCAGGGGAATGTTGAAAAAAGAAAACCAAAGATGGTGGCATCAAAATTCTGGACTTCAAGCTCTATTACAAAGCTGTAATTATCAAGATAGTATGGTACTGGCACAAAAACTGACACACAGACCAACGGAACAGAATAGAGAACTCAGAAATGAACTCTCTACTCTATGGTCAATTGATATTCAACAAAGCAGGAAAGAATATCCAATGGAAAAAAGACAGTCTCTTCAACAAATGGTGTTGGGAAAATTGGACAGCCACATGCAGAAGAATGAAACTGGACCATTTCCTCACACCACACATAAAAATAGACTTAAAATGGATGAAAGACCTGAATGTGAGGCAGGAATTCATCAAATTCCTTGAGGAGAACACAGGCAGCAAACTCTTCGACCTCTGCCACAGCAACTTCTTCCTAGACACATCACCAAAGACAAGGGAAATAAGGGCAAAAATGAACTATTGGGACTTCATCAAGACAAAAACCTTTTGCACAGCAAAGGAACAGTCCACAAAATCAAAAGACAACTGACAGAATGGGAGAAGATGTTTGCAAATGACATATCAAATAAAGGGCTAGTACCCAGAATCTATAAAGAACTTACCAAGCTCAACACCCAAGGAACAAAGAATCCAATCAAGAAAAGGGCAGAGGACATGAACAGACATTTCTGCAAAGACATCTGGATGGCCAACAGACACATGAAAAAGTGCTCCACATCACTCGGCATCAGGGAAATACAAATCAAAACCACAGTGAGATACCACCTCACACCAGTCAGAATGGCTAAAATTAACAAGTCAGGAAACAACAGATGTTGGCAAGGATACGTAGAAAGGGGAACCCTCCTACACTGTTTGTGGGAATGCACGCTCTTGCAGCCACTCTGGAAAACAGTAGGAGGTTCCCCAAAAAGTTGAAAATAGAGCTACCCTATGACCCAGTAATTGTACTACTGTGTACTTACCACAAAGATACAAATGTAGTAATCTGAAGGGGCACATGTACCCGAATGTTTATAGCAGCAATGTCCACAATAGCCAAACTATGTAAAGAGCCTAAATGTCCATCAATAGGTGAATGGATATGGGGCACCTGGGTGGCTCAGTGGGTTAAGCCTCTGCCTTCGGCTCAGGTCATGATCTCAGGGTCCTGGGATCGAGCCCCACATCAGGCTCTCTGCTCAGCGGGGAGCCTGCTTCCCCTCTCTCTCTGCCTGTCTCTCTGCCTACTTGTAATCTCTCTCTCTGTGTCAAATAAATAAATAAATAAAATCTTTAAAAAATTTAAAAAATTAAAAATAGATGAATGGATAAAGGAGATGTGATATATATACATATATATGTATATATATATAAATATTATGCAGCCATCAAAAAAAGAAATCTTGCCATTTGTTAATGAAGTGTATGGCACTAGAGGGTATTGTGCTAAGTGAAATAAGTCAATCAGAGAAAGATAATTATCATATGATCTCACTGATCTGTGGAATTTGAGAAACAAGGCAGAGGATCATAGGGAAAGAGAGGAAAAAATGAAACAAGAAGAAATCATAGAGGGATGCAAACCATAAGAGACTCATAATCTCAGAAAACAAACTGAGGGTTGCTGGAGTGGGGATGGGTGGGAGAGATGGGATGGCTGAGTGATGGACACTGGGGAGGGTATGTGTTGTGGTGAGCTCTGTGTATTGTGTAAAACTGATGAATCACAGACCTGTACCCCTGAAAAAAATAATACATTATATGTTAAGAACTCAAAAAAAAAAAAAGAGCAGAATACCCAGGAATAATTTTTTTAAATTTATTTATTTGTCAGAGAGAGAGCAAGCGAGCACAGGCAGACAGAGTGGCAGGCAGAGGCAGAGGAAGAAGCAGGCTCCCTGCCGAGTGAGCAAGGAGCCTGATGTGGGACTTGATCCCAGGACGCTGGGATCATGACCTGAGCCGAAGGCAGCCGCTCAACCAACTGAGCCACCCAGGTGTCCCCCCAGGAATAAATTTAATCAAGGGATGGAAGATCTACCTGTACAGTACA
This sequence comes from Mellivora capensis, assembly GCA_004024625.1. Classification (NCBI taxonomy): domain Eukaryota; kingdom Metazoa; phylum Chordata; class Mammalia; order Carnivora; family Mustelidae; genus Mellivora; species Mellivora capensis. Next base: position 20,342 of record PISX010000519.1, read on the forward strand.
CTAAGAACTATAAGATACTTATGAAAGAAATTGAAAAAGATGCAAGATAAATGGAAAGATATTTTATGCACATGGAGTGGCAGAAATAATATTGTTAAAATGTCTATATTATTCAAAGCAATCTACAGATTCAAAGTGAACTCTATCAAAATTCCATTGGCATTTTTTTTCACAAAAACAGGAAAAAAAACCCACAGTACTTTGTATGGAACCACAAAAGGCTCCAAAGGTCAAAGCAATCTTGAAAAAGAAAAACAAAGCTGGGTGGGGGGCGCCTGGGTGGCTCAGTGGGTTAAAGCCTCTGCCTTCGGCTCAGGTCATGATCCCAGGGTCCTGGGATCGAGCCCCGCATCGGGCTCTCTGCTCGGCAGGAAGCCTGCTTCCTCCACTTTCTCTGCCTGTCTCTCTGCCTACTTGTGATCCGTCTGTCATATAAATAAATAAAATCTTTCAAAAAAAATAAAATCCATAATTCCTTGTTCACATATGGTTGCCTAATTCATAAAAATGTTAAAAAAAAAAAAGAAAAAGAAAAAGAAAAACAAAGCTGGGGATATCATACTTACTGACTTCAAACTATATTGCAAACCTATAGTAGACAAAACAGTATGGCACTGGTATAAAAACAGACACACAGATCAACAGAAGAGAACAGAGAGCCCAGAAATAAACCCACATGTATATCACCAATTAATTTATGACAAAAGAGCCAAGGATATACAATGGGGAGAGGATAATCTCTTTAATAAATAGTAATGAGAAAGTTGGACAGTCACATGCAAATGAATGAAATTGAATCACTGTCTTATATCATTAGAAAAAACTCAAGATGGATTAAAGACTTGAACATAAAGGTTGAAACTAAATCTTAAGTGAAAACACAGGGAATAAGCTCCTTCACACTGGTCTTGATAATGCCAGAAGCCAAGGCAACAAAAGCAAAAATGGGAGTATATCAAAATAAAAAGCTTCTTCTTAGAAATCTATCAAAAAATTATAGACAACCTGAGGGTTTTGAAGGGGCGGGGGGTGGAAGGTTGGGGGAGCCAGGTGGTGGGTATCGTGGAGGGCACGCATTGCATGGAGCACTGGGTGTGGTGTAAAACTATGAACTCTGTTACGCTGAAAAGAAATGAAATTTTTAAAAAAAGCTAAAAAAATTATAGACAACCTATGGAATGGGAGAAAATATTTACAAATACTATATCCAATAAGGGATTAATACTCCAAATATATAAATAACTCCTGCAACTTAACACCAAAATAACAATCTGATTTAAAAATGGGCTGAGGAACTAAGTAGACATTTTTTTCAAACAAGATATCCAAATGGCCTTCAGGTACATGAAAAGGTGGTCAACATTACTAACCATCAGGGAAATGCAAATCAAAAGCATAATGAGATATTTCACACCTGTTACAATACCTAACATCAAAAAAGACAATGGATGGCAAATGCTGGCTGGGATGGGGAGAAAATGGAACCCTTGTGGACCTCTGGTGGGAATGTCAACTGGTTAAGCCAGTTTAAAAACAGTATGGAGATTCCTCAAAAAAGTTAAACATAGAACTACCATATGATTGAACAGTTCTACTTCATTTTCTGAAGAAAATGAAATCACTATCTCAAAAAGATAGCTGCACTCCATGTTCACTGCCGTATTATTTATCATAGCCAAAACATTCAAACAACCTAAGTGTTCATCAGAGGATTAATGGATAAAGAAACACACACACACACACACACACACACACACACACACACAGAGGACTATTATTCAGCCACAAAAAAGAAAATCCTGCCATTTGTGACAACACAGGTGAACCTCGAGGGCAAGTGAAATAAGACAGAAGAGCGAGAAAAATACTGTATGATGTCACTTATATGTGGAATCTACAAAATTTGAACTCATAGATACAGAGAATAGATCGGTCATTGCTAGAGGTGGGAATGGAGGTGGTGAAGGAAATGTGTGAAGGTGCTTTCCAGTTATAAGATAAGTAAGTCCTGGAAGGTAGTGTACAGCATGGTGACAGTTAACAATAATGCATTGTAGACTTGAAAGTTGCTAAAGGAGAAGATCTTTAAAGTTCTTATTAGAAGAAAAAAATGTGTAACTATGTGAGGTGACTGATGTTAAATGAACTTATTGTGGTAGTCATTTCGCAGTATGTATATCTATCACATCTTATCTTGTGCTAATACCTTGGAACTAATGTCATATCATATACCAATTATATCTCAGTAAAACTGGAAAAAGAAAAGTAAAAAAAGGGCACCTGGGTGGCTCAGTCATTAGGCATTTGCCTTTGGCTTGGGTCATGATCTCAGGGTCCTGGGATTGAGCCCCACGTCGGGCTCCCTGCTTTGTGGGAGGCATGCTTCTCCCTTTCCTACTCCCCCTGTTTGTATTCCTTTTCCCGCTGTCTCTCTCTGTCAAATAAATAAATAAAATCTTTTTAAAAAAGGTAAAGAAAAAAGAAGAAAGCTTACAGATGAAACTAACTGAATAGATGATAAAAATTGAGAACAGACAGGGGTTAAGTCATTTGCCCAAAGGAAAACATACACAAACAGGAGTTTTAGCAAGGTTAGTGAACAGATGGCTGGCCCCAATGCTATCATTAAATAGTTGTAGCTCCTTTTGCAAGCTTTGGATCCGTAGGGTTTATATCTGCAAAAAGGGATCATAATTTCCTATTCTCTAAGAATCTCACCCAGTTATTACGGGCATCAAATGATATCAAATACATTGTAAAGCACATTAAGATGCTTTGAAAAAACAGCAAGAGGTTTCTGTGGCTGAGAGGAGTGAGCAAGAAGGAATGGCAAGGGAAGTGGTCCTAGAGGGAGGCTTTATAAAGCTTGAGGGGAAATAGCTAGAATTTTAGATGTATTCTGAGGAAGGTAAGGCATTCACTAGCTGCAACAGTGCTGTATAACAAACCATCTCAAAACTCAGAAGCATTTTTTTTCTTGCTCACGTATCTGTGGGTTGGCTGGTGACTAGCTGACCCAGCCTAGTTTGGCTCCTGGCTTTGGGTTCCAGTCTGTTTGTCCTACCTCTCATCCTCCTTTAACACTGAGGACATGCACAACTCCACAGGCACACTTCAAGTTATCTGCTCACATCTCATTGCTAAAAGCAAGTCCCACGTCCTTGTTACAGGATGGAGACATTGACATTGCTTTTAATGCAACCAACCGCAAGCCCACACTGCAAAGGGTATGAATAAAGGGAAGAGTAAGGAATTGGGGACATTAAATCCACCTCTCATATCTAAGAAACTATTGGGGGTTTTGTGGAAGAGGGTTATGATTTACTTATGTTTTAAAAGAACTGCTCTAAGTGCTCTGGGGAGAACAGATTCTAAGGGGACACAGGCTATCTGTTAGGAGGCTATTGTTAAACCTTGCTATTGTCAGATTTTAAATTTGTTTTCAGCCTCAGTTAGGTACAAAATGCTCTCATGCTCATTCTTAACCTGAATTTTAATTTGAATTTTGTTATAAGCCTAAACAGCAAAAGGCAGCAAAGATTGTTCAAGTTATGCTTATTGGTTTTTGTTGTTGTGTTTGCTTTGGTTTTGGTAAGGTAGTGAATCAGAGCTGTTCTAAGCACAGGTTTTGAGGTCTGACACACCTAGGCTGTGAACCACAGCTCTCCCAGTTAGTGGCAGCATGACCATAGATAAATTACTTGACTTTTGTGTGCTTTGGTTTTCTTTACTGCACAAAGAGATTAATAAAAATAATAACTCCTCACTCCAGGTTTGGTAAGAAGATCCAATGGGATAATGTGTGCAAAGTACCAACTTAGTGCCTGGCCCATAAAAAGCAATTAACACACAGTAGTTGTTACTATAATGAATATATTTATACTTCAATATTCACATTATTTTAGTCAAATTACAGACAATAAAAAAACTATAGGAAAGATGGTCATATTATCATAAGTGTATCACAGACCAGTTCTAGATAGCTTTAGAATCAGTTGAATTATGAAATCTTTTCAGAGCATAAATAAGTCTGTAATTAAAGACAAAACTAAGTGAGTTAATATCTGTCTCTACAACATTATAGTATAAAAGAGAATATACCTTTCCACTTGAGGTTGAGACTATCATTATTCTTTGTTGACGTTTCTTTCTTGCAAGATATATGCTGATTTGGTTTGCAAAAGAATGAGTTTAGAGGGGTGACTGGGCAGGTGTCAAACTGGAAAAAAAAAGGGAAAGATAGGAAGGAAGGAAGGAAGGAAGGAAAGGAGGAAGGAAGAAGGAAGAAAGGAAGAAAAAAGGAAAGACAGAAAGATCCAGCCAAAACCAAACTAGTTTCCTGGAGAAATAATATCAAAACTTGAAGTGATCTGATTATACAGATAAATCAATGGAAATGAGACAAGGTATACTCCGGTTATGTAATCTTCAAATTGCTACCTGTCATCGAGCAATATAAGTGGGGTTGCACAGGCAGAATGGGAAAAAGAATCCAAGTTAACCATTGTGTATGCACTTTCTGTTCCCTGGATGGGAATTATCAACCAAAGGAGAATTTCAACCATCTTCCTGTCTTCTTCCATTGTAAAGTGTAAAGAATAAGTATTTGAAAATTTTTTTTAAAGATTCACCCATTTATTTTAGAGACAGAGAGAGCAAGAACAAGCAGGAGGAGGGGCAGAGGGGGAAAGAGACTCTCAAGGAGACTCCCCACTGAGCAAGGAGTCCAACATGAGGCTCAGTCCAGGACCCTGAGATCATGACCTGAGCTGAAGGCAGACACCCAACTGACTGAGCCACCCAGGGATGCCAATTTTGCATTTTTGCAAATTTGCATTTTTAAAAGTTCAATAAATATTTGTTGAAAAGCCTGATGCTGTGTGAGGTGCTAGGAATCAAGGACAAGATTACTGCCCTTGTGGGGTTCCCAGGATAGAGGGAACCACAAACAGGCAGGTCAGTCTGAGTCCAAGGCTGTGCTTTTTGGGTAGGGGAGTCTACGAGAATACTTTGCCTAATCATAGCTTGAAAATCCCATATATCTTCAAATCAGTTTATAGTATTAAATTAACTTACCAGGAAGCTTCAGGGTGTGATGAAAGGAAAACAGGTTTTAGAATCAGGAAAACTTGGCTTTAAAGCTCTTCTGTCAACTACTAGCTGTCTTTCTTGGGCATCTAACTTCTGAGCCTCCGTTTCCTCATTGCAAGCATGAGGACAATAACAGCATTTGCTCTATTGGATAATTATGAGAATCAAAGAGATAAAGTATCCAGACTATGGGAAGTATTCAAGAGAGGAGAGCTGTCAAATATGAATGCATTACTGAATTAGTGTAGTGGAGAACACTAGGTATTACTGTCAGCCAGTGTTGGTCAGTGCAATATTAATATATTAGCTGCATGACCTTGAGTCAGTTACTTAATCTTTCTCTTTTTAAAAAGATTTATTCATTTATTTGATAATACATATTCTCCTGAAGTTGTTTCAAAAATAAAAACAGAAGGAAAACTTCCAAAATCATTCTATGAGGCCAGCATTATCTTGATCCCCAAATGAGGCAAAGACCCCATCAAAAAAGGATTAAAGACCAATATCCCTGAAGAATATGGATGCCAAAATTCTCAGCAAGATCCTAGCTAATAGTAACCAACAGTACATTGTAATGATTATCCATTATGACTAGGTGGGATTTATTCCTGGGATGCAAGGGTGGTTCAACATTCGTAAATCAATCGACATGATGGAACACATAAATAAGAGAGGAGACAAGAACCACATGGTCCTCTCAATTGATGCAGAAAAAGCATTTGATAAAATACAGCATCCTTTCCTGATTAAAACTCTTCAGAGTGTAGGGATAGAAGGAACATTCCTCAATTTCATAAAAACCGTCTATGAAAAGCCCACAGCAAATATCATTCTCAATGGGGAAAAGATGAGAGCCTTTCCTTTAACATCAGGACCATGACAAGGATACCCACTCTCGCCACTATTGTTCAATATAGTACCGGAAGTCCTAGCAACAGCAATCAGACACCAAAAAGAAATAAAATGTATTCAAATTGGCAAAGAGGAAGTTAAACTCTCTCTCTTCATAGATGACATGCTACCTCACATGGAAAACCCAAAATATTCGATCTCCAAATTTCTAGGACTCATACAGCAATTCAGTAATGTGGCAGGAGACAAAAATCATGCACAGAAATCAGTTACTTTCCTATACACTAACAATCTAACAGTAGAAAGAGAAATTAGGGAATTGATTCCATTTACAATAGAACCAAAATCCTTAAGATACCTTAGAAAAAACCTAACCAAAGAAGTAAAGTATCTGTACTCTAGAAACTAGACAACCCTTATGAAGGAAATTGAAGAAGACATGAAACGATGGAAAAACATTCCATGCTCATGGATTGGAAGAATAAACACTGGTAAAATATCTATCCTGCGCAGAGCAATTTATACTTTCAATGCCATCCCAATTAAAATACCAATAGCATTTTTCAAAGTGCTGGAACAAACAATCCTAAAATTTGTATGGAACCAGAAAAGACCCTGAATTGCCAAGGAAATGTTGAAAAAGAAAAACAAAGCTGGGAGCATCATGTTCCCTGATTTCAAGCTGTGTTACAAAGCTTTAATCACCAAGACAGCATGGTACTGGCACAAAAACAGACACATAGATCAATGGAACAGAATAGAGAGCCCAAATGGACCCTCAACTCTATGATCAAATAATCTTTGACAAAGCAGGAAAAAATATCCAATGGGAGAAAGACGGTCTCTTAATTTGGTGTTGGGAAAATTGTACAACTATATACAGAAGAATGAAACTTGACCATTCTCTTACACCATACATAAAGATAAACTCTAAATGGATGAAAGACCTCAATGCAAGACAGGAGTCCATCAAAATCCTAAAGAACAACATAGGCAGTAACATTTTCTTTTTTCCTTTTTTAAAAACCTGGAGGTCTTTTTTTTTTTTTTTTAATTTATTTATTTGTCAGAGAGAGAGGGAGAGAGAGCAAGCGAGCACAGGCAGACAGAGTGGCAGGCAGAGGCAGAGGGAGAAGCAGGCTCCCTGCCGAGCAAGGAGCCCGATGTGGGACTCGATCCCAGGATGCTGGGATCATGACCTGAGCCAAAGGCAGCCGCTTAACCAACTGAGCCACCCAGGCGTCCCGGCAGTAACATTTTCAACATTGGCCACAGCAACTTCTTTCAAGACATGTCTCCAAAGGCAAGGGAAACAAGAGCAAAAATGAACTTTTTGGACTTCATCAAGATAAAAGCTTCTGCACAGCAAAGGAAACAGTCAACAAAACAAAGAAGTAACCCACGGAATAGGAGAAAGATATTTGTAAATGACACCACAGATAAAGGGCTGATATCCAAGATCTATAAGGAACTTCTCAAACTCAACATCCCCCCAAAAAATAATCAAGTCAAAAAATGTGCAGAAGACACAAGCAGACACATCTCCAAAGAAGACATACAAATGGCTAACAGACACATGAAAAAATGTTCAACATCATCAGCCATCAGGGAAATTAAAATCAAAACCGCAGTAAGATACCACCTTACACCAGTTAGAATGGCAAAAATTGACAAGACAAAACAGCAAATGTTGGAGAAGTTGTAGAGAAACTGTTGGTGGGAATGCAAGTTGGTGCAGCCACTTTGGAAAACAGTGGGAGGTTCCTGAAAAAGTTAAAAATAGAGCTACTCTATGACCCAGCAATTGCATTACTGGGTATTTACCCCAAAGATACAGATGTAGTGAAAAGAAGGGCCATATGCACCCTAAAGTTCCTAGAAGCGATGTAAATAGCCAAACTGTGGAAGAGGCGAGATGCCCTTTAACAGACTAAATGGATAAAGAAGTTGTGGTCTATATATACAATGGAATATTACTCAGCCATCAGAAAGGATGAATACCCAACATTTGTATCAACGTGGATGGAACTGGAGGAGATTACGCCAAGTGAAATAAGTCAAACAGAGAAAGACAATTATCATATGGTTTCACGTATTTGTAGAACATAAGGAATAGCATGGAAGATATTAAGAGAAAGAAGGGGAAAATGAAGGGGCGGAATCAAATGGAGAGATGAACCACGAGAGACTATGGACTCTGGGAAACAAACTGAGGGTTTTAGAAGGGAGAGGGTTAGGGGATGGGTTGGCCCAGTGATGGGTATTAAGGAGGGCATGGATTGCATGGAGCACTGGGTGTTATGTGCAAACAATGAATCATGAAACATTACATTAAAAACTAATGATGTACTGTATGGTGACTAACATAACATAATAAAAAATTATTAAAAAAAGGTTTATTTATTTGAGAAAGAGAGAGAACGTGTGTGTGGGAGCATGTACACGAGCAGGGGGAGGGGCAGGGGGAGCAGGAGAGAAAGAATCTCAAACACACTCCCTGGGCATTGCAGAGCCCCATGTGGGGCTCCAGCTCAAGACCCTGAGATCGCCACCTGAGCTGAAACCAAGATGACTGAGCCCCCCAGACACCCCAGCTACTTAATCTTTCTAAACCTTAGTAAAATGGAAATAATAATAAAATCGCCAATGATAGTAAGTGTCTAGTAATTAATAAGCCCTCAGAAAATGTTCAATGTTGTTATTGTTTAAGTTATCAAAACTATTTGCTTTATACCTGACACATGATAGACCCTTGATGAATGGTGTCTATGTAATGATTATTATTATGATTATTATGATTAATGGAAATCACCCTATAAGAACACCTGTGCTAAGGAAGCACAGTGCCTTAAGTTTTAATCTCAAGTGCTGGGTTGGAGGAAGGCTTTTGGGCTTGTCATGGTGACACTCATTCAAGCATATCTATTTTACCTTTTCTGGCAGTTACTAAGATTTATATTCTAGAAGACACTGCCCCAGGCACGGTCATTTATAGAACAGAGGCCAAGGAGCTGAAGGATGCTGTTTTGGAGGTAATTTATGGGTTGGAGCCGAGGGTATCAGTACCTGGTGGTTTCATGTGTAACTGCATTAACATAAAAGCCATAGGGATAATCAGGTCAATTACACCCACAATCCAAGTGCCAAATATACCTTTTGCTTCAATTATCAGGATATTTCAGATGAAAATGATTGAGGCCCGTGTTGTCTGGGTAATTGCTTCTCTTCTAATGCCTTCCTCTCTGTGAAGACAGGCCCAGGCTAAACCTTAGGTAACTTTTGACAAAAGATGCTAAACTATTTCCTTTCATTCTTGAGGTCTTGGCTACACACATTGTCAAGAAACAGTACAGCTTTTCTCCCATCATTAATTTGTAATTCAAAACTCTGGGTCTCATCCTTAGCCTTTAAAATACTCCAGGAAAGCGCTTGTTTTCAGAACAGGTGTCTTCCTGTTATAGATACCATGGGGGTGGGGAGGTAGGAAACTATGGACTTGGTTTCAGGAGGCTTGGATTTCAGTCCTAACTTTACGGCTGCAAATCATTTAACATTTCTGCTTTTCTATTTTAACTGTGAAATTGGGAAAAAAGTATCTGCTTTGTCTTCTCTCATAATGAATGTGAAAGAAGCTTTTAAACTAAAATATCTTGCAAATGACAGGATTTATATTAATGCCCTTATTTTTGATGCCTTATGGAATGGTTGTGGCATTGTTAGGCCAACACATTCTTAGCTAATGGATTTACAGACAAGAATATTACATCTTTAATTTTTAATGTTATATTACTTCCCCCAAATTGGCTAAAAATTAGGTAACTATACATGTTGATGCTATACTTTCAACATTTACAGTTTACTGGTATTGCTACTAAAACCTTGTTGAAGGCAACTTGACTTCGATGAATATTCTTTAAAATGGATGGCCACTGATATTTGAGGCATTGTCCACAGGTTTCTAAAAGCATTGAATGCACGCAAGTAATTACACAAGGAGTTGCTGCAGTTGTCAAGCTCCCACACACACATTTGTCTCATCCTCCTCCCAAAAGCACAATACCAAATCCAGGATGGGACTGGAAAGGTCACAGCTTCCTTTACAATATGCAATTAAGCCACCTAATCATGCATATTGCTCCAAATCAACATGTTCAAGATTATAGTATTGAATCCAGCACTGAGCAACTCCAGCCATATGGGAATCAGATATCATATCACAATTGTTTCCTTGGCATGCTCCATGGCAGCTCACCCACCATGTTGACATTTTAGGGTGGAAAACACATCACAGTCCAATAGGATTTAGCTGTGACTCTAACATGCAATCACGATGACTTACTAGCCAATTAACACAAGTAGTTCATTTCAAATGAAGGACTCCCAAATGCTTGCTCTTACAGATTAAATGCTTCTGGCCCCGGCCCTATACTTTTCGTGGAAGGGAACTGGTTCCTGGGCCATATTTGGAAGGCTCATGAAATGTTCTTTGTGAATTTTACCAAACATGGAATGACATTTCAGTGTTGACATAGGCTGTGGAAACTTACATTTAGATACACTCCCACACACATCCTTCTGACACAGTAGATAGACCAGATGTGTTATTCAAGTACTCATGACTGGGCAACGACTTTCATTTGTTTGAGCCTTCCTATTGATTCTTCCTGTTTTTTAGAGAAAAACTGGTTCTCTCCTGGGCAAGAGTGCACCACTCTCTTAGACCCTGCTGTTAGAGGATAATAACAATGACATTAATGACTGTTAAGTGTTTATTGTGTGACATGCACATAATTTATGTCATTGAATTCCCATGTTAGTCCCTGAGCTGGATGCTACTGTCTTCTGTGATCTCAACTTATGGATCAACAAGCTATAGATTATTATGTCTTTAATTCATAGGTGAGGAACAGTAGACTAATAGGATTCATGACATCTCTGGGGTTGTTATAATAAGGAAAATGAAATTTCAGGTGAAGATCTGGCTCATAGTAATCACTGTGACAAGAGTGGTTTTACTTTATCTCTAGAGTCACATAGGTTCCAGAACTGAGAATTTCCAAGCCTCACCACCATTTCACCAATTTGCCTAAAGGATAGGTCATGGAATTGAGGTTCTAATCCATGACCGTTTTACTCTAAAGCCGGTGTGTTTCCTATCATACCACCAAAGCAATATCAAAGCGTATCCCACAAAATACAAGTTCCACCAGAGACTCCATGAGGAAAACAAGAGTCTACAATCAAATGATTTTGGGGAATGATATCTACCGATCTCTTCTGAATTCACAGTAAACAGCATACTCAATGCCCCGAAGAGTTCTCTAGTAGAGAGATGTTTGTTTAATCAGATTTGTTGTAACTATTTGTCCATAACACTTTTTAAATAAAATGTGATGCTTGTTAACATTTCATGTAATGCCTAATTTGCATTGCACAGAGTAGAAAGATTATACTAGATCCCACTGTAAGACTGACATTCAATGTGGCATATCTAGGGTCGTTATAATGAGGAAAATGAAATTTCAGGTAAGGATCTGGCTCATAGTAATCAATGTGACAAGAGTGGATTTACTTTACCTTTAGAGACAGATAATTTTCAAACCTCACCACCATTGCTCCTATATATGTTTATTTTTTTAAAAGATTTTATTTATTTATTTGACAGACAAAGATCACAAGTAGGCAGAGAGGCAGGCAGAGAGAGAGGGGGAAGCAGGCTCCCTGCTAAGCAGAGAGCCCAATGTGGGGCTCGATCCCAGGAACCCAGGATCATGACCTGAACTGAAGGCAGAGGCTTTAACCCACTGAGCCACCTAGGTGCCCCAACTCCTGTATATGTTTAAAGACCCCTGATGCTCTGGTTCAGGGGATATTCCAACATGGAGAAAAAGTGGGACCTCTTATCCTGAACAAACTGAAAATCAATGACTTGATTTTCAATCATTCCATAATCTAGAGGGACAGGTGAATCCAGAAAAATCACAGTCAAGTTCTGTTTACTTGGAGCAGAAATTGATAGAACCATAATTGGTATAAAGATATAGTAATTGGGATGAATTGCTGGAGGCTGAGTGTGGAGTAGCAAGAGGGTGAGCCACTTCTGGGTGCCACAGTATTGTGGGGGCACATGGCCATGGGCTTTACTTGCAGGAACTGCATTAGGTTCTCACAGCACAGATCCAAAAAAGATCACCTTGAATCTCTGGGATAGAAAGGAGGAGAGAATCATGAAATAAACCCAAAGCCTTTTCTGCAAAAATGGCTTACTCTCCAGGGGAAAAGACTTTTCTAGAGCCTTATATCATCTGGGATATCTCTCTCTCTCTCTCTCTCTCTCTCTATATATATATATATATATATATATATATCTCCACATACAGCCATAGGAAGATCATACTAAAGTTTCAAAAACCAGAGACAAAGAGATACTCTTTTTTAAAAATTTTTAATTTTTAATTAACATATAATGTATTATTAGCCCCAGGGGTACAGGTCTGTGAATCGCCAGGTTTACACACTTCACAGCACTCACCATAGCACATACTCTCCCCAATGTCCATAACACAACCACCCTCTCCCTTCCCCCCTCCCCCCGGCAACCCTCAGTTTGTTTTGTGAGATTAAGAGTCTTTTATGGTTTGTCTCCCTCCTGATCCCATCTTGTTTCATTTATTCTTTTCCTACCCCCAAATGCCCCATGTTGCATCTCTACTTCCAAAGAGATACTCTTTAAGAGGAGCCACAGTCGGGTGGGGGGGGAACCCCACCTTACCTATAGAGGAAAAAGGATAAGAAATATGACATACTTCTTGTTAGAAACCCTGTAACTCAAAAAGGAGTGGAATAAAATGTTTAAATGTTTCAGGGGGAAAAAATCAACTAAGAAGTCCATATCCAGTGAAATTTTCTCTCAAAAGCAAAGGAAAGATCAAGACTTTTTCAGAAAAACAAAATCTGAGGAGATTAATTTCTAGCCTACCTGACCTACAAGGAATATTAAAAGAAGTTCATCAGCAAGAAGGAAAATAATATAGGTCAGAAACAAGAATCTACATGAAGAAAGGAAGAGAATGAAAGAAGAAATAAATAAAGGTAAAAATACTTTTTCTATTTTTGAATGATCTAAGAGATAATTTTGATAGCAACAATGTATTAGAAGATTACAGCATGTCAATAAGTGAAATGAATGACAGCAATATCATAAGTGACAGGAGGGGAAAAATTGGGAATACTATCTACACAGTGATATAGTGTTATTTGAAGCTATACTTAGATTAGCTGAGGAGCCATATTGGAAACCCTGTGACAGTAACTAAAGCAAAATTAAAAGCAATTCATATGCTAAGAGATAAAAGGAATCATATAAAATGTTCAATTAAACAAACAAGAGGGAAAGACAAGAAAAAATAAAATGAATAGAAGAGTTATAAACATAGTAGATATTAATTCAAATGACACAAATGCATCAATTCAATGACAGAAATTGTCAGAGTGGATAAAAAGCAAACAAACAAGGCCCAAATATACATTGTCTGTAAGAAACGTTATTTAAATATAAAAACTCAAATAGGTAGGAGGAGGAGCAAGATGGCGGAGGAGTAGGAGACTTAAATTTTGTGGGTCCCAGGAGTTCAGCTAGCTAGTTATCGAACCATTCTGTACACCTACAAACTCAACAGGAGAGAGAAAAGAAGTAGAGCAACAATTCTGTGAACAGAAAATTGACCACTTTCTGAAAGGTAGGACATGCGGAAAAGTGAATCCGAGGTGACATACGGGAAGAGAGACCGCGGGGGGAGGTGCCGGCTTCCGGCAAGCAGCGGAGCAGCAGAGCATAGAATCAGAACTTCTAGAAGTCTGCTCCACTGAGGGATGTCGCTCCAGAGGCTCAGCAGGGGTGTGGAGCCCTCATGGGGACAGTGTGGTCTCAGGACTCGTGGGGTCACAGAAAGACCAGGGGTGTCTGAGTGTGGCAGAGCTCCCTGGTTTCAAAGCGGGGAAGCCGGCTACAGAGATGGAGCCAAGGAAGGGGCTCTCGGCTCAGGGTTACCTTAAACTGTGATTCCCAGGCCCAGTTGGGTCACAGCTCTTCCAGCAGGGACCCCACAAGTGGCAGATCAAGGGAGACTCACCTTCCTCCCCAGGAGGAGCAGCATTGGAGTGTGTGGCAGGAATCTGCTGGGTTTGGAGACTCCAAATGGGGTCGTGCGCCAGAGATAGAAACACTCGGTCACAGGCTGGGTGACCACAGAGCGTGGCTGGAGACCAGGGAGATGGGAGGGATTGACTGCTTTTCTCTGAGGGCGCACTGAGGAGTGGGGCCCTGAGCTCTCGGTTCTTACATGGCTGGAGGTTGTGAGGCTGCCATCTTTATTCTCTGCCTCCAAAGCTGTACGGAAAGCATTCAGGGAACAAAAGCTACGAGAGCAAAGCTGAGTGGATTACTTAGCCCGGCCCTTGGCAAGGGTGGCGCAATTCCGCCTCTGGCAAAGACATTTGAGAATCACTGCCACAGGCCCCTCCCACAGAAGATCAGCAAGAACATCCAGCCAAGACCAAGTTTATTGATCAATGAGAACTGCAAAACTTCAGAGCGAGGGGAATACAGCACATAGAATTCATGGCTTTTCCCCCCATGATTCTTTAGTTTTTCAAAGTTACCTTTTTGAATTTTATTTTTTTTTATTCTATTTAAAAAAATTTTTCCTCTTTCCTATTTTAACCTTTTGAAACTATTTTATCTTATCAATACCTTTTTAAAATTCCTTTTTTACTTTTCATTGTTATAGTCATATTCTATCCCCTCATTGTATTTAACCTTATTTGTTATAAACATATAAGTTTTTCTTTCTTTAAAATTTTAGGATACAGTTTCTTCTAACAGATCAAAATATATCCTAAATTTAGCATATGGCTTTGTTCTAATTTCTAGCCTGATCACATTCTCTCCTCTTTTTTTATCTTTTTTCAACCAACTTCTTATTTTATCAATTCCTTTTTAAAAATCTTTTTACATTTTCATCTTTACAATCATATTCCATCCCTCCATTATGTTTACCCTTATTTTTGTATATATATAAGTTTTTATTTCTTTAAAATTTTAGGAGGCAGTTTCTTCTAACAGACCAAAATACACCCAGAATCAAGTGTGTGGCTCTGTTCTATTCACCAGTCTAATCATATATATATATATTTTTTTTTTTTTCTTTTTCTTTTTTTTCCTTTCTTCTCCCCCTGGTATCAGGTCTCTTCTGATTTGGATAGTGCATATTTTTCTGGGTTGTTATTGCCCTTTTAGTATTTTTTTCTCTAATTCATCTCTTCTTCTCTGGATAAAATGACAAGGTGGAAAAACTCACCTCAAAAAAAAAAAAAAAAAAAAAACAAAGAAAGAAAGAGGCAGCTAGGGACCTAATCAATATGGACATTAGTAAGAAGTCAGAACTAGAGTTCAGTATGACGATTATAAAGATGTTAGCTGGGCTTGAAAAAAAACCACAGAAGATACTAGAGAATCCTTTTCTGGAAAATTAAAGAACTAAAATCTAACCAAGTTGAACTCAAAAAAGCTATTAATGAGGTGTAATAAAAAACGGAGTCTCTTACTGCCTGGATAAATGAGACAGAAGAGATAATTAGGGATATAAAAGACCAAATGATGGAGAATAAAGAAGCTGAGAAAAAGAGAGATAAACAACTACTGGACCACAAGGGGAGAATTCAAAAGATAAGTGATACCATAAAATGAAAAAATATTAGAATAATTGGGATCCCAGAAGAAGAAGAAAGAGAGGGGGGGCAGAAGGTGTATTGGAGCAACTTATACTGGAGAACTTCCCTAATTTGGGGAAGGAAACAGACATCGAAATCCAGGAGGCCCAGAGAACCCCCCTAAAAATCAATAAAAGTAGGTCCACACCCCATCATCTAAAGTAAAACTTACAAGTCTCAGTGACTTAAGAGAAAACCCTGAATGCAGCTTGGGACAAGAGGTTTGTAACATACAATGGGTAGAAATATTAGATTGGAGGCGGACCTATCCACAGAGATCTGGCAGGCCAGAAAGGACTGGCATGATATATTCAGAGCACTAAACTAGAAAAATATGCAGCCAAGAATACTATATCCAGCTAGGCTGTCATTGAAAATAGAAGGAGAGATAAAAAGCTCCCAGGACAAACAAAAATGAACAGAACTTGCAAACACCAAGCCAGCCCTACGGGAAATACTGAAAGGGGTGTTCTAAGCAAAGAGAGAGCCTAAAAGTAGCAGACCAGAAAGGAATAGAGACAATATACAGTAACAGTACCTTACTGGCAATACAATGGCACTAAATTCATATCTCTCAATAGTTATCATGAATGTAAATGGGGTGATGCCCCAATCAAAAGACACAGGGTATCAGAATGGATAAAAAAACAACAACAGGCTAACCTAAAAAATAGGTTAAAAGTAAAGGGATGGAGAAAACTATCTCCTGCTAACACTGATCTAAGGAAACCTAGGGTAGCTATATTAATCTTAATCAGACTAGAGAGTGGGCAGCAAGGAAATGTCCAGAAAGGGCAAGTCAGCAATGGCAGAGGTTCATCCTGGGATGATTACAAACTGGCTGCAGAAAGAAAACCCAGTTCCTTTCTCACACTGCAGTAATGTGATCCCTGTGACCTGAGGTTGACCCAACTCCTCCCCATGGAGGTCTTCCAGATGCTTCCGTGGGTTTCAGCTTTACCCCACATCTCCACATCACAACCCATTCGTATGACAAACATTGTCCACAGCCATCCATGTGACCTTTGCAATCTTCCTTGGTTAGTGGTGATGGGAGGGGTGGTGAGGAGGTGGTGACATGTAGTTCTCTCTATTATTTATTACCTTGAAAGTCAGGTTTGGATCTAAGTGCTTCTAAACGAATGTCTCAATTCCACTCCGCTTTAAAAACCCTACTTCCTGAGGCAATACAGATGCCTTTGACAGTCATGAACAGGAACTAGGAGGGGCAAGAATTTTCTTGCTCAACAGGTATTCTGTCTTTTCCTTTCTTAATGGTAAAATAAACTTATTCCCTAAACGTTATCTGTCACAGAAGTGTGTTGTGCCTTATTCTGTCTGCGGAAACAGTTAATTAGCACCTTGTGAAAATAAGTCCAGGCTTTGAGGACAAGAGGCATGGTGGGACATTGGGGGTGGGGTGGGGGAGTCGTGTGGAAAGTAGGAAAGATGGGATTAGGAGGGGATTGGGCTAGTTTCATGAAAAAGGGTTTAATATATCCATTTTAAGGTATAATATGTCTTTCAAGTGACCCTCAAATGAAAGACAAATCTCAGAATAAAGATCTTAGTTATATATTATCATTTGATTAGTAAAATTTTTTAAATCTTTTTTTTTAAGATTTTTAAAAATTTATTTGTCAGAAAGAAAGAGAGAGCACAAGCAGGGGAAGGAGACAAAGGGAGAAGCAGGCTCCTCCATGAGCAGGGTGTCCATTGCAGGACTTGATCCCAGGACCCTGGGATCAGAACCTGAGCTAAAGGCAGACACTTAACTGACTGAGCCACCCAGGCACTTCCATTAGCAAACTCCTATTTTATATTGGGAATTAGGAATTTTAGGACATTTTTAACAGGCTAAGGAAGTGATCAGGTAAATCAACATTTTATTTTTTTATCTTTTTTAAAAAAGATTTTATTTATTTACTTGAGAGAGAGAGAAAGAGAGAGAGCACAGAAGGAGAGGAAGAAGGAGACTCCCAGCTAAGCTGGGAGCCCAATATGGGGCTCGATCCCAGGACCCTGAGATCATAACCTGAGCCAAAGACAGATGCTTAACCAACTGAGTCACCCAGGTGCCCCTAAATCAACATTTTAATAACTTGTTGGAAAGATTTTTTTAAAATTCCAATAAAAGATAGTTTCTAAAATTTTCATACCAGCCCTTGGCGGGTGGTGGGGGCCGATAGAAGACATACCATTTTAGTGACAAATCAGAATCTATTTCTATGCTTTATTATTTTCCTCTCTTTGATTAAAATAAGTACAATGAATCAATGTAGGCCACAGATTATAGATGGAAATAAACGATATATTCCAGTAGGTCAAGTATATTGACTGAAGACTGACAATGATCAGATTTCTATGGTGAAGTGGTATTTGGAAATCCTAAAAGGCACAGTTAGTGATGGAATCATCAAAAGACTCAACAATTATACTGCAGTAGAGCTTATAATTACGGATCTGAGGATTTTAATTATACACTCCTATTTTTTAACTCAGCTGTAAAACAAACATTAAAGGGAAGAAAAAGATGAGTCTATTGAGTTAGAAACCAGAATATGTAAATCTTGCTTTATAATTTGAGGTGGCAATTCTGGTATTAATGGATTGTTTTTAAGTATAATCACTTTCAGGAAAGCGCCTATGTTCGCCTTTTGAATAGCAACTACATTTTCAGGTTTTTAAAGTTTCACATGTGGCAAGAAAACGCATCAAATAGGTAAAATGTATTCAACTGTTGAAAGTATCGGGTTTTTCATTTCTGTACCTATTTGGCAGACAGAATTAATAAGTAGGAGCCCATTTCTTCATTTTGTGAGCCTTCCTCACTCAGAAACTATATTAAGATTCTTGTGGTTGGAGTTAGGAGAAATATGGATCTTAATGAGGTTTGTGGCTGCAATAATCCAGAACCTTCAGTCTTTTCTGCCCTCCATTGGGTCACAAGGTCATGGTAGGAATTCGAGTCCCTACAAGCTAATAGTTTTGGACACATCTGAAACCAGACTACCATCCAAAGCCAAATGCTCACTATAGTGAGACTGTTTATACCGAATCAGCCTATCAAAACTTCCAAATCTTCCTTACCTTGACTCTGTTCTATACAGAGCCTATTTATAATTGGAAAATTTCAAAATTCTTTCTCATTTTGTCCCTTTGGTCAATATTAAAACTGTCCCTATTCTCCTGAAAGTATTTATAGAAATAGAAATGGTTCAAAATAATTAGCTTTTAGTGTGGGTTATTGTTTGGTAAAGAGGTTATTTTTTTCTTGTCTTTTTATAACAGTGATCACACTTAGTCATTTAAAAAGTGCCTTTCGTGGAACTGTGCATTCCATTAAAGCAGGGATTGGGTTTCCCTTGTTCACAACAGTAATCCAGTGTCTGTGAAGCGTTTAATAAATTTAACTTCAAAGCAATGAGAAAGGTCATAAAATGAAATATTTTCCAGGAAAATAGCTTAAAATATTTTGTACTAAATCGAATTTCCAAACATTTTGAAAACCTGTTTACTGTAAAGCAGTTAGAACTGTTTTGAAAACTCTCGGTACCCATTGTATGAATAGTTCCTGAGTGCCTATTCTGGGTTCACGGGTATAGGTGCTGAGAATTCAATATTAAATAAATATTGAACAAGGCATATTTACTTGTGGCATTTACAGTCTAGTGAGGAAAACTGACAACAACTCAAAGTATAAATAAATAAAATAATGTCAAATAGTAAGGGGTGTGGGGAAAAAAATAAAGTCGGGCAAAGGTGAAGAGAATGGTGCGGAGAAGGGATGATGGTGTGCATTATTTTGTATAGGGTGGTTAGGTAAGTTATCTTTGAGCAGAGGATGTTTGCCCAGAGACCTGAATGAAGTAAGGGAGGGAACCATGTATATATCTTGGGGTAGAATATTTCAGACCAAGGCAACAGCAAGAGCAAAGGCCCTGAGGCAGAAATAGGCTTAGCATATTTAAGGAACTACAGAATCCCAATTTGACTGAAAAGCAGAGTAAGGACAGTTACAAAGTTGATGTTGGAATGTAGTCAGTAACCAGATTGTGTAGGTCCTTTTAAACTTGGTAAGGTCTGAAGATCTTATGTTGATCAATGTGGAATTTCTTGGAAGTTTTGGGGTAAGGAAATATATGTTATTTACATTTAAGAGATTGTGCTGGCTTTTGTGTGAAATAATTGACTATAAAGAGGCAAGAGTGGAAGCAAGGAGACCATTTAGAGATGATGACAGAAGTCCAGGTGAGAGATGAGAGTGGCTTGGTCTAGAATTCAGGTAGTGAGAAATTGGATTTTATAGGCTTTTTCTCTCTGACATTTTATTATGCAAAATTTCAGACATATAAGAGGGTTGAAAAGTTGGAAAATGAAGGAGTAAACTATCATATACCCACCACTAGTTTCTATCATTAATATCTTAGCATATCTGCAGTGTCATACAGCTATCCATCCTTGTATTTATCTATCAATCAATCCTCTTTTCTTTACCATTTCAAAGTAAGTTACAATTACACCCTTTACTCCTAAACACTCTGACAGTTTGCATATATTTTATTTTACTTATTTTCTTAAAAGATTTATTTATATATTTTAGAGAGATGTGAGAGAGAGAGTGGGGGAGGGGCAGAGAGAGAATGGGAGAAAATCTCAAGCAGACTCCATTCCTAACGCAGGGTTCAATCTTACAATCCTGAGATCATGACCTGAGCTGAAACCAAGAGTCAGATGTTCAACTGACTGCACTAGCCAGGCACCCCTACATATATTTTTAAAGTGACCCATAGACCAGTTGGATGTAGGGTATAAAGGCAAAACAGGAATCTAGATGGTTTCTAGGTTTTTAACTGGAACAAAACCCCACTGAAGAGGAATGGGGTTGAGGAGGAAAACTAAGTGCTTTGTTGCACACCTGTTGAGATTGAGAAGTCAAATAGATATCCAGGAAGAGTAGGCAGGTAGATTAAAATATTTGACATTGGCTCTAGTGAATCAATTTGGAATCACTAGCTTGAATAACACCGGCACCAACCTCTGCAGAGTCAAAATTCCAAGTATAGCTTTGACTCCCCGAAAACTTAACTACTAATAACTTACTATTGGCCAGAAGACTTACTGATAACATACACAGTCGATTAACATATTTTTTTGTGTTCTATGTATTATATACTATATTCTTACAATAAAGTAAGCTAGAGAAAATCATAAGGAAAGGAAATACATTTACAGTCCTGTGCCATATTTATTGAAAAAAAATCGACGTGTAAATGGACCCATGCAGTTCAAGCTCATGTTGTTCAAGGGTCAACTATGTTCACAGCTTGGGACTCAATGAAATCATCTAGGGAGCAAATGTGGATACATGAGAGAAGAGAAAAAAACTCAAGGTTTGATCCTGGGGGTGCCCCAACATTTGGAAGATAGAAAGAGGAAGTGGATTGAGAAAATGAGACCGAGCAAGAGCAGTAAGGTAAAAGGAAAATCAGAAGAGTGGAGGGCTTTCAGGAGCATAAGAAGGTGTATTTCAAGGAGGGATTGAGGCAGCATGGCCAAGTATTGAGGTCATGACAACTGATTACTGATCACAGAAGCTGGCACCATGTCAATCGTGAGAACTCAGATGGCTAAGTGCCTGGCACACAGCAGGTGTTCGATGAGTGAGGCACGGAGATCTTTGGTGATCTTGATAAGTGGAGTAGTTCAGTGCAGTAGTGGAAATGAAAGTCTGATTGGAGGCCCTTCAAGAGAATCAGAGGTGAGGAAAGTCAGTACAGTGAACAAAGACAATATTCAAAGAGTTTTCCTAAGAAGCAGAGCAGAGAACCTGGACAGTATCTGGAGGAGGTTGTAAAATCCCGATAAATTTTCGTTTTGAATAATAAAAAATATTATAGCATGTTTTATGCTGCTGATAATAATCCAGTAGAGAGAGGAGAAAATCAACAGTGCAGGAGGTGGTAGCAAATATTGCAGAGTGATGTCCTGTGCAAGCAGTGGGTGAAGAGCTTGATGTTAGAAGCACGGTTTGGGGGGTGCCTGGGGTGGCTCAGTTGGTTGAGCGTCTGCCTTCAGCTCAGGTTGCGATCTCAGAGTCCTGGTATCAAGCCCCATGTTCCCTGCTCAGCAGGAAGTCTGTTTCTCTCTTCTCTTGCCCCTCCCTCCCACTTGTGCTCTCTCTCTCACTCAGTCTCTCTCAAATAAATGAATAAAATCTTTTTTTTATAACTAACATTTATTGAGCACTTAGTATGTGCCAGATACTGTTCTAAGAGTTTTTTTAATTAAGATTTTATTTATTTATTTGAGAGAGAGAGAATGAGCGAGAGAGAGAAGGAGAGGGAGAAGCAGACACCCTGCTGAGCAGGGAACCTGATGCAGGGCTCAATCACAGAACCCTGGGATCTTTTTTTTTTTTTTAAAGATTTTATTTATTTGACAGAGAGAGAGAGAGAGAGATCACAAGTAGGCAGAGAGGCAGGCAGAGAGAGAGAGGAGGAGGCAGGCTCCCTGCTGAGCATTGAGTCCGATATGGGGCTTGATCATGACCTGAGCCGAAGGCAGGCTTAACCTACTGAGCCACCCAGGCGCCCCAAATGAGTACAATCTTAAACAAACAAACAAACAAAAAGAAGCACAGTTTGGGGGCACCTAGCTGGCTCGGTTAGTTAAGTGTCTGACAGTTGATCTCAGCTCAGGTCTTGATCAGGAGTTCAAGCCCGGCTTTGGGCACAGATTGTTCTACAGAAACAGGGAGGAATACAGAGTATAAGGGGACATATGCAAATAGGTTAATGGAATTACTGTTGGCATGTTCCTTCTCTTGCCCATCCAACAATGGTTTATTGAGCCAAGCAGTATTTTAGGAAGTGGGACTTCAGCAATGAAGAAACAGACAAAAGCCTCTGCCTTCATAGCGCTTAAATTCTAATGGCAGGAAGATAGACTGTGTAGTTGAGTATATCAGATGCTGCCAAGGTTATGGAGCAAAATAAAGCAACAAAGGCAATAAGGAATTCTATAAGAAAGTCTTTGGTGATTCAAAAAATGATAATCAATGATTTTAAATAGACTGGCCAGTGGATATTTTCTTTTGATTGCTTCTACTTTTCTCAGTAAAATAGAAAATGAAGCAAGCAGCAGAGACTGGGGACAGGGAAGAGGCCATCAGGAGTGCTGGAAATTAGAGGAAAGAGAAACTGTGTACAATGAAAAATGTGGAAGTTGAAGGGAACATTCAGAAAAGGGGTGAAGGTTAGAAAGGAGTTTCTTGATGACAGACTGAATTCTCGAGAGTACACTGGGAGGTTTTGGGGTATTGGGTGGAATGAGCCATTGTCCCAATGATAAAGACTGAATTTTCAGGGTGACTAGGGTATGTGAGCTGTGATGGGAGGTGTCCTGAGGCTCTCCTAAAGGAGGCAGGATGTGCATAATGGGCACTGATCATAATGACTACCTGAGGTTGGTCTCTGCAGCAGTTTCCATCATTGGTGCAGTCACTGTCACTAAGGGGACTGTTGGGGTGGGCATCCCACTGGGAGCAGCAAGAGTTCTTTGTGGTTCTCTTAAAACTTGCTGTGATCAGTGTCACAGGGTTGGAGGGAGGGCAACCCTCCCAGGAACTACTACATAGGAATCCATTAATTTAAATCTATTTACAGAAGCAAAATGAATAATTATCCTGTTCAAAGTCAATAGTTATATCGAAAGGGCAACAAAGCAAAACAAAACACACAAAAAATTTTCTGCTATTCACATTTGAAAAGTTAATCGGAAATGAACATCACTGGGTGCCTGGTTGGCACACCTGATGGAGCCTGCAACTCTTGATCCCGGGGTCATGAGTTCAAGTCCCATGCTGGGCATAGAGATTACTTAAAAAAATGGGTGGGGGGTTGAGGACTTGAACAAACATTTCTCCAAAGAAGACATACAAAGGGCCAAAAGGTATGTGGAAAAAATGTTCTATGTCACTAATTATCAGGGAAATGCAAATCAAAACCACAACAGATATCACCTCATACTTGTCAGGATCATTACTATCTAAAAAACAAAAAGGGGTGCCTGGGTGGCTCAGTGGGTTAAGAGTCTGCCTTTGGCTCAAGTCATGATTCTAGGGTCCTGGGATCAAGCCCCACATCCGGCTCCCTACTCAATGGGGAGTCTGCTTCTCCTTCTGTCCCTTGCTCCCAATTTGAGTTCTCTCTGTCTCTCTCAAATAAATAAATAAATAAAATCTTAAAAAAAAAGCTTAACACCCCCCTCCCCCAAAGTCAGCAAATGCTGGAAGGATGTAGAGAAATCAGAAATCTTTTGCACTGTTAATGGAAATACACAATGGTGGAGTCACTGTGGAAAACAGTATGGAGGTTCCTCAAAAAGTTAAAAATAGCACTACCGTATGACTCAGCAGTCCCGCTTCCAGGTATAGCTGAAAGATTCACTTCTGAGTTGCCCCCAGTGACCTGGTCTTCTGCCCTAACCTTGTCTTAAAATCTCATCTCTTTGTATTGCCAGAAGAAAGGGAGGAGAGGTTTGAATCATTCAATATGACATTCTTAGAATATTCTAATGTGTGATGAAATATTTAGTGTAGGCATCTCCTGGCCAAATGAATACGAAAATTGAGGCAATTATCTGGTTTATTCAAGCTAAAGAACAATTTTGCTTCCAATAGTGTATAACTGGGGAAACGTGATTTTAAGAAAAGCTTTAATTACCTAGAAAAAAATCTTAAACTCTTTCATACAGAGAAAACCACGGTGGTATTTGTAATACATATTTCGGGGAAGTATTTACTTCTTAACTGTACAACTCGCACGATCCTCCACAAGATGGCATGCAAGTTTCTAACATACTTCAGCGAGTAGTCCTGCTTTTGACTACATCATCTTGCAACAAGCAGCAACACTGAATGATTACACAATAAATTATTTCTCTGGCCTTACAAATCGCAAAGGTATACATTCTAACAATGATTTCGGTAGGTAAATGCAAAGATATGCATATTCACGTGTACCTATTTGAAGGCTATGCTCATGGAAACCAATACCTGAAACCTACTTACACGAGGCAAATTTGACAATGACCAGCCTGTTCCAAGTCCATACTGTACCGAAGATCCAACGAGATAAGACAAAACAAACAAAAATGTTCTGCTGTTCATGCTGAAAAGACACTTTTAGGGGACTAAGACGGGAATCAGAAAGAAAGTATTTGTTTTTTGGGAGGGAGGATTTATTTCATTAAGTTAAAGTATTCCTGAAAACATTTCCTGGGACAACTAGGAACTAGCATGGCAATTCATCTCGAATATGACTGTGGAACCTTAACTTGGCTGTGATAGTAGGATCACCTGGTTTGTTTTTCACAAAGCACAGCTGCCAGGGGCCCTCCTCAGATTAATTAAATCAGAATTTCTGGAGGTGGAATCCAGGCATCAGTATTTTTAAAAAGCTCCGCAGACATTCTAGTGGCTCCTTAGACACAGACATTCTCTGACAGCACTGAGATTGCTTTCTCCCTAGCTAGTGGCAGGTGTCACTAAGAGAATGTGGCCCTTTACCCACCTGCGCTCACAGTCCTTCTCAATGTAATGCTCCCAGTAGCTTTACCAATCAATTGAGAGTTGAAATGAAGCCTATTTGCTCTCAGAATTACCAAAGAATTTGGGACAGAATTAAATGCTACTCACACATAAGGTAGCTGGTTTCTTTTTTTTTTTTAATTTATTTATTTGTCAGAGAGAGGGAGAGAGAGCAAGCGAGCACAGGCAGACAGAGTGGCAGGCAGAGGCAGAGGGAGGTGTGGGACTCGATCCCAGGACGCTGGGATCATGACCTGA
Source organism: Mellivora capensis (assembly GCA_004024625.1). Lineage (NCBI taxonomy): Eukaryota > Metazoa > Chordata > Mammalia > Carnivora > Mustelidae > Mellivora > Mellivora capensis. The sequence continues at coordinate 45,906 of PISX010000519.1, forward strand.
GCCGAAGGCAGCTGCTTAACCAACTGAGCCACCCAGGCCTCCCAGGTAGCTGGTTTCTTAATGTGCTAGCTAACACTGCTTTTTAGCATGATCGGGCCAATCAGCTGGTTCAGCTGTTACAACGAAGGGACTGTAGAGGCTGGAGTGAATAATAATATCCTTGCTTTTCCTGGATACCTGGATACCATTTCTGCGCGTGTCTCCCCACTCCTGTGTGGAGTTCCCCACTTCCTTGTGCTTTTGGTTCCTTCAGCAAGAGGGGGAGGACTGTCCTCTGACTTTTCTTTTGCTTCAGAGGGCAGGAAGTACCTGGAAATTTATGTCCCTGGGGTACCCTTAAATGTTGAATGAGGGGTGAGGAGTAGGGTAGCCCCGCCTCATTTTCCTTGGGTGAGGACTCCTGGGTGTAAGGGCCAGAGCTCCCTTGTGGAATCAGGCTGAAACTGCTCTGAGGAATTCAGATGTTACACTTTTGCCTGCCTCCCTCTCCTGCTCTGTCCTGGTTCCCCCACTTCCACCCTCGTTTTCTTGGAGCATTTAATTAATAAGTCACTTGCCCACAGATTTTCATCTCAGGATTTGTTTCTAGGGACCCCTAAGACAGAAGCCACAACCTAAGGCCAGTGCGCTCCAGGAACATCTGTGTAAACTGGGCTTAAAATTACGCAGTTAGCTCTTCTGGAGAGAACCTGTGCGAGAATGAACGACACTGGTCTGCTCCCCTCCAGGGAAAATGTGGGACCTAAACAGACTATGGGATCCATGTGTCAGAAAGGATAGGATGTGCTGTATCAGTAGACCTCAGATTTGATGACACTGTGAAATTATCCAGAGAGTTTTAAAAGATACAGATACCCAGGTTAAACCCCCAAGGATTCTGATTTCACAAATCTGGGATGTGGTCTGGACTTTGGAACATTTAAACTCTCCAAGTGAATCTATTGTACAGTCAAGGTGGGGAATCACTTTAAAAGAACCAACTTTAGAACACATAAAAATCTCTCTGGCTAGCTTGTTAAAAATTCATATTCCCAGGCCTCTGGGCCCGACATATTCTGAATCGAGTAGGTCTGCATATCAAATAAATATTTTGGGGGCTCCTGGGTGGCTCAGTGGGTTAAAGTCTCTGCCTTTGGCTCGGTCATGATCCCAGGACCCTGGGATGGAGCCCCAAGTCGGGCTCTCTGTTCAGCAGGGAGCCTGCTTCCTCCTCTCTCTCTGCCTGCCTCTCTGCCTACTTGTGATCTCTGTCAAATAAATAAATAAAATCTTAAAAAATATATTTTTGGAAGTTGTCCTATCTATATAAAAGTAGAGAGAGCAGTATAATGAATTCCCATTGAATTCTCAGCTGTAACAACTCATAGGTGAAAGTTTTTAATATGTATTTGGTCCATGAGCCACATGCTGAAAAACGTTGCAAAATGGTTTGTAAAGTTGGATTTTCAGATGCGGTAACGGCTACCAGGTGAACCTTAAACACCTGGGTAAGTCTAACATCTGGCTTGGTTCAGAATGGCAAATCAATTTCAAACTGCATATCATCTGTGACTGAAGGATAGATGCTCCAATCCTTCTCAGCAGAAGGATTCTGGGGCTGAGTCTAGGTTCAGCTAGCAAAGACGCTATAGTGGGTACTTGCATAGAGGTCCCTAACTTCTCCTAGCCATTGGGACAATGGATTACATGTGGTTGTTAAGACTTTGTTCTAGGAAGAATGACCTTTAATAGTCCAGGGTAAGTGTATAGGTAGCAAGCTATTCCTATTGCATTTAAACTGAATGTAAGAGAGAGCTCTAATACTCTGGAGGAAAGTAAAAGTGATCTCGTGTGAAACTTCAAGGCTTTCAAGGGCAAATATCAATCCCATAATGCTTTGGCTGAAGACAATGCCCACAGTGAGGTGTTATTAGTTTCTGCATCATTCTAGGATGAAAATGCAAGGTTACACTAACATAATTAACAATTAGCCTAGAATCACATCTGTGCTTATAGTTTAAAAATATTTTCTTGAAAATCTCTCTCTTCTATAGAAGGTTTTATAGTTGATCACCAATTAGCTGATAATAGTGCTTTTAAAAAACCCAGAATATCTTGTTGTATAGAAAAAAATGAGCCCACAACAGACACATGAAAAAGTGCTCCACATCACTCGGCATCAGGGAAATACAAATTAAAACCACAATGAGGTATCACCTCACACCAA
>PISX010000519.1:48211-88011 GCA_004024625.1 Mellivora capensis
CAGCGTGGAGGTTCCTCAAAAAGTTGAAAATAGAACTACGCTATGACCCAGCAATTGCACTACTGGGTATTTACCCTAAAGATACAAACGTAGTGATCCGAAGGGGCACGTGCACCCGAATGTTTATAGCAGCAATGTCTACAATAGCCAAACTATGGAAAGAGCCTAGATGTCCATCAACAGATGAATGGATAAAGAATATGTGGTATATATACACGATGGAATACTATGCAGCCATCAAAAGAAACGAAATCTTGCCATTCGCAACGACGTGGGTGGAATTAGAGGGTATCATGCTTAGTGAAATAAGTCAATCAGAGAAAGACAACTATCATATGATATCCCTGATATGAGGAAGTGGAGATGCAATATGGGGGACTAGGGGGGCAGAAAAAGAAGAAAAGAAACAAGATGGGATTGGGAGGGAGACAAACCATAAGTGACTCTTAATCTCACAAAACAAACTGAGGATTGCTGGGGGGAGGGGGTTGGGAAAGGGGGGTGGGGTAATGGACATTGGGGAGGGTATGTGCTATGGTTAGTGCTGTGAAGTGTATAAACCTGGCGAATCACAGACATGTACCCCTGGGATAAAAATATGTTTATAAAAAATAAAAATTAAAAAAAAAAAAAAAAGAATTTCTATAAATCAGTGACAAAAAGACAAACAATAGAAAAGGGCCAAGAAACCTGAATAGGCATTTCATGAAAAAGGAAATATAAACGGCTAAGGAACAGCTCCTGCCTCCAGCGCATTCGCAATCAGCAATTACAATCACACATAACCACCACAGGGAAAACTGCATGCCCACTGACGTGGGTAATCAGAGCGACTGGCAACGTCAAGGGTTAGTGAGGGTGTGTAACCACAGGAACAAAATCTCACACTGCACTGGGAAGACAATCAACTGAAACGTAACTTTATTTTATTTTTATTTATTTACGAGACTCCAGGATTGTGACCTGAGCTAAAGGCAGACGCTTAACCAACTGAGCCACCCAGGTGCCCCTGAAATGTAACTTTAAAAAATGTCTCAACAACATCTACTACAACTGAGCAACACACATACTTCACATATAGGCACCAAAGGACTTAATATAAGAACATCCATAGCAACATTACGCATTATAGCTCAAAACTGGAAACCCAACGTCCAACAGCAGGAGGAAAAACTTAATTATGGTATATTCCTACAAAGAAAATGAAAGCCTTATTGCTACACGTAACAACCTGGATGCATCTCACAAAGAAAACAGTGAGTGAGAGAAGCCAAACACAAAAGAAAGTGTATCCTGGTCTCCATTGATGTAAAGTTTAAAAATATTTTAAAATATTTTAAAAATAGTGCTACTACTGGGGTGCCTGGGTGGCTCAGTGGGTTAAGCCTCTGCTTTTAGCTCAGATCATGGTCTCACGGTCCTGGGATGGAGCCCCACATCGGGCTCTCTGCTCAGCGGGGAGCCTGCTTCCCCCTCTCTGCCTACTTGTGATCTCTCTCTGTCAGATAAATAAAATCTTAAAAAATAAATAAATAAAATAAATAATAATAGTAAAAAAAAATTAGTGCTACTACTCAAGAAGGAGTAGGTATGAGGGGGGGCTTCTGGGTGTTAAAAATTATTTATTACTTGACCTGGGTGGTAGTTACATGGAGATGCACAATTTAGCTATTTATTTTTCTACATTATACTCTAATTAAAAAAACAAACAAAAACTATAGATTTGACACAAAATGCTATGCAATATATGATTAAAAAAGAGACAAAAAACCATGTATGTGCTGACCCCATTTGTGTAACACACACCAAAAATTCTGTGTATTATCTGTGTTCACATACCTAGTATGAATGTCAACAACAGGTACCTATGGGACAGAGACTGGGACAGCCAGGACAGGGGAATCTTATTTTACTTAACAGCTATCTATACTTACAAACTTTTTGAAATCAGGAAAGGTACTACCTGCAGCACATGTCATAAATTCCAACAAGCAGAGTACACAGTAAAAGGCTTCCCTCCTACCTCAACCTCAAACCTTATTCCTGGTTTCTAATAAAATCTATCGAAATTACTCTATGCACACTAAAAAAATCAAAGAAACCTGGCAGCACAAGTACCAGAGGACACTATACACACAGCTCTGCACCTTGCTTTGGTTCTATTAAGCTACTTATTCTGACAGTTACACAGTATTGCAACTTACAGAAATACTGTCACTCAACCAGCCCCCTGAAAAGGTACATTTACATTGTTTCCGAGTTTCTACTATTAAAATGTTACAGCCAACATCCTTGTGTATGTTTTTGAGCGTATGTACAGAATTAATTCCTAACGAGCAGACCTGCTGGGTCAAAGGGCACATGCATCCCTAATACTGGTACTTACTGCCACACTGCTCTCCAGGGGACTGTACGAATGGACACTCCCATCAGCAAAGCACAAGAAGCCTGTTTTTGCAAATACTTTTATGGTTTTTATTTTACATTTAAATCTTTAGTTCATTTGGAATGTTTCTCAAATATATGAAAATCGGCCCCAACTCACTCTGAAGAGACACAAATATGGGGCGCCTGGGTGGCTCAGGGGCTTAAATGTCCGACTCAATTTCAGCTCAGGTCGTGGAATCCAGCCCTGCGTCAGGCTCTGCGCTTGCCAGAGTCTGCTTGAGATTTTCTCTCTCCCACTCTACTCCCCAACCCCCGCGTGCACATGCTCTCCAAATAAACAAATAAAATCTTACACACACACACACACACACACACACACACCCCGTTCCTCACTTAGCTGGTAAAAACCCAGAGCTATGACAACCTGATCTACTGGTGTGACGGTGGTCACTCGTACAATGCTAAGGGGAATGCTAACGGTACGTCCTCTAAGGAGGGGAATTTAACAGTATCTAGCTAAACCGTGTATGCATCTAACTGCTGGTCTGGGAAATCTGTATTCCAGGCCGTCTATCCAAGAAGTGTAATGGCCATAGAGGGAAATGACAGGAATTAAGGCACTCCCTGCAGGACGATATCACAGCAGGAAACGGGGAGAGCCCAGTGCCGGTCAACAGAGCACCGGAGTAACTGCAGCTACGTACAGGGAAGATGAAGTGGGCCTCCAACTTGTACATACTGCTGCCTCACACAGACACGGATTTGTATACAGTTTTAAGAAAAAAAGACAGTGGAAGGACAGCTGAAAAGTAATTAAAAATAGGAAGGGAACAACGTGGAGTAGAAAGAGGCTGAAATTGTGGACTTCTCTGAGTATATTTTGTTTTGTCATATGCTCTTTGGAACAATTTTTATTTTATTTATATTCATTTACATTTGTTCACTTACATTATTTATTCTTATTTTTAAAAAATTTTTATTTATTTATTTGACAGAGATCACAGACAGGCAGAGAGGCAGGCAGAGAGAGAGGAGGAAACAGGTTCTCTGGCAAGCAGAGAGCCCGATGTGGGGCTCGATCCCAGGACTCTGGGATCATGACCAGAGCCGAAGGCAGAGGCTTTAACCCACTGAGCCACCCAGGCGCCCCTTTATTTTTTTAAACAGAGGCTCCATGCTGGGCAGGGAGCCCAAAGCGGGCTTGAAGTCACAACCCTCAGATCACGAACAGCTGACATCAAGTCAGATGCTTATTCAACTAAGCCATCCAGGTGCCCCAGAACAACTTTTTTTTTTACGATTTTAGTTATACAATTTTTCTTTTTAACAGATTTTACTTTTAAGTAATCTCTACACCCAGTGTGGGCCTGGAACTCACCCTAAGATCAAGAGTCACATTATACACTGACCGAAGCAGCCCTGCGCCCCTTTTCTTTGGAACAATTAAAGTATTTTATTTCACATACTTAAAAACAAACTATTTAAAGAAAAAGAAACCCCCAAAACATTAAAATATACTGGACAGATAAATCTTACTGTATATCAAGATGGTGGTGTACCCAACTGAGAACACTGAATTCACGTTACCCTAAAACGCATTATTTTGACTGTATCAAAAATAATTCCTTTTTTTAAAAAAAGATTTATTTATTTGACAGAGAGAGAGAGAGAGAGAGGAAGAAGGAACACAAGCAGGGGGAGTGGGAGAGGGAGAAATAGGCTTCCCGCCAAGCAGGGAGCCCAATGTGGGCCTTGATCCCAGGACCCTAGGATCATGACCTGAGCCGAAGGCAGACACTTAACGACTGACCCACCCGGGTGCCCTCAAAAATAATTCTTAAGCCAATTCGAAATTTTACTATTTATAATGCATTGATACCATTATTTTCAAATTGTGTTTATTGGGACCAGTCAAATAAGTGATTATGAAGCAACACTTTTTGTGTAAGAATACCTAAAAACGGGTCATGATTTCGGGGTGGTGAGATCGAGCTCCACATCAGGCTTTGCACTCAGTGCAGGGTCTACTCAAGATTCTCTCTCTCCCTCTGCCCCTTCCCCTGCTGGCACTTTCTCTAAAAGAAATGAAATCTTAAAACAAAAATGTAAAATCAAAGAAATTATGTAAAAAGCTCTGTGATCCTAAATCTAAACTTGAAATATCAATACGAGCTAATGACTAGAGAGTTTTCTCTTTCTAGAGATGTGTGTAATCTTAACTCCCTAGAATTCACTGTAGTCTATAAAGATCATTTCGAACTGAAAAAAACCAAGGTCACCTGTACAAATAGCCACCTTCAATTTCAGTTGGAAATGTACAAGATAAATTTTTTTTTTTTAAAGCTAAAGAGCAACAAAGTTATTTATCAAAAACTACTGGGGTCAAAACAAAAGGTTATGGGAGCCAATTTTAAAAGGCTCCCACTTGCCAAAGGTGGAAAACTTTGTGCCTCAAAGTGACAGGTCTATACAAATTCAGAGGTTCTTAAAGATAATCACAACAGCAAAATCCCACTGGTCACTTCCGGAGTTGGCTGTGGCATCAGCGCCTTCTCATTATCTAGTCACTCCCACAGGTAGGGCACATTCTTCTGTACAGAATTGCAGTTAATAAATACAGAGATAATGACAAGATAGATTATTACCATTTGTAACCCAGTAAAACCATGGACCTAGAAAAAGGATAAATGGCTGCTAAAATCATCAGATAAAAAACAGAAAAATTGGGGCGCCTGGGTGGCTCAGTGGGTTAAAGCCTCTGCCTTCGGCTCAGGTCATGACCCCAGGGTCCCAGGATTGAGCCCCACATCGGGCTCTCTGCTCGGCAGGGAACCTGCTTCCCTCTTTCTCTCTGCCTACCTCTCTGCCTGCTTGTGATCTCTGTCTGTCAAATGAATAAATAAAATCTTAAAAAAAACAACAACAGAAAAATTAAAACGGAAGAATCTGACTCAAACTGCTGAGCCCAGGGATCATTACCAACCTCACAAAATGGAGGCAGCCAGACCTCACATGCTCCTGGTGTGATGCAATCATAGGTATGTGATGTTCTGGTAAAATAACTGAACTTGAACCTAATCAAGCCTCAGGACTGAACTTCCCATTTATACGGAACATATGGGATCGTGTACATGTTAAAATGATGCCATGACAATGGAAACTTAATCTAGAATGTGGGAAATTCTACAGAATGATCCAGTTTCTTCAAAGGAAGAAAAAAATAGTAGTATTATAGATTAAAAGAGTCTAAGAGACATAGGAACCAAATGTAAAGAATTGATGTTTGGTCCCTCACTCAAACAAAGGAACTGTAGTAAGATGGTTTGGGATAACAGGCAATCTGAATACGGGGAGATATTAACGAACATTAAGGAGGGGTGCCTGGGTGGCTCAGATGATTGGGCGTCTGCCTTCGGCTAGAGTTGTAATCTCTGGGTCCTGGGATCGAGCCCCATGTCGGGCTCCCAGCTCAGCAGGGAGTCTGCTTCTCCCCTGCTAGTACTGTCTCTCTCTCAAATGAATTAAAAGAAAAACCCCAAAAACAAATATTAAGGAATTACTATTGTTTAAGAGGAATAATGCCATCCTGGTTATTAATGTTTCCAAAAAGTTTTAAAATACACTAAAGGCCCTATAGGTGAAATGACAGGTTTGTAATTTACTATATAACACAAGGGTAAATACAGGGTGGGGGCAGACTGAGGGAACAAGACAGACAAAATGCTGGTAACTAACCAGTGAAGCTATAGGGAGATCCATTAGATAGATTCCCTTTCCTTTTGTGTACGCTTGAAATTTGACCTAATAAAATGATGTTGTTAAGAACAGATGAGCACAGGTATACTTCAAGTTTTAATGCACTTCGCAAATTTTGTTCTTAACAAACTGAGGGTCTGTAGCAAATCTACTTCAAGCCAAGTCTATTGGTGCCATTTTCCTAACAGCATTCGCTCACTTCACGTCTCTATCTCACATTTTGGTTATGTGTTGCGGTATTTACAACTTTTCATTACTCCCTTTGTTGCGGTGATATGTGATCTTTGATGCTACTTTTGTAATAGTGAAGGCACAAACCACACCTTTATAAGGCAGCTGACTTAAACAAGTATGCGTGCTCTGACTGTCCCATTAACTGGCAGTGGTCCCATCTCTCTCTCCCAGCCTCCCTATTCACCGAGCTACTACAATATTGCAATTATACCAGTTAACAACCCTACAGCGGCCTCTTAATTGTTCAGCTGAAAGAAAGAATCACATGTCTCACACTTTAAATCAAAAGCTACAAATGGGGGCGCCTGGGTGGCTCAGTGGGTTAAGCCTCTGCCTTCAGCTCAGGTCATGATCCCAGGGTCCTGGGATCGAGCCCCGCATCGGGCTCCCTGCTCAGTGGGGAGCCTGCTTCCCCCTCTCTCTCTGCCTGCCTCTCTGCCTACTTGTGATCTCTGTCAAATAAATAAATAAAATCTTAAAAAAAAAAGCTACAAATGAACAAGCTTAGTAAGGAAGGCAGATCAAAAGCTGAGACACGCTGAATGCTAGGCTTCTTGCACCCAACAGCCAGGCTGTGAATGCAAAGGAAAAGTTCTTGAAGGAAATGAAAAGTACTACCCTAACGAACAAAATGAATGGTAAGAAAGTGAAAAGGCCTTATTGTTGACATGGAGAAAATCTGAGTGGTCTGGGGAGAAGATCAAATAAACCAGCCACACCATCGCCTTAAGCCAAAGCCTAAACCAGAGCAAGGCCTAACTCTTCAATTCCACGAAAGCTGAGAGGTGAGGAGGAGAGAGTGTGGAGCCAGCAGAGGCTGACGCAATGAGAGGGTTTGGGAAAGAAGCCATCTCCACAATAAGGGAGATGTAGAAGCCGGAGGTCATCCAGAAGATCTAGCTAAAATCATTCACGAAGGGGACAACGCCAAACAGAATTTCGACAGAAAGAGCCTATTCTGGAAAACAACGCCATGTAGGACCTTCATAACTACAGAGAAGTCAGTGTCTGGCCTCAAAGCTTCAAAGGTCAGGCCGACTCTTGTTAGGGGCTAATGCGACCGGTGACTTTAAGTTGAAGCCAGTACTCAACTCACCATTCCGAAAATCCTAGGGCCCTTCAGAATTATTCTCAGTCTGCCTATTGTGGTGGTTGTTCCCACTGGTCAGACTTGGGCCTTCATTTTTCATTCATGTTATTGTAAAAGCCTTCTGGATTACCTTATCTCAAGTTTTCTCCCCTCAAATCTCTTCCTCCGTGAATGTTTTTTTTTCTTTGCTACTATATATGGGATACCACTTACTAACAAGCATTATAAGGACTATTTTTTCAAGCATTACCTTCAATCTTTATAATAATCCTTGGGAAATGAGAAAAGGAAAGTTGAAGTGATTTACCAGCCCGAGGCCCTATAAGCTACTGCATCAAAGCCAAAATCTGAATCCAAGTCTGTCTGGCAGCAAAGCTTGCTCTGTTTGTTCCTAGGCCATACGGCATCCTCTTTCTAAGAAAGAACTGCAATTTTTTCTAAAAAAGAATTTTAAAAAATTTACAATATTTTAAAACCTTTCAATTCTCAATGACGACAGGATGAATTTTTTTATGATCCAGTGCAATCCGAACTGAATCTATCTTTTTGATCAAATTAATATCATTTATTGAATTACTCATTCTTTGATCATTTATCTCCAATCCTGGCTGCTTTGTATCCACTGTCCCCATCTGCTCCGGTTTACTTTCTGGGCTTTCTACTCCATTCCCTGTGTCTAAGTTATCACTCAAGAGTTTGCATCTTCTGTGAGTTCAGAGGTCATCCCAGTATCTGACAGGCGGAACGTGGCCAGTAAACACGGGCTCATCAGTTAATGCTCAGAACATCCTTCTCCCACGTCACTAGAACGTACCTGAGAGAAACCTCGAGTCGAACTGTAAGAACTGGTAATGGCATTGCGGCTGGAGCTCGGGATGCCACCTGTGTACGTGCTTGTCAAGGAGCTCACAGAAGAGGTGCGGGATCTCTTATTCGAGTGGTCATCGGAGCTCTGGGAATTAAGACCTCTCTTCAGAGAGCCAGGTCTGACAAAAGAGAAAAAGACAGTGAGTCTGCCATTTAAGGCAACATTCTTTAAAGGCTTCATCCATGGTCGCAGGATATTTCTTAAATAAACTTAAAAAGGATAAAGCTTTTAATGCTATGGTTACCACTTCAGCTAAATATCTCAAACAAAGTCAGGAAGGGAAAGCCAAGTATTTAAATGTATTTAAAAAATACATTTTGGAGTATTTTATGTTTATATTTGGAGTATAAGTGGAGTGCGTGACTCCACTTACACAATATTCTAGAAGAAAACCTCACACTGATCTATAGTGACAAAAAGCACATCAGTGGATGCCTGGGGCTAGGGCAGGACTGCAGGAAGGCGTTACTAAGGGGCACGGGGCAAGTCTGAAGGTGGCAACGATTCAACAGGTGTATACACGTCAGAACTTACCCAGACTGCACACTTTAAGAAGGCACAGTTTTTTTGTAATGTCAATTATACCTCAATAAACCTTCTAAAAAAGTCAGAGTTAAGAGGAACCAACCAATTTTTCTAAGCTTCCAACCTAAACAGTCTTTCCTGTAGAAGTCATCCAACCTTTGTTACAATGTAGACAACTCACTTTCTCCTAGAGCGCGGAATGTCAACCATGGATTCTTACACGGCATGAAAATGTATTTCCTCTAACTTCCACCTATGGATCTACTTGGAGCCCAACCGAACAAATGTTAGCCTTCTCTTCATGCAACTGCCCTCTGGTTTTTGGTAACCATTATCCTTCCCACCCTCATTTCCTCATTCCCCTTGAGACTTTTCTCTCTTGGGTTAACACTTTATATCCTCTCCAAGCCGACTCATACATGGTCACCATCTTGTAATACCTTACAATTGCTTCACTCGGAATGAACGTCAGGTTGTTTGTTGTCCCTTACGGCGCCGGCCATCGAACCAAGCACAACACTGGACAGACAATGCTAGCACAAGTGAGGACAGAAGGACCCCCCACCTGCTCCATTCTAGTCTTTGTTCTGCTATCAGCACAGGCCGGGAGCACATCAGCTCTTCTGGCACACTCCTGACTCAATAAGCATGTAAGTTACCTTAAGTCTCTTCACACAGATTTCCAAGACATTTTCCCTCTCATCCAAACCCTAAATGTATTTAAACTCAAATGTACAAACTTAACATTTATCTTACATTTCATACTGCTGTCCTTTATCGCACAAACCTGTTTTTATACAGTTATTAAATATATATACAAATTCTCTTATCCTTACTATATTTTTATCCATATTAATGAAAAAATATTAAAGGAAATTAGAAGATGGTTATTGTGGGACATTACTCAAAATGTTCTTCTCTGATGTCTCTCAAAGATTTGAACCTGGACTAATAAAGCAATGCAAAAACACAGAGGAAAATCTATAGGACAACAGCTCTCACAATGCCCTTCCCCCATCTACCTCATTCAGATGGATTCTCACTTACTTAGGCACGAAAGAAGCAGGAACTCCATTGGCCACCAGGGGCTCAAATGCTGAATGTCCACTCCCACTGCTATCATGGCGCCTGTGGCAAATCAAAAAACCCTCAATTAAATGAACTTTTTTTTTTTCCTAGAGCATGCTCTTATACTCCTGGAACCTTATACTATTTCTGTAGTCTGTAGAAATGGCTAGACAAGAAAAAGGATGTTTCAAACCCTAAAGATTCTGAAAAGTAGACTCATTCTAAGACTATCCTCATAATCATTATGAGTATAAAAATGCTTTAAGACCTTTTGAACTTATTCAGGTATATTATTTGCTAACTTCTCTCCAAAGTATTACAATCACAAACTTAATACCCTACCAGCCACAAATAAAAAACAAAAAACAGAAACATTTTAAGGGACTAACCCACACATCCCACAGTGCTCTGGACGTTAGTTAATACGGCAAGTCTGTTAGGGAAAAACTTCACATATCACACATAAGGGCCTATGCATGGCGCCCACAATCACTGCGTACTCCAAGTGTGAGAGAAATCATACAGAATCCTCAGTTACAGGCTCACTGGAGTCAAGAAAAATTTTAACCTTGGAGAGTATGAGAGACTCATCTGGACCATAAGAATGATGATGATTCCCTCTCCGACCTCCACATCCCCCGCTCCTGGCCACCTCTGCTTAGCTTGCGGACCTCGGTTCACATTGCTCACTTAAAAACCATCTGTACTCGGGACGCCTGGGTGGCTCAGTTGGTTAAGCGGCTGCCTTTGGCTCAGGTCATGATCCCGGCGTCCTGGGATCGAGTCCCACATCAGCTCCTTGCTCGGCGGGGAGCCTGCTTCTCCCTCTGCCTCTGCCTGCCACTCTGTCTGCCTGTGCTCCCTCTCTCGCGCTGACAAATAAAAAAAAATCTTAAAAAACAAAACAAAACAAAAACCATCTGTACTCATCATTAGATCTTCCTGTGTCACATAAAAACACTTCCATTTATTAATGTCTCCCTAACTTTGCACTGGTAGTACCAAAGAGGGCCAACTTGGTAGGATATGAACAGTCTGGTTTAGGTAATGGTTATATTTAATGAGTGTGGGGTCCACGGTCTCCTCAGAGTGCTTCCTGGAGCAACATACATGAAGAAACCCCCTCTCGTTAGTGTGCTTATCGTCCTGTTGTGTTTCTTCTTTTCTTTTTTTTACTTCTATACACGTACAATCTAGAATTCCTTATTTTATTATCCAAGTCCCATAGGGACTTTGTCTTACTCATTGCTCTCTCCAAAGTACTTGGAGTAGGCCCAGGCACACCCTAGGTGCTCAGTCTGCCAAATTAAAAGATGAGTGAAACCCTTAACTGAGTCTTGGAAAGCAGTTATGCGTCACACCTAGTGACTTCCCCTCTACTCTTCCCCCCCCAAGGAGACAGACTGCTTATGCCATTTTCATTAAAGTATCAGAAATCAAATAATGGAATTGGTTTTACTCTCATTACTGATAAATCTACCATATTCCAGTCTTGACTTTTCCTCGCCAAGCATTTCCTTTGGCACCACTATGACATGTGAATGATGGTTACCTAAATAACTGAGCGACATAAGCTGAAGGGAAGATTTTTTAGCATTCTCTCTAAAAAAATAAAATTTAGCACATTCGTATCAAAAGTATGAGGCTGACATGGCTAATAGCTGTCACCTGACCTCTAGTACTTATGGGAAAGGTAAGTTATAACATTTAACCTGTACCTTAGGAAGTTAACAGCATTCAAGCCCTTGTTACTAAGCTCTTCCATAGAATTCAGAGAAGGGCATCTACTGAGGCTCACAAACTATGGAGGTGGCCTCTGTTTCTTTTGGGGCATGATCTGTATTTCAACAAATCACAGGAGTCTGTGTCAGAGGCCTGTTTAGTACTCTGTGGGGCCTGTTACCTTCTTTTATTTTCCTGGCTATCAGAAAATATTTGATCTTCCTCCTCCACGGTCCTTTTCTTCCTCTCTTTGAGGGCACTCAGTACAGTCTCCTTCGCACATGGGTCTGGGGCATTACTTGATGGTGAGGACAGTGTTGAGTTGATTGTCTGCTCTGGTCTATAATGAAAAACAAGATTCTGGCATTAAATCATGTTAATAACGATACCATATAGCACAGACTTCAGTCACTGGAAATCATAAGCTAACTAATAAGGAAAAGCGTACACTGACAGAAACTGCCCTTAGAATTACAGCTACAATCTAAAGCCAAAATAAAACAAAACGCTGTTCAAGGACTAGAGTTAGGGACTTCTCATTCAAGTAAGCACTTCTTCCCTTTTTTGCTTTATAGCTGTTTTGTCAGAGGAACAGCTGTGGAAAAATAAGTGGAAATAAACAGGAGTTTTTTCTGCCAGTAGTAACACTCACAATGGTGAACGAGTCCATTTACTATCCGGAGGAGCAATCCTCACTGTCACTGGGCTGCACACCATTTTGGAATTACGAGCAGACAGCACAGTCTTCTTGTGATAACCATTCCAGCACACTGTAGGAAGTACGCCCAGAAGGGAATACTGGGCCTGTTGGATGGGATAGCGTCTTCGAGGTGTTATCATAAAGCGATTTGATAGAGTCCCACAATCCCTATGGAGAACAGGAGACACATTATAGAACCAAAGAAGCTTGAAGGAATGGCAGAAATGTAAATTACTGGAGAATCACGTGGGTTCAGTTATCTTCCAGAGAACTTAAACCACTTAAAAAAATAAAAAAAGATTTACTTGTTTGTTTATTTAGAGAAATTGAGCACACCCGGGGGAGGGGCAGAAGAAGAGGGGGAGATAATCTCAAGCAGACCGCCCAGAGTACACAGAGCCTGATGCAGGACTTCCTCTCACAAACCTGAGATCAGGACCTAAGCCTAAACCAAGAGTCACATGCTCAACTGACTGAGTCACCCAGATGCCCCTTAAACTGCCCTTTTTTTTTTTTTAAGTTTTTTTTTTATTTGACAGAGATCACAAGTAGGCAGAGAGGCAGGCAGAGAGAGAGGGGGAAGCAGGCTCCCTGCGGAGCAGAGAGCCCGATGTGGGGCTCGATCCCAGGACCCTGAGATCATGACTTGAGCCAAAGGCAGAGGCTTTTTTTTTTAATTTAAAAAATTTTTTTTAAATTTATTTATTTTTCAGAGAGAGAGGGAGAGCGAGCGAGTGAGCACAAGCAGACACAGTGGCAGGCAGAGGCAGAGGGAGAAGCAGGCTTCCTGCCGAGCAAGGAGCCCAATGTGGGACTGGATCCCAGGACGCTGGGATCATGACCTGAGCCGAAGGCAGCGGCTTAACCAACTGAGCCACCCAGGCGTCCCCAAAGGCAGAGGCTTAACCCTTAACCCACTGAGCCACCCAGGTGCCCCTTTAAACTGCTTTTTGAGGCACAAAAAACAGCATTTTTATGGCAACGTACCCCCATTCCATCCACTTCCCCCATTCCAGCTGCTCAGCAGCTGTCCCTACAATGGACTTCAACAATTGAGAGGAAAGTTGAAAACCCTGCCCACACGAGTTTAAAAAAAAAAAAAAAGGTGCAGTGAAAGAAAAGTGTAGTGTTAGGACATGCAAGGAGGGACTTTTCAAGAATTCTTAGATCTTTTCAATCTTTTATGCTGAGTCACAAGAAATAAACACCCAATAAACACAACACCAAATAACACCAAATAAACACATTTTGACACCTAAGTTCATCTTTTTGAACCTAAGTTCATCTTTCACCTAAATGTACTAATCGATAATCTAATATTTTCACCAAAGTTTTGATTCTCTTGTAATGGTCAGCTATTGGGACAAAATGGAAATGCCCTTTTAATTGGATCTTTATCAATCAAGTTTTATTAAAGAGGGGTCTCCTGGGAACACCTCTTTGAGCTCAGCTAATTGACCTAATTGCTCGTATTGGTTCAAAGAAAAAATACAGCAAAACATACTATTAAAACTACTCTAGAAAGATCAAGATATTTTCACCAGAAGTAAGGACATTTTAGTAGCTTATCAAGTGTTTTTCGAAAGGCTGTATTAAAATTCAGTTTTAAAAACTGTAAAAAAGGGAAGAGCTCTGGCATCACACATCTTATTCCAAGGCAGGGGACAGCTGACACACAGCAAGGTGTTTCAAGAGGACAGAGCGACACAGAATCCACTTTTGACTTGATGAAAGAGAAAATCGGATTTAAAAGTCAAGCTCTCCAATCAAAGCCGAGAGAGAGGAGGGTGTGGGGAACTTGAGCGGATCTTACCGGTGGGAAGGCCTCCTAGAGGATCGAAGAAGAGGAGTGGGGGGAGAGGGGTGAATGTGATGCACACGATGGGCCAAGTGCGCGGGCGGCGCGGCGCGGGCGGGAGTGCGGCGGCGGTCAGGCCTCTCAAGCAGGTCCCTGGTCTCTGGGGCGGAGGCAGGCTGCGGGGGGCCGGGCTTGCCCAGGTAACTGCCCATGAGGAGCAGTTCGGCGGGGTCGGGTCCTTCGAGCAGGGTCCGCGGCTCTAGGAGATTTCCGTTCACCGCCGACTTGGCTGGAGGCGAGGCGTGCAGGGTTCGCTGGCGCCGCGCGTTCCGAACGAGCGAGGAGAGGGCGCGCGAACCGCGGGGCTCGCGGCTCAGTCCCCACCAGGCCGCGGTGGCCCCCACGGCCAGCCAGGCCAGCGCCGCCGCCGCCGGCACCAGGTACAGCACGAGGCCGAACAGCGACAGGCCGAGGAGCGCCGCCCCGCCCCGGCCCCCGCAGCCCCCGCCTCGGCCCCGGCCGTCCCTGACGCTCGCTATCGGCCGCCGCCGCTCGCCTCCGCCAGCCGCCGCAGCCGCCGGAGACATCGCGGCTCCGCGCCGCGGAGAAGACTTAAATATCCCAGCGTGCACCGCGCCGCGCACCGCGTCACCGCGCGCCGGTTGCGTCATTGCGCAGGCGACTCGTACGCACGGCCGCCGCGGGTAACGCAGCAGCTGCCTGGCATCGCGGTAGACCGGGCCCCGCTCTGCAAATGCGGCCTCGGGAAGCCGCGAGGTAGTCTTCCGTAGGCTTCCGCGCACCCACCGAGCGGCCCCCACCCCGAGGTTACCCGGTAGAAGAGTCGCGTTAAAAATAAAAGCTCTAGAAAGCGACCGCTCACGTAATGCTCGATCCCTGTTGTTTTCTAGAGGGCAGAACTCCCCGGAAGAGGTTGTTACCGGGCACTTTTTTCACGATTGCTACCAGAGGTGGTGAGTTTTTCAGCTGCCCTGTTTCGGCCAAAGGGGGTTTACATGCACAGCAACAGAGAAAAGCCAGACCAGCCCAAACCAGCCACCCTTGTTAAATGTGGATCTAATTCTAATAAACTCCCGATCAAGCAGGCTAGTAGTGTCAGACTGCGGATCAAACCTGAAGCTGCAAGCTAAGTTCGATTTCCTGCCATACAAATTGGTTAAGTGGGACAGTTACCTACCAAATTTCACATCATGGTTCAGAATCGGGTAGATTTTGAGACTTTGTGATCAATTTAACGATGTTAAATATGATGGTCTGGGAAAGTGGATGGGTGTTTGGCGAGGGCTGGGGAGCATGCTGGGGGTGGGAAAATGGAGAATGACGGCTAAAGGATAGGGTTTTCTTTGGTGGGGGGACAAAAAATGTCTTAAAACTAGATTATGGTGGGGTTGTACAACCCTGTGAATTCTATGGTATGTGAATTTTATCTTAATAAAACTATATAAAAAAAAAGTCTTGGTGGTCTCCCAATTCAGATTTTGATCTAGCTCGGCTTCCTTGGCCATTCATTCACTCCACTACTGATAGACATGAAAAGACAGGGTCTCTGATCTCTAGTGGAGAAGAAAGATGCATAAGTAGAAAGCTGTTCACTGTGGCCAGCATGATAACAGAGGAACAGAAAAGAGAGGGAATGATAAAGGAGAAGACAGGCTTGGAGGTGTTTCTTGAGCCAACAAGAACTGGCTAAAGCAGGTTCAAGGCAGATGCAGGAGCACTGTGCAGAAGCACAGAGATGGAAAGGAGTCTGGCTGGAGATTAGGAGGTTTGAGGGAATAGAGAGGTTAAAAAGGCACGGCTCAGTACAGAGGCCTCTGGAGCAACCTGAAGAGATGAGAAAGGCAGGCAGTTCTCCCCAACCCATTGCAAGTGTAATTCTGCTTCTGTCTGTTTGATTTCATGAAAGACTTCATTGGAAAAGAAAATGGGATGGGCTGTGTTACTTAGGAATAGATCTCTGCAGTAGCAGTTGAAGAGCCGGACAAGAGCCATGCTCCAGTGAGTTAAATTGTGAATGGAAAATCAGGAAGTAGAGGCAGTGAGTGCAAACTTCCCATTCAAGGAATCTGGATAAGGAAGAAGAAAGTATCTAGCTCAGCAAAGTATCATATATTACTGATATTCAGAGGAAGAGCCAGACATAAAAGCCATCAGTGTACACATGCCATGAGACTTGGGATTTACTTGGGATTTAATTACTAAGATTACTTGGGAATTAATACAGATGGAGAGGTGAGACTTGAGCCTCAGGACACCCCAGTGTTTAGAGGGTGAAGAAATGGACACACAAACCTGCAAATCATTTAGTAAAATATAAATATGACTGCATTAAAATTTAACACTTCTGTATGGGAAAAGACAACATAGATGCTAAAAGATTAGCTAAGACTGATAAAAAACAACTAATACAAACCAAAAAAAACCTCATATAACTCACTTAAAAACCAAGTAACTAGAATTTATAAGGAACTCCTAAGAATCACTACAAAAAGACTCAACTAAAAAAAAGGACAAGTGATATAAAAATGTAATTTATTGAATAGGAAACCCAAATGGCCAATAATAATAAATACATATGTATATGTATATCTGTAAATACCTCACTAGTAATCTAGGAAATCTTTACTGAAGTAACAAGAAACCATTTTGCATTCCTTTGCAGAAGTAGAAAAATTTAATAGTTTAACAAGATTAAATTTTGGAAGGATGTGGAACAAGTGGAATGCTGTGCTGTTTGTAGATATGTAAAACTACAATTTGGAAAGCAACGTAACAATATCTAATAAGACTGAAGAAATAGGTACCTTATAACCTTGCAATCCCATTTCTGGGTACAAAGTCATTGCAGCATCATTTGTATTATTGACAATTTTTAAAAAATTTTATTTTTCATTTATCTATTATGGACACTTTGAACACACCTAAATGTCTAATGTCTACCAACCAAGAATGGAGGAATAATTCATATAATGAAATACTTTATAGCAACTGAAAATTAGCCACCTTTCCAGCCATAATTAAGTGATTCCAGGCTAGTTCTCCTGCCATGAACAACTATGAAAATGGACAAAATTTATCAAGCAACTACTTTCAGACAACAACAGGAAGTGCAAGACTGATCCCTGAGAGGAAACTCATAAAGCAAGCCCCCAAAATCACTGAGTTCCTCTAAGCAGAGACAATTTCCCAAGTGTAGTGCAGACAGCTAGGGTATGAGCAGAGTAGGGAGATCCCACGGGGCTGAGGAGGCAAAAATAGACTTGATAGATGAAACCACTGGAAACCACTGGGCAGAGCAATGGAAAGGAAGGTGTCATGCAGACAGGGAGTTCCAGAAGTCTATGTGTGAGTCCCCTAAAAATCTGGCTGAAGGCTGGCATGATTACTTTTATGTATCAACTTGACTGAGCCTCAGGGTGCCCGGGTACTTGGTTAAAGATTATTTTGGGGTATGTCTGTGAGATTATTTCTGGATGAGATTAACATTTGAATTGGTAAACTAAGTAAAGAAGATTGCCCTTCCACAGCAGGTAGGCCTCAACCAATCTGCTGAAGGCCTGAATAGAACAAAAGTCCTGGGTAAGAATTCTCACTGCCTGGCTTCTACCTGGGACATCTATCTTCTCTCCCCTTCTTTCAACTTGAACTTGGAACTAACTCATACTATCTGCTCTTTTGCTCCTTAGTCCTTTGGCCTTGGACTGAAACTATACCATTGGCTCTCCTGGGTCCCCAGCTTGTCAACTGCAGATCTTGGGACTTCTCAGCCTCTATATTCCATGAACCAATTCCTAATAGTGTGTGTGTGTGTGTGTGTGTGTGTGTGTGTGTGTATCCATCCTATTGGTTCTGTTTCTCTGGAGAACTCTGAATAACACAGCCAGGCAGTATATGCACAGAGAGGCTCCCTGAGGCTTACTAGAAAGCAAAGTACTAAATGGATTAGGATTAGAACAGAGATATTAGAGTTAGAGCATTCCTGGGGTAAGAGCATTGCCAGGGGAGTTACAGCCCTACCAAAATGGTAAATAATCTTTTTTTTAAAAAAGATTTTATTTATTTATTTGATAGAGATCACAAGTAGGCAGAGAGGGAGGGGGGAAAGTAGGCTCCCTGCCAAGCAGAGAGCCTGATGCGGGGCTCGATCCCAGGACCTTGAGATCATGACCTGAGCTGAAGGCAGAGGCTTTAACCCACTGAGCCACCCAGGCACCCCCAAAAGTGCATCTTTAACATCCTTGGACTCCAGTTGGAACAGCAGAAAGGTTAAAACATGAGGTAAGGATCATAGTCTAGAGTAAGGCCTATTCTAGGTCTGCCTTAATAAATTCTAAAATCAAACCATGATAAGATCCACAGGAAACAAGTTTGGAGGCTGAGTATCACCAAGTTAGCGGGGCTTGGGAAACACTCTAGGCTCTTCACTGATGTGTAAAGACAAGACTAAACAAGTATAAACAAGTGTAAGGTCTTTAGCCAGTAATTATACTGCCTGCTAGAACAAGAACCCATTTGCCTCAAGGAGAAATAAGAGATGCCAAAGTATTGTTCACAATGTACAATATTCAACAAAAAGCCCTTTAGGCCTACAAGAAAACAAAACAATGTGATCCATAGTCGAAGTGAAGGAAAGCATGGTCTTAAGAAGTAAATAGATAAGGAATCTGCCCAGAAATGGCAATTATAAGGAAGAAACTAACAGAAATGCTAAAACTAAAAAAATTGAAAATTTTTACTAGATAAGCTTACCAGCAGATTGGAGGAAGGAAAACAGAGCCAGTGGCCTCAAAGACAGATCAGCAGAAATGACCTCATAATGAACAGACCCTCCAGGATCTGTGAAGCAATTATCAACCAGCCTACCATGCATGCAACTGGACACTCACAAGGAAAGGGGAGATGGGACAGAAAGATATATTTTAAAACTGAATTTCATGAATGTGATGGAAAATTAGTTTAAAGATCCATGAAGCTGAACAAACTACAAAGCAACTAAAACAATAACTGCAGCTTCCAATCAGAAACGAGGTAGGCTAGAGGACGATGAAAACATTTTTAAGTCCTGGGGTGAGGAGGGGGAACCTTGTCATCCCAGAATTCTGTGTTTAGCAGAAAATCCTTCAAAAATGAGAGTGAAATTATGAGGGCCTATATGAGGGCCTGGTTAGCCAGAGGAACTTACTTGCAAACCCCGGATATAGGGGCGGGTCAGGCTGGATGGAGACATCCAATCAGTGGGGCGTGCATATATTTACTGTGGTGTGTTGAAATCTCCTTGGCCACCTGTGTGTGGGCTGGGTTCAACCACCTCTATAAAGGTTAGTCTGTGGGGCTGGGGGTGGGGGATAGTAGTAGTAGGAGTAGCCATTAGCATAGCCGTTAGAATAGCTGTTAGGATAGCCATTAGAATAGCTGTTAGGATAGACATTAGGATAGCCGTTAGGGTAGTCGTTGGAGTAATAGTTGACGCGAGCGGCCTCGTCGCCCTGAGCCGCAGCACCGCCGCGAGCAGCCTTGTCTGGAGCAGTGTCATTCCGGGAGCGGCCTCGTCCGGAGCGGCCTTGTCGGAGCGGTGTCATTCCGGGGAGCAGGCTCGTCTGGAGCAGCCTCTTCCAGAGCGGCCTTGTGCGGAGTAGCCTCATCTGGGGAGCAGCCTTCTTGGGAGCGGCCTTGTCGGGGTCATCGTCATCGTCTCTTTGTAAGAGACGGCCCCGACTGGTCAGTTTGATTTTCAATGCTTGGCGAGAAATAAAGCTTTGCTTGACTTTCGCTTTTCATCAGTCTCGTTCCTTTGATCACGGACCCTAACATTGGGGGCTCGTCCGGGATCAAACGACGAGAACTGAGCCAGCATCGGAATTTCTGGGGAAAGCCTCCGGAGGCATTGGGATCTTGTCTGTCTGTCTGTCTGATTGTGGAGCTCCTGGGTATAGCACACCAGGGAGAAGCTGGACACGGCCATGCTCCCCAGGGATGGAGTGGATGCGGGGATGCCCCATCCCTCTGCTGGTAGATCGACAGGGGGTTCAAGTCCCCCTGGGCGGTCGGGGGGTTCGAGCCCCCCTAGATGGTCAGGGGGTTCGAGTCCCCCTGGGCAGTTGGGGGGTTCGAGTCCCCCTAGGTGGTCAGGAGATAAAGTCCCCACCAGCAGCAGGCTCTGGATGGGGATCACTGGGCCTGCGGTTGTCTTTGCCTTGTTTTTTTGTTGTCTGTTGTGTTTGTTGTATTTGGAGAAATGGGACAAGTGGGGAGTAAGGGACCTGTGACACCCCTAGGTCTTGTTCTCAAACATTTCAAGGATTTTCAAGGTAAAGCCACTCAATCGGGTGACAAGGTTTACCCGGGAAAACTAAAAACACTCTGCCAATTAGAGTGGCCCACTTTCTCCACAGGGTGGCTGCTGGAAGGAACGTTTGCCTTGACTCAGATCTATTCTACCCTGAGTGAGGTCTTCGAACTACATCGAGACCAAATACCATACATTGTAGCCTGGCGATATCTGATAGAAGAGCCACCGTCATGGCTCAAGTCCCACCTTCCCCCTGCTAACGAAACCATCTCTCTCCCTCTAAGGCAGGTCAGAGCACCAAAACCAGAACAGAGAGATGAGGGGGTACCAGGGAAGAAGACCATCCTACCGCCATCAGATGTAGAGGATGTGGAATTCCACCCCCCCATCTGTCCCCTAAATCTGACTCTCGGTCCCGAGATGCCTTTACCAGTCCACCACATATGCGGTCGGGGTCCACCTATGGGACCACCAAGCAGAGAGACCGCCCTGATCCTTCCCCTTTCCTCTATCCCCCTCTGCCTCCCTTTACCTCACCGGTACTGTCGGCGCCAATGCTGCCTCTCTGTGAGGTTGCTCTACCAGATGGGAGAGGGCGCCCCCACCTAACCTATATCCCTTTCTCCTCTTCTGACATCTATAACTGGAAGACCCAACACAAATCCTTTTCTGCCAACCCTCAGGATTTAATTAGTCTCTTGGAGACTGTCTTTCTTACCCACCAACCTACCTGGGTGGATATTCAACAGCTCCTTATGGCTCTCTTTAATGCGGAAGAGAGGGATCTCATCATGTGAGAAACCCATAAGGTGATAAGCGAGAGACTTGGCAGGGACCTCGATCCCCGCCGAATGGAGGACTACTGCCCAAGGGAACTCCCCGACTGGGATCCAAACTCCGATGAAGGTAAGGAGAGCTTACGTTTCTACTGCCAGGCTCTACTGGGAGGCCTCTGTGCAGCTGCAAGGAGACCCATAAATTTATCCAAAATTAGTATGGTGACTCAAGGTAAGAATGAATCTCCAGGAGCTTTCCTAGAAAGGCTAATTGAAGCCTATAAAATGTATAGCCCAATTGACCCCGAGGCACCCGAAAATCAGAGGGCAATGAATCTTGCGTTTGCCAGTCAGTCAGCCCCAGATATAAGGAGGAAACTTCAGAAAATTGAAGGATTTGAAGGGAAGAATCTGATTGAGTTAGTGGGAATAGCAGAGGTGTTTAACAACAGGGATGCACAAGAGGATGAAAAACAGACAAAAAAAAAACTGGTTAAGGTTTTGGCATTACATGAGGCAGGGAGGAGACAGATAGGGGATAGTAAATGGAAGGAAAAGTCTAAGCACAGAGAAGGCAGGTGGGAAGACTTAGATTCAGATCAGTGCACTTACTGTAAGGAAAAAGGACATTGGGCCAGGGAGTGCCCCAAAAGGAAGACAGCAATGCTTGCCACCAGAGACTGAAGGGGCCATGGTTTGGAGCCTCTCCCTGAACCTCGGGTAAAAATTGAAGTGGAGGGGAAATCAGTTGATTTTTTGGTGGACACGGGAGCCCAGTTTTCATTTCATTTCATTTCATTACTTAAACCTATGGGGAAACTATCTGGAGAGGAAATCTGGGTACAAGGAGCAAATGGCACAGAGAGACATAAATGAACAACAGAAAGGACTTTAAATTTGGCCTGGGGAATAGTTAAACATCGGTTTTTGGTCCTCCCTAATGCCCCATATAACTTGATGGGAAGAGATCTCCTCCACAAGTTAAGAGCTGGCATTCAGTTCTTGGAAGGAAACATGACTGTAACCTTGAGACAACCCACTGTACAGGTGCTTATGGCAGCAGTAGATTAATACCTCCTTTACAAGCCAGTCTCAAAACCAGAGGAGACAAAGGGTGGGGGGAGCCTTCTCCAAATCCTACAGGTCGAGTTTCCCGAGGTCTGGGCAGAAGGGAAGCCCCCTGGCTTGGCCAGGGGACAACCTCCAGTGGTGGTACAGTTAAAGGTGATGGCTACAGCTGTTCGCGTTCGGCAGTACCCCCTTCCCTGGGAAGCAAAGGAAGGGATCAGAAAACACATTAACCACCTCCGAGGAGACAGGATCCTAGTTCCTTGCAAATCTCCATGGAACACACCTTTGCTGCCCATCAAAAAGGCCGAGACTGGGGAGTACCGACCCATTCAGGACTTGCGGGAAGTTAATAAACGGGTTGAAGATATCCACCCGACGGTGCCTAACCCCTATACCCTACTCTCCCTCCTGGGCCCCAAAAGAACTGTGTTCTCAGCCCCTTTTTGCTTTTGAGTGGTCTGACCCACAGGAAGGGTTCCAAGGCCAGCTCACCTGGACAAGACTTCCCCAAGGATTCAAGAATTCACCCACCATTTTTTGACGAGGCCCTACACGAGGATTTGTGTGAGTACAGAACCTCCAACCCGGGAGTCACTCTGTTACAGTATATTGATGACTTGTTAGTAGATGCTGAGGACTATGAGTCATGTTTGTGGGGGACGAGAGCTCTCTTACAGATTCTGCAGGAAAAAGGGTATTGGGTGTCAGCAAAGAAAGCACAGCTCTGCCAGAGCCATGCCACTTATCTAGGCTTTGATCTCCATGAGGGAGTGCGTTCACTGTCTGAGGCCAGGAAACAGGTGATCACCTGATACCCTCACCCTACCACATCCTGACAAGTGAAGGAGTTTCTTGGGACGGTGGGTTACTGTAGGCTGTGGATACCACGGTTTGCAGAGATTGCCCAACCTCTCTATGAACTGGCAAAAGGGGGGCTCACTATGATAGAGTGGACAGCTGAGGCCGAAGGAGCATTTCGGGAATTACAAACAGCCTTACTGAGTGCCCCAGCACTGGCCATCTCAGATGTTACCAAGCCCTTCCACATGTATGTGGATGAAAAAGCAGGGGTGGTCAAAGGAGTTTTAACTCAGACTCTGGGGCTTTGGCAAAGGCCAGTAGCCTATCTTAGCAAGAAACTAGAACCAGTAGCAGCTGGGTTCCCCCTTGCTTCCGCATAATTGCTGCTACGGCCCTCCTGGTCAAGGATGCAAGTAAATTGACTTTGGGTCAAAATCTCATCATAACCACCACACACGCTATCGAGGGCCTTCTCCGGACTCCACCAGACCGATGGATGACGAACGCCCAAGTGACAGGGTATCAGGCCCTCCTCCTCAACGAACCAAGAGTGACCTTCCGGCCCCCGGCAGTGCTAAATCCAGCCACGCTGCTGCCAGAGGAGCTGGCTGACCACCCACACAACTGCGGGGAGGTCCTAACCCAAGTCGCAGGAATAAGGCCAGATCTCAGAGACATTCCCCTCCCGGATGCCGAGATGACTCTGTTCACAGATGGGAGTAGCTACATGGTCGATGGAAAGAGGTATGAGGGGGCTGTGGTGGTTTCTCCTGAGCAGGAACTCTGGACAGCAGCCTTGCCACACGGAACTTCGGCACAAAAAGTGGAACTGATTGCACTCACTAAGGCACTGCAAATGGCCAAAGGTAAAACCGCCAACATCTATATGGACAGCAGGTACGCCTTTGCTACTCTCCATATACATGGGGCTATTTATAAAGTAAGGGGCCTATTAACAGCAGAAGGAAAAGGAATTAAAAACAGAGGAGAAATATTGGCTCTCCTCCAGGCTATTTGGGACCCAAAAGAGGTGACTGTTATGCATTGCCCGGGACACCAAAAGGGGACTGATCTGATTTCAAAAGGAAACCAATTAGCAGATCAAGCCGCAAAGCAAGCAGCCCGAGAAACAGTACAAGAACTGGTTACACTCCCGGCCCCAGCCCTGCCAGAAAAACCGAACAATTCAGAAGAAGATTTAAAGTATTTACAAAAATGGGCTAAATTAGACTATGAAGGGGATTGGGCTAAGACTAAAACAGGAAAAATAATTCTTCCTCGAAGACTAGGTAAGAAGTTAGTAGACCAGATACATCAGGGTACTCATTTGGGGATAGGCAAACTCAAGGAGCTTATAGGCAAGCAGTTCCAGGTTTCTAAATTAGGGCGTAGGATGTAGTTGATAGATGTGCTCAATGCCAGGCAGTTAATGTGGGAAGAACTAAAATGGGAAGAGGGAAAAGAGAAAGAGGTAAGGAACCAGGAATTTATTGGGAAATAAATTTTACAGAAATGAAACCCGGAAAATATGGGCACAAGTATATGTTAGTTTTTGTAGATACCTTTTCAGGCTGGGTAGAGGCTTTTCCCGCCAAACATGAAACGGCAGGAATGGTAGCCAAAAAGCTACTAGAAGAAATAATTCCTAGGTTTGGGCTGCCTCTCATGATCGGGTCAGACAATGGGCCTGCATTTGTGAGTTCAGTCTCACAGGCATTGGCCAAGGCTGTGGGCACTAAATGGAAACTACATTGTGCCTACCGGCCCCAGAGTTCCAGGCAAGTAGAGAGAATGAACTGGACTCTTAAAGACACCTTGACAAAAGTAATTATGGAGACTGGTGGTGGATGGGTGGATCTCCTTCCTTTTGCCCTCCTCAGGGCACGATGTACACCCTATTTAAACAAGGTGACACCATTTAAAATAATGTTCAGGAGACTCCCCGGTTTGTCCTCGGCTACAAGAGGTTGCCCTAGCAGAAATGACTGATCAGTCTGTACTCCAGTCACTGCTGGCATTACAGTCTGTCTTAAAAAGAGCCCACACGGGGATCCGAACTTCCCACACTGAGATGGAGACGGAGGTGGAATCACATCCTTACCAACCAGGGGACTTGGTTTGGATAAGCCACCACCAAATGGGAAACTTGGAGTCTTGCTGGGAGGGACCATTTACTGTCATCCTGACCACCCCCACGGCAATAAAAGTAGAAGGCATTAGGGCCTGGATTCATGTGAGTCATGTCAAACGAGCTGAGGACGAGGACGCCCCCCCAGAGATGGAAGCCACAGCCGGCGTGTACAGTCCGCTGACCATGGACTAAAGCTAAGACTCAAAAGACTATGAGTCTATTGTTGCTCCTATTGTTACCTGGTTGTGTATTTTTGCTTCTATTGTTACCTGTATGTAAAGTATAGGTGGGAAATTAGATGAACGGAATTAGGAAAAATGGAAAAGGTTATACAAAGTGGTGAATGTCTAACTCATCAGCTGACTGTACACTAATGTCATTTGTACCAAAGAAAATTAGAGTGATAAAAATGTTAGTCTTACATGCTCAATATAACCCCCTTACAACAGGAGAACATAGAACTGGCTGAAAAGTCAAGGATTTGACTAATTTCCAAGGAAAAGGGGGGAATGTGAGGGCCTATATGAGGGCCTGGTTAGCCAGAGGAACTTACTTGCAAACCCCGGATATAGGGGCGGGTCAGGCCGGATGGAGACATCCAATCAGTGGGGCGCACATATATTTACTGTGGTGTGTTGAAATCTCATTGGCCACCTGTGTGTGGGCCAGGCTCAACCACCTCTATAAAGGTTAGTCTGTGAGGTCGGGGGAGGGGGGAGATTAGTAGGAGTAGCCGCCATTAGCATAGCCGTTAGAATAGCCGTTAGGATAGCCATTAGAATAGCCGTTGGGATAGCTGTTAGGATAGCCGTTAGGGTAGTCGTCGGAGTAATAGTCGCCGTGAGCGGCCTCGCTGCCCCGAGTGGCGGCACCACCGCGAGCAGCCTTGTCTGGAGTGGTGTCATTGCGGGGAGCGGCCTTGTCCAGAGTGGCCTCATCCGGAGTGGCCTCGTCTGGAGCGGCCTTGTCGGAGCAGTGTCATTCTAGGGAGCGGCCTCGTCGGAACGGTGTCATTCTGGGGAGCGGCCTCGTCTGGAGTGGCCTTGTCCGGAGCGGCCTTGTCGGAGCGGTGACATTTTGGGGAGTGGCCTCATCTTGAGTGGCCTCATCCAGAGTGGCTTCATCTGGAGCGGCCTTGTCGGAGCGGTGTCATTCTGGGGAGCGGCCTCTTCTGGAGCGGCCTTGTCCAGAGCGGCCTCGTCTGCAGCGGTGTCATTCCGGAGAGCGGCCTTGTCCAGAGTGGCCTGGTCCGGAGCACCCGGAGCAGCCTTGTCGGAGCGGTGTCATTCCAGGGAGCGGCCTCGTCTGGAGTGGCCTTGTCCAGAGCAGCCTCGTCTGGAGTAGTCTCATCTGGGGAGCAGCCTTCTTGGGAGCGGCCTTGTCGGGGTCGTCATCATCGCCTCTTCGTAAGAGACGGCCCCGACTGGTCAGTTTGATTTTCAGTGCTTGGCGCAAAATAAAGCTTTGCTTGACTTTTGCTTTGCATCAGTCTCGTTCCTTTGATCACGGACCCTAACAAAATAAAGACATTTCCTGATAAATAAAATCTAAGAGAATTCATCACTGGCAGAACTGTACTACAAGGAATGTTAAAGGCTGCCCTTTAATTTTTTTTAAGATTTTGTTTATTTGAGATTGAGAGAGAGAGAGATCACAAGTAGGCAGAGAAGTAGGCAGAAAGAGAGGGGGAAGCAGACTTCCCACCGAGCACAGAGCCTGATGTGGGGCTCGATCCCAGGACCCTGAGATCATGACCTGAGCCAAAGGCAGAGGCTCAACCCACTGAGCCACCCAGGCGCCCCGGGGCTGCCCTTTAGACCAAAGGGAGCTAAGGCCAGATGGAGATGTGGAACTATGTGAAGGAATGAAGACCATCATGGTAAATAAGTGGGGAAATGTAAAAGACTTTTTTCATGATATAAGAATTGATTGTTGGGGCGCCTGGGTGGCTCAGTGGGTTAAAGCCTCTGCCTTTGGCTTGGGTCATGATCCCAGGATCCTGGGATCGAGCCCCGCATTGGGCTCTCTGCTCAGCCAGGAGCCTGCTTCCTCCTCTCTCTGCCTGCTTCTACTGCCTACTTGTGATCTCCGTTTGTCAAATAAATAAATAAAATCTTAAAAAAAAAAAGAATTGATTGTTTGAAGTAAAGATAAAGACACATTGTATAGGTAGATATAAAAAATATAGAAGGAAAAGACGTAATAACAACCACCAGAAGCTGGGTTGTGGGGAGGGTAAGTGTAATTATGCTATTGTAAGGTTATTATATTTGTGATACGGAAGGCAGGAAGTGGGACATGTGCAGTACCAGGTCTGTCGTGAGAAAGGGTATGGTGAGACAGAAATAGGAAAGTGATGTGTAAACGTGTTCAGTAGTGACTATATTCTGGATCATAAGAGAAGTCTTAATAAATGTAAAAGAACTGACATAAAGCAAAGTGCATTCTGTGAGCATAATGGAATTACCAGAAAATCAATAACAGAAACAAAAGGAGAATCTCCAAACACTTGATAATTAAACAACACAATCTAATTAATCCAAAAGTCAGATAGCAAATCTCAAGTGACCTTAGAAAAAGTTTTGAAATGAATTACAATGAAAATATAATGTATCAAAACTAGACGAGGGGCTTTTACTCCTGAAGATAATGGAATAACAGATTTACCCTCTGACCTAGAACAACAAAAACCAGACAATATATGAAACAGTGGTTTCCAAGACTACAAGTTAGACAACAAGGGACAATGTTCACTGAATTGAGAAACAGTGTGAGCCCTATGATCATCACAGCTTACTGTCGAGTTTCTAGGCAGTGTTACAGAAAGGAAAGGAACAGAGGAAGAGCCCAATGGATTTCCTAACTTGAAATATAGGGCTAAGAGTTTGGGGAGATCAAAACAGCTAAAGATTAAAATACAGAATACCAGAGAGAAAACTGTAAAGAGTTCCTGGAGACCTACATAGGTTTCTCTTGACTAGTCAGTACAGTACTCATGAGTGTATGTTTATGGGGAAACTACCCAATGCCAAGAAAAAACCATCCAAAAGTATTAAAAGAAACAGGATCTGGCACTAACAAAGGGTCAAGAATCATGTTTATTCTCACCAGTCAGACTGTAAAAAACTTGTAGTACTCAGGAAGATGCTGCCTCAGTTGTGGGAAATAATCAGCCTCATACTGAGTAGTGCTCTGGACCTACCTTACAGATCATAAAAGCAAAACCTGAAAGGATCAAACTGTTTCCAAAAATCTTATCTACGTCCCAAAACAAAGTTCAAGAGAATGTACAGGACTTTAAAAATGACCAGCACTCAATAAAGTAAAATTCAGTGTCTGGCATCCAAACAAAGATCACCAGGCTGGTAAACAAGCAGGGAAACAGCTCATCAGGAGGAGAGTAATCAATCAAAACTGATGCAGAACTAACACATGTTAAAATTAACAGAGGACAATAAAAATTATTTTATTCTCTATGTTCAAAAAATAGAGATTGGAAAAAAACAAGAAGATATAGTGGCCTCAAACTTCCCAAACATAATAAAAAATACACATCGTCATATCTGAAGTTCAATCTTAAGTACAAGAAACAGAACTATAACTAGGACTTGGTAATACAACTCAGTGTGGAAGAAGAGACAAAAACTCTATTAACATCGTAACGAAGAGTGGCCATGTCATGAGGAGATCAACACTGGCAATACAAACGGTCTAATTGCTGGGATGGGAAGCTGCCACCACCACCATTACCACAACCGCACATTCTAGAATGGAGCCAAATGGAACTGCATGGTTGACAAGCTACTACAGAGGATAGGGAGAAGAAATCGGTCCCTAGTTAGAGGAGAAAATGGGGTGGAGAGGTTACAAATAGGAGGGAGAAGACAAAGAAGGGACGAAGAGAACAGTTTAGGACTGGGTATGTGAGGTACCCCCAAATAACCAAAGTGTTCAAAACGAGTGATACAGATAAGACCCTAAAGACAGCTAGAGAAAAAAGACATGTTACTTATAGAGGGAAAAAAAGATAAGGATAATACCAAATATCTTCTTGGAAACAATGCAAAGGAGAAGACAGCAGAGTAACACCTTTAGAGTACGGAGAGAAAAAACTGCAAATCTCGAATGATATACCTAGTAAAACTATCCTTTAAAAAGGTGAGATAAAGAGGTCTTCAGACATACAGAAGCTAAAAGAATTCATCACTACCAAACTAAAAGTACAAGAAATGTTAAAAGATGTCCTTCAGGCAGAAGGAAAATGATCTCAGATAGAAACCTGGATCTACATAATGGAAGGAATACAGAGCACTGGAAATGGTAACTTTTTAGGTAGATATTTATGACCTTTCCTCCTCATTATTTAAATCTCTTTAAGACATAACTGAGTGACCTAAGCAAAACAGCAGAGTAGGCAGCTTCAAGCTCCCATCCTCCCAACAGAAACAAAACAAAATGAAACAAAAAAAGTAGTAACTATCAGAACCAACTTTATCAGAACTCTGGAAAACCATCAGAAGTTTACATCAACCAAACAAATGCTGAATCAAGAAAACAGCAATTTTATTTTACTTTTTTAAAAGTTTTATTTATTTATTAGAGGGAGAGAGACCAAAAGTAGGCGGAGAAGCAGGCTCTCTGCTGAGCAGGAAGCCTGATGTAGGGCTCGATCCCAGGATCCTGGGATCATGACCTGAGCTGAAGATAGCTGCTTAACCAACTGAGCCACCCAGATGCCCTGAAAACAGCAATTTTAAAGTGGTGGAAATCTTTGTTGGTTTTTGTTTGTTTTTTACTTGCCCTTCTCCCATATACTTCCCATCTTGGCAGCAATCTTGAAGACAGAAACCTACACTCCCAGTGTGGGAACCTGGTTGCTGGTTCTACAGAGAACACACTAGATCTTTTTTGCAAATTACTATGTGTATCTGCTCTATATGGGGGCCACCTGAGGGAATGATGCAGGAACTCGTCTCTATTTTGCAAACATGGAACTCACTCAGACTAGAAAAGCAATGGGCATTGCTTGAAAACACTGCAAGGAAAATAAACCACCACAGATGCATCAGGGAAAAGTTTACAGTTGAGACACACAACGAACCACTGTTATAGACTGAATTTTTTTCCTCTAAAATATCTATGCTGAAACCCAGTGCTCAATGTAACTGTATTTGGAGATGTGCTTTTTTTTTAATTTTAAAGAGCTTATTTATTTACCTGACAAGAGAGAGAGTGAGCACAAGCAGGGGGAATGGGAGAGGAGGAAGCCTCCCTGCTGAGCAGGGAGCCTGATGTGGGGCTTAATCCCAGGACTCTGGGATCATGACCTGAGTTGAAGGCAGATGCTTAACTAACTGAGCCACCCAGGCACCCCAGAGATAGGTTTTTTAAAAAGGTAGTTAAACTTCAATGAGGTCATGTGTGGAGCCCTAATTGAATATGACTAATATCCTTATAAGAAGTAGAGGTGGCTCAGTTGGTTAAGGATCCTTCTCTTGGTTTTGGCTCAGGGCATGATCTCAGGGTCTGAGGATTGAGCCCTGTGTCAGGCTCCCAACTCAATGGGGAGTCTGCTTGAGGATTCCCTTGTTCTGCCCTTCCCCCTCACCTCTCTAAAGTAAATAAATAAATCTTTTTTTTAAAAAAAGGAAGAAGAAGTATAGACCCCAGGGAGGTTTGTGTACAAAGAAAGGCCATGTGAGAACACAGCAAGAAGATGGACATCTGTAACCAAAAAGAGAGGATTCAGGAGAAGCCAGCCCTTACCAACATATTGATCTTGAACTTTCAGCATCTAAGATCTGTGAAAAAATTAATTTCTATGTTTAAGCCATCTATGTTTAAGTCTGTGGTATTTTCTTATGGCAAACCCCTAACAGACTAATACAGACTGCCTAAAGAATGGGAGGGAAAGCTGGTGAGTTTCTTTGGGAAATCTGGGCATTTGTAATTATCCACGTATAAGAGAGAATTTAGAGGTGTGTCCTCAGAATATATCTGACAAGACCCTAAGTTTTCACCTTGGTCTGATCCCTAGGGTCAGTAGAGGCCTGGATAAGTGTGTGTGTGTGTGTGTGTGTGTGTGTGTGTATGTGTGTGTGTTTTAAACGCTGCAACATGGAGGCAATATAAAAGGACTAGGAGAAGTGGGGTTTTTTTCCTTCTATATTTAGCTCCTGGTATTCAAGGACCTCTCTATCAAACCATTAGCTGAACACAAGCCAACATGACGGAGACTTCAATGACCACACATGACAATAATTTAGTCTGCAAAAATAGTTCGGAAAAGTCACAAAACAAGTAGACTATTACAACCTTCAATGACTTAATTTAAAAAAAACATGAACAGCAAACAGCAGAGCAGAGGAGATCAGATTTCCAGAGTTACAACAATATACAAATGTCCAGGGACATTGTCAATGACAATCACAAACGATGCAAAGAAAGAGCTCAGTATGGTCGACTCAAAGTAACAAAAATAAATGGGCAGAGATCATCCCTAAGGATGCCCAGACCTTAGACTTATCAAAGATTTTTAAAAGAACAGTGTTAAATATGCTCAAAAACTAAAGGGAAATGATGTAGGAGCAAAATGAGGATATTGATAAAGAGATAAATTACAAAAAGGAACCAAAGAGAAATTCTGGAGCTAAAAGTACACTAACTGAAATAAAACATTCATTAGATGGTTTCAAGAGCATATTTGAGCAGGCGGAAGAATCACCAAACTTGACTGAAATTATCCAGCCTGAAGAGCAGAAAGAAAAAAGATTGAGAAAAAAATGAACAGAGGCCAAGAGACCTGTAGTACAACAACAACAAGACCAACATGTGCATTATGGGAGTCTCAGAGAAGAGAGAGAGAAAGAAAAAAAATTTGAAAAACTAATGGTCAGAACTCTCCAAATTTGGTGAAAGATATGAACTGGCACATACAAGAAGTCAACAAACTCTAAATAAAGTAAGCTCAAAGACATGCACACCAATACACACATTTATAATCAAACTGTATAAAGACAGAGTCTCGAAAGCAGCAAGACAGAGGAAACTTGTCAAGTAAAAGGATCCTCAATAAGACTAGCAACTGATTTGTCCTCTGAAACCATGGAAGCCAGGAGTCAGTGAGATACTATATGTAAAGTGGTGAAAGAGGGATGCCTGGGTGGCTCAGTCAGTTGGGCAGCTGTCTTCAGCTCAGGTTATAATCCCAGGGTCATGGGATTGAGTCCCGCATCGGGCTCCTTGCTCTTCAGGGAGCCTGCTTCTCTCTCTGCCTCTGCCTGCCACTGTCTGCTTGTGTTCCCTCTCTCTCTCTCTGACAGATAAATAAATAAAATCTAAAAAAAAAAACAAAAACCAAAATGATGAAAAATATCTGCACTCCCATGTTTACTACAGCATTATTTACAACAGCCAAGATGTGGAAACAACCTAAGTGCCCATCCGTGGATGGACGGATAAAAAAGATGTGGTACGTGCATGTACGGAATACTACTCAGTCATCAGAAAAGGAAATCCTGCCATTTAAGACAACATGGATGGGCCGTGAGGGCATTAGACTAAGAGAGATAAGTCAGAGAAAGACAAATATTGCATGGTATTATATGTGGAATCAAAAAAAAAATCCAACCTCAATCCCATTTACAGTTGCACCCAAAACCATAAAATACCTAGGAATAAACCCAACCAAAGAGGCAAAGAATCTGTACTCAGAAAACTATAGAGTACTCATGAAAGAAGCTGAGGAAGACACAAAGAAATGGAAAATGTCCCATGCTCATAGACTGGAAGAATAAATATTGTGAAAATGGCTATGCTATCTAAAGCAATCTACACATTCAGTGCAATCCCTATCAAAATACCACCAAATTTTTTTGGAGAAATGGAACAAATAATCCTAAAATTTATACAGAACCAGAAAAGATCCCAAATAGTCAGAGAAGTGTTGAAAAAGAAAGCCAAAGTTGGCAGCATCACAATTCCAGACTTCAAGCTCTATTACAAACCTGTAATCATCAAGACGGTATGGTACAAAAACAGACACATAGATCAGTGGAACAGAATAGAGAGCCCAGAAATGGACACTCAACTCTATGGTCAACTAATCTTCGACAAAGCAGGAAAGAATGTCCAATGGAAAAAAGTCTCTTCAATAATGGTGTTGGGAAAACTGGACAGCCATATGCAGAAGAATGAAACTGGACCATTTCCTTACACCACACACAAAAATAGATTCAAAATGGATGAAAGACCTCAATGTGAGACAGGAATTCATCAAAATCTTTGAGGAGAACACAGGCAACAACCTTTTTGACCTCAGCCACAGCAACTTCTTCCTAGAAACATCACCAAAGGCAAGGGAAGCAAGGGCACAAATGAACTACTGGGACTTCATCAAGATCAAAAGCTTCTGCACAGCAAAGGAAACAATCAACAAAACCAAAGACAACTGACGGAATGGGAGGAGATATTTGCAAATGACATATCAGATAAAGGGATAGTATACAAAATAAAGAACTTAACCAAACTCAACACCCAAAGAACAAATAATCCAATCAAGAAATGGGCAGAAGACATGAACAGATATTTCTGCAAAGAAGACATCCAGATGGCCAACAGACACATGAAAAAGTGCTCAACATCACCCACCATCAGGGATATACAAATCAAAACCACAATGTGAAACCAGCTCACACCAGTAAGAAGGGCTAAAATTAACAAGTCAGGAAACGACAGATATTAGCAAGGATGCAGAAAAAGGGGAACCCTCCTACACTGTTGGTGGGAATGCAAGCTGGTGCAGCCACTCTGTAAAACAGTATGGAGGTTCCTCTAAAAGTTGAAAATAAGAGCTACCCTACGACCCCCCCCCCCCAGCAATTGCACTACTGGGTATTTACCCTGAAGATAAAAATGTAGTGATCCGAAGGGGTACATGCACCCAAATGTCCACAGCAGCAATGTCCACAATAGCCAAACTATGAAAAGAACCTAGATGTTGGGGCACCTGTGTGGCTCAGTGTGGGTTAAGCCTCTGCCTTTGGCTCAGGTCATCATTTCAGTTTCCTGGGATTGAGCCCATGTCAAGCTCAGCAGGGAGTCTGCCTCTTCCTCTCCACCCCACCCCCCTCTGCTAGTAAACTCCCACTCTCTCTCAAATAAATAAAATCTATTTTTTATTATGTTAGTCACCATACAGTACATCATTCATTTTTGATACAGTGTTCCATGATTCATTGTTTGCGAATAACACCCAGTGCTCCATGCAATATGTACCCTCCTTAGTACTCATCACCAGGTTAACCCATCCCCTCACTCCCCTCCCTCAAATAAATAAAATCTTAAAAAAAATTTTAAAAACTATGAGACAGAGACATTCTCTATTGATTAAAAGGCCAATTTTATCAAGAAGATATGACAATTATAAACATATATGCAACAAAAAGAACAGTGCCCCAAATTATATGAAGCAAAAGCTGAAGGAGCTGAAGGGAGAAACGGAGAGTTCTGCCCTAACAGTTAGACTTCAATATACTACTTTAAATGGACAGACTATCTGTACAAAAGCTTGCAGGGAACTAGAGCATCTGAACAACACTATAAACCACCTACACCTAAAAGACTGAAATCATACCATGCATCCTCTCAGACCACAAAGGAATAAAGATAGAAATCAGTATAAGAAGGAAAACTGAGGGGTGGCTGGGTGGCTGAGCCTGGGTGGCTCAGTCGTTAAGCGTCTGCCTTTGGCTCAGGTTGTGATCACAGGGCCCTGGGATCAAGTCCTGCATTGGGATCCCTGCTCCATGGGAATCCTGCTTCTCCCTCTCTCCCCTGCTTGTGTTCCCTCTCTCACTGTCAAATAAATAAATAAAATCTTTAAAATTTAAAATTTAAAATGTGGGAAGATCTCAAATCAATAACTTTTTACCATGGGAAAGTAGGAAAAAAGAGCAAACTGTAAACAAAGCTAGCAGAAAAAAGGAAATAATAATGATCGGGATGGAGATTAATGATATACAGAGTAGAAAACAATAGAAAATCAATAAAACCAACAAGTTGGTCCTTTGGAAATATCAACAAAATGAGCAAACCTATAGATTGACAAAAAAAAAAAAAAGAAGAAGAAGACATGAATAACTAAAACCAGAAATGGAAGTGGGGACATTATGACCAACCTTAGAGAAATAAAAAAGGCTTATAAGAGAATACTGTGAATACACCAACAAATGAGATAATCTAAATGAAATGGACAAATTCCTAGCAATATGTAAATTAAACCAACTGAAGATGGACTCAAAATCTTTGATTTTTTTTTAAAGATTTTATTTATTTATTTGACAGACAGAGATCACAAGTAAGGAGAGAGGCAGGCAGAGAGAGAGAGAGGAGGAGGCAGGCTCCCTGCTGAGCAGAGAGCCCAATGCAGGGCTCGATCCCAGGACCCTGGGATCATGACCTGAGCCGAAGACAGAGGCTTTAACCCACTGAGCCACTCAGATGCCCCAAAATCTTTGATTTTTTTAAACTTAAGTTCTAGTTAGTTAACATTACAGTGCAATATCGGTTTCAGGAGTAGAATTCAGTGTTTCATCACTTACATACAACCCCAAGTGCTCAACACAAGGGTCCTCCTTAATACCCGTCACCATCTAGCCCATCCCCCGACTACCTCCCTCCATCAACCCTGTTTGTTCTCTATTGTTAAGAGAACTTTGTTAAGAGAATTGCTATATTTCTTATGGTTTGTTTCTCCCTCTTTCCTCCCCCTTCCATATGTTCATCTATTTTGTTTCTTAAATTCCACATATGAATGAAATCATATGGATCTTTCTCTGACTTATTTCACTAGAATAGAAATCTCAATAGACCTATGAAACAAGTAAAAGGATGGCGCACCTGGCTGGCTCAGTTGGTTAAGCATCTGAACTTGGGTTTCAGCTCAGGTCATGATCTCAGGGTTGTGAGACTGAGCCCTGCATATGACTGCACACTCAAGGTGGAGTCTGCTTTGGATTTTTTTTCTCCTTCTCGCTCTGCCCCTCCTACCCCTTGCATGCTCTCTCTAAATAAATAATAAACAATTTTTTTAAAAAGTAAAAAGACTGAATCAATAATCAAAAATGTCTCAACAAATAAATATAAGAACCAGATGGCTTCACTGGCACCTACTGTTCTCCAATTCTTCCAAAAAATAGAAAAGGAGGGAACACTTTGTAAGTCAATCTATGAGAGCAGACAACAAAACCAGATAAAGACATCATAAGAAAACTATAGACCAATATCCTTTATGAAGACAGATGCAAAAATCCTGAACAAAATACCAGCAAACCAAATCTGGCATTTATACCATGACCAAGTGGTATTTATCCTAAGGATGTAAGGTTGGTTCAATATATGAAAATCGGTCTAATACATCACATTAATCGAACAAAGGAAAAACACATACACATCTCAATTAATGCAGAAACATCTGACAAAATCCAAAATCCTGTCGTGGTAAGAACTCTCAGAAAAGCAAAAATAGAAAATTCCCCAATGTGATAAAAGGTATTTATGAAATCTCCATGTTTAATAGCATATTCAGTGGTGAAAGACTGAAAATGTACTTGTAAGATCAAGAACAAGAAAAGGATGCACGCCTTTAGCCACTGCTACTAAACAATGATCTAGAAGCTCTAGCTAGAGATACCAGACAAGAAAAAGAAATAAAATACATTCAAATTCCAAAGGAAGAAGTAACATCATCTCTATTTGTAGATGACATTATCCTACACAGAAAATCCCAAGGAATTCATAAGGAAGCCACTAGAGCTAATAAACAAAATCAACAAAGTTGTAGGGTTTAAGAGCAACTCACAAAATCAATTGTGTTAAATTGTGTTTGTATACATCAGCAATAAATTATCCAAAAAAGGAATTAAGCAATTCCATTTACAGTAGAATCTAAGATACTAAAATACCTAGGAATAAATTTAACCAAAGATTTGTACACTAAAAACGACAAAATACTGCTGAAAGAAATTAAAGAAGACCTAAACAAATAGAAAGACATCCCATTAATTAGAAGACTTACTACTGTTAAGACAATACTACACAAAGCAATCTGCAAATTCAAAGCAATACCTATCAGAATTTCAACAGCCTTTTTTTTTGCAGAAATAGAAAAGTCTATCCTCAAATTCATATGGAATTGGAAGCATTCCAAATATGCAAAAACAATACTGAAGAAGAACCAGTTAACCTAAATATGAAAGTTAAGACCATAAATTTTCTAAAAGAAAACACAGGGGTAGATCTTAATGACCTTGGATTTCATATCAAAAGCATTAACAACAAAAGAAAAACTAAGTGCGCCTGGGTGGCTTGGTTGGTTAAGCATCTGACTTTTGGTTTTTGCTCAGGTCATGATCTCAGGGTTGTGAGATCAAGCCCCACATCAGGCTCCATACTTAGCGGGGAGTCTGCTTGAGATTCTCCCTCTTCCTCTTCCCCCAGTTTTTCTCTCTCTTTCATATACACACACACTCTCTCTAAAATAATCTTTAAAAAAAAAACCAAAACAACCTAAACTGGGCTTCAACAAAATAAAAAATTAGTGCATTAAAGGTGATTATTAAGAATGTGCAGGGAGGCCCGGGTGGCTCAGTTGGTTAAGCAGCTGCCTTCGGCTTAGGTCATGATCCCAGCGTCCTGGGATCGAGTCCCACATCGGGCTCCTTGCTTGGCAGGGAGCCTGCTTCTCCCTCTGCCTCTGCCTGCCACTCTGTCTGCCTGTGCTCACTCTCTCTCCCTCTCTCTCTGACAAATAAATAAATAAAACCTTAAAAAAAAAAGAATGTGCAAAGACAATCCACAGAATGGGATCAGATATCTGATCAGAGTTTAACGTCCAGA
Organism: Mellivora capensis; assembly: GCA_004024625.1. Taxonomy (NCBI): domain Eukaryota; kingdom Metazoa; phylum Chordata; class Mammalia; order Carnivora; family Mustelidae; genus Mellivora; species Mellivora capensis. The sequence continues at coordinate 86,347 of PISX010000519.1, forward strand.
ATATACAGCAAGTCTCTACAACTCAACAACAAAAAGAGGAATAGTGCAATTAACAAATAGGCAAAGGGGGTAGCGCCTGGGTGGCTCAGTGGGTTAAAGCCTCTGCCTTCAGCTTAGGTCATGATCCCAGGGTCTGGGATCGAGCCCCGAATCGGGCTCTCTGCTCCGCAGGGAGCCTGCTCCCCCTCTCCCCTTCTCTCCTCTCTCTGCCTGCCTCTCTGCCTACTTGTGATCTCTGTCTGTCAAATAAATAAATAAAATATTTAAAAAAATAATTTAAAAAATAGGCAAAGGACTCATATAACTATTTCTCAAAGATATACAAATGGCCAACAAGGACATGACATCAGTGTCATTAATCATTAGAGAAATGTAAATCAAAACCACTGTGAGGTGCCATTTCATAACTACTAGGATGACCATAATAATAAGTTTAAAAAGGAAAGTAAGTTTAAAAAGGAAAGTTGGTGAGGATGTGGAGAAGCCGGAACCCACAAATATGGCTGTGGAAAAAGGTTTGGCAGTTCCTCAAAAAATATAACTACCATATATCCAGTAATCTCACTTCTGAGCATATATTCAAAGGAAATGAAATCATGACCTTGAACCAAGACCTGTGTCTCCATGTTCATCACAGCATTATTCACAATAAGTAAGACATGGAAATAACCTAAGTGTCCATCTATGGGAGATTGCATGAAGACAATTCAGTATGTACATAGAATGGAATATTATTCAGCCCTAAAAAGAAGGAAATTCTGCTTTTTGTGACAACATGGACAGACCCTGAAGGAATTATGCTGAGTGAAATAAATCACAAATACTGTATGTCCTCACTTACATGCGGAATCTAAAAAAATCAAACTCATAGAAATAGAGAGTAGAATGGCAGTTTCCAGGACCTGGGAGTGGTGAGGGAAATGGAGATATGTTAGTCAAAGGGTATAGAGTACAAACTTTTAGCTATAAACGAATAAGTTCTGTGGATATAATATGTGTCATGATGACAATAATCAACAATACTTTGTTGTATACCTGGTTTGTTAGGAGAGCAGATCTTCAATATTATCACCACACATACGTACACACTTAATGAGGAAAGACTAGGACAAGGTAAGGACATCCACTCTCACTAGTTCTATTCAACATTACCAGGACAATCAAGGCAAGAAAAAGAACGAAATAACATAGAAATTGGAAAGAAAGAAGTAAAAATGTTTCTTATTTCAGTCACATTGATTTATGTTCGGAGAAAATCTGATGCAATTTACAGAAGAACTGCTAGAGCTAATGAGTGAACTGAGCAAGAGTACATGAAACAGACAGGATCAGTACAGAAAAATCAATTACAGCAACAATGAACACTTTATACTTAAAAACACAATACCAATTATAATAGCATAAAACATGAAATATTTAAAATTTAATATAATACATGCAAAACTTCTACACTAAAACATTACACAAATCTGCAAAACATTTAAAAAAACTTTTTTAAAGATTTTATTTATTTATTTGACAGAGATCACAAGTAAGCAGAGAGGCAGGCAGAGAGAGAGAGAGGAGGAAGCAGGCTCCCCACTGAGCAGAGAACCCGATGTGGGCTCAATCCCAGGACCCTGAGATCATGACCTGAGCTGAAGGCAGAGGCTTTAACCCACTGAG
>PISX010000519.1:88111-272496 GCA_004024625.1 Mellivora capensis
AGAGTGAGAACAGGAGCACAGGCAGACAGAGTGGCAGGCAGAGGCAGAGGGAGAAGCAGGCTCCCCGCCGAGCAAGGAGCCCAGTGTGGGACTGGATCCCATGACGCTGGGATCATGACCTGAGCCGAAGGCAGCCGCTTAACCAACTGAGCCACCCAGGCGTCCCTGCACCTGGTTTCTTTTTAAGAGAAATTAAAGAAAACCTAAATAAATGGAGAGATACATGTTCATGGATTGGAAGACTCAATATTGTTAAGATAACCATTATCCTCATGTTGAGCTATAGATTTGGTGCAGTACCAATGAAAACCTCAGTTGAGGGGCACCTGGGTCGTTCAGTGGGTTAAGCCTCTGCCTTCGGCTCGGGTCATGATCTCAGGGTCCTGGGATCAAGCCCCGCAGCAGGCTCTCTGCTCAGTGGGAAGCCTGATTCTCTCTCTCTCTCTCTCTGCCTGCCTCCCTGCCTACTTGTGATCTCTCTCTGTCAAATAAATAAAATTTTAAAAATACATTAAAAAAAAAGAAAAAGAAAACCCCAGTCAGCTTTTTTTTCTTGTAGAAATTAACTAATTTAAAATATATATGGGTATGCAAAAGAACCCAGAATAGCCAAATCGATTTTGACAAAAGAAATAACAATAACAAAGTTGGAGGACTTACACTACACGACTTGAAGACTATGGTAAAAGTTACAGCAGTGAAGACAGTATGCTATTGGCATAAACAGACATGTATTTTACGGGAAGAAAGTAGAGAATCCAGAAAAAAAGACTAACATATATGTCGCTGGCTGATGTTCTACATTGGCACTGCTGTAATTCGATGGGGAAGATGCTGGAACACGGGATGTATTAGTTCTCTATTACTGCAGAACAAATTATTCCACAATTGAGTGGCTTAAATCAACATTTATCTTATAGTTTCTGAGAGTCAGGAACTTGAGAGTGGCTTACCTGGGTGGTTCTGGCTCTGGTGCTCTCATGAGGAGGCAGTCAGGGCGTCAGTGAGGGCTGTAGTCATATGGAGGCCCAATGAGCGCTGTAGGATTTGCTTTCAAGATAGCTCACTTGCTTAGCGTTCAGAGAAAGCCCCAGTTCCTTGCCAGCCATTGGCAAAAGGCCGCATTTCTTCACCACGTGGCCCTCTCCATAAGGTTTGTTAATTGTCCTCAGCATACAGCACCTGGCTTCCCGCAGGGTGAGGAATCCAATGAGAGAGAGCAAGGGAGAAACCAAAATGCCTTTTATGCCTTAATTTTGGGTCACACACCATCACTTCCATCATATCCCATTCATTAAAATCAAGTCATTAAGTACAGCCCACAACTAAGAAGAATTAGGTTCTATCTTTTGAAGACCGGTGTGTCAAAGAACTTGCGAACACATTATAAAGTGCCCACACTAGATATCTGTATGGAAGAAAATTACTCTCAGCCCCTACCTCACACAATACACAAAAAATTAATTTGAAATGGACCAGAAAGGGGTGCCTGGTTGGCTCAGTCAGTAGAGCATGTGACTCTTGGTCTTGGGGTCATGGGTTTGAGCCCCATGTTAGGGCTCAGAGATTACTTAAAAAAAATGGATCAGAGAACTAATTAAAGGGTAAAACTATAAAAGGAAGGAAACAAAGACAATCTAGAAGGAAACAGACAATCCTTGTGACCTTTGTGTGCAAAAAACACTTATTAAAAATAATTCAATGTTATACACATAGCGTATGGATAAATATCAAAAACAATGTTGTGAAAAAGCAAAGTGACATAATGATACAGGCAAAATTAAAGGATACTAAATAATAACATACCTAATATGGATACCTACATATATATTAAGATAATAATTGCACGCACAGGAAGAAAACACACAACTTCAACATCATGTTCACCCCTTCCTTCCTTCAGGTGGCATACACAAAGGAACTTTAACTGTATCTCTAATATATTCTTTTTATTTTTATTTACTTGTTTTTAAAGATTTTGAGAGAGAGAAAGCATGGGTGTGCATAAGAGAGAGCGCACATACGCATGAAAGAGAGCATACATAAGGGGGGGCAGGCTAAAGGGAGAGGGAAAAGCTGACTCCCTGCTGAGCAGGAAGCCCTATGTGGGCTCAATCCCAGAACCCTGAGATTATGACCTGAGCCGAAGGCAGATGCCTAACTGACTGAGCTACCCAGGCACCCATGTATTGTTATTTTTAAAGACTTGAAACATGGCAAAATATAAACATTTGGTATATCTGGGTGATAAAGGAGATATTCATTATATTATCCTACATATATATTTTTGAAGTTTGAAATACTTTGTATTAAGAAACATCTTTAAAGGATACAGTGGACTTGGCAATGGAAGATTATTGGCGAACCTGACTAGAAAAACCCCTGTTTTTATTATTTATATTATTATTTATATTGGGGTCAGCAAACTATGACCTGCAAGCAGGTCACCTATTGCTATAAATAAAGTTTCACTGGAACAGAGTCATGCTCATTAGATTACGTATTGTCTGTGGCTGCTTTCCTACCACAACAGCAGAGTTGAGTAGTGACAGAGACCATATGGCCTTTATGCCTCAAATATTAACTACCTGGCCCTGACTTACATCATCTACAGCACTTGGCTTAATGTCTCCTACATGGTAAGATCTTAAGAAATGTGCTAGTGCTCCCAAACAGTGCATGTTGTTTACTTTGTTCAGTAAATATTAGTTGAGCTCCTACTACCTGCAAGATAATGCTGTAGGCCCTGATTATAGTCAACAAGACGGAACTGGTCCCTACACTCTACTTTCTTCGTTCTGTGATCGAGATTGCCTTGGAGTATAATACAGAACTTCACTGTGCTACTTCCCACTAGAGGGCAGCCTCAAGTTTTTCCATACCGGCACAGTAACAGCTGTTAACCCCGCCTTCCATACCACCCGTGAACGGTTGTGAAGGACAAAATACCAGACTACCTAAGGTTTGTATTTATTCTCTCAAGATTGTCATTGGCAAAATCATAAAATGGGTCAAGTATGTCTTTGGAACTCCTGGCCTCCTATTTCTTCGCCTTTTCTTAGAGACACCACTTGCAAGTAACAAATGTGGCAGAACCAGTCAAGTACATCTCACACCGGTAGATAGTCAGGGTTAGGGGGAGAGAAGAAGATTCCTGGGGAGGGAGGGAGGGATCAACCTGGTAAGCCCAGAGCTGCAGAGCAGAAGCTGCCTTGGACACAGAAACACCTGGATGCCTGCTTGCACATACAAACACCAACATGCATGTCTACCCACGTTAAAAGAAGAGAAAACACAAACCTCCTATTCATTAGTTCACTAGTTATTGTGCACCCACTGCCTTCTTTGTGCCACATAAGACAGAGCAAGGAGCACAGCAGACACAGCTCTCAAGAAGCATACAGTTTAACAGGAAAGTCAGACAGTAGACACATAGAAATACACTGAAAGTACAGAAGTAGAAAAGAAAAAGACTGTTTCAGTTACTAATAGTAAAAAAAAAAAAAACAATAAAATGTGTAGTAGTGTAAAACAATCATTTTCTTTCTCTTTTTTTTCCCTCTCCCTTTCTTTTCCTTCCTTCCGTTCTTGGAGAGACACACAAAGAGAGAGAGATAGCACAACTGGGAGGGGCAGAAGGAGAATCTCAAGCAGACTCTGCACTGAGCACAGAGCCTGATGTGGGGATCGATCTCCTGATCCTGAGATCATGACCTGAGTTGAAACCAAGAGACAGATGCTGAGTTGACTGTGCCACCCAGGTGCCCCAAATAATCATTTTTAGGTTCTCAGGGATTCTGTGATTCCAGCGCACTGGCTTGTTTCTGTACTGCAATGTCTGGGAAGTCAGCTAGGAAAACTCAAAGGCTAGTGGTGCTTGATGGTAGGGGCTGGAATCATCTAGAGGCATCTTCACTCACACAGCTAGTGGCTGATACTGGCCATCAGCTGGGACCTCTGCTGAACTGTGGGCCAGAACATATGCACATTTCTTCTGCCTATTGTCTCTCCATATTGGTTAGTTTGAGCTCCCTCACAATATGGCGGCTTGGTTGAAAGAGCAAGCACTCCCAGAGAAAAAGGCAGATGTGCACAGCATTTTGATGATCCGGCCTGGGAAGTACCACAGCATCGCTTCTATCCTACTGTATTTGGTCAAGACAATCTCAAAGATCTGCACAGGTTCAAGGGAAGAGACAAACTGCCACCGTCACGGGATGGAAGCAGCAGTAAGATTATATTGTAAGAAGAGCATGTGTAATGGGAGGTATTGCCATGGTCATCATCAGAAAATACACTCTGGGGGGCGCCTGGGTGGCTCAGTTGGTTAAGAAAATACACTCTGCCCCAGGGTGTCATGATAATATAGGATGGGGGCACAACTTAGCCAAAGAGGAGCCTGGAGAAGTTTCAGGTGGTGGCATATGAAAGGCTGCAGTACGAAGAGAGGCTGATGTGTGGGAATGCTGGGTTTCAGTGCATTGAAAGAAGAGGCAAGGGGAAAGTACTGCAGGGGGAAGATACACAGGGAAGATTCCATGTGCTCTGGGTCATGGCCTCTGTGCTGGGCATGAATAACAGCAGCTTCCAGCCAGTGACGTCCTAGGAAAAGAGAAGCTGGAGAGGACAGGAGCAAACTGGTGACAGTGGGGGAAAAGGTGCATGGTTTAGCTGCTACCCTACCTCAGACATCGCAATATGGAAGATGAAATTGAATCTGGCCAAGTCTTATCCAGACAAAGTAAAAAGTCTGGAGGAAAAAGCTCTGCCTCTAATAGATGCCAGAGGCAGCTGGAAATAGAGGCTGCACGGTGTATAAGCAACACAGTGGAGGCAGGGAGATGCAGCACATTTCAGTAAAAACTCAAGTTGCTATCACTCAGGCAGGCACCTGCTACCCTGTATATCTCTCTCTCTTTTTTTTTTTAAGATTTTATTTATTTGACAGACAGAAATCACAAGTAGGCAGAGAGGAGGCAGAGAGAGAAGAAGAAGCAGGCTTCCCACTGAGAAGAGAGCCCGATGTGGGGCTTGATCCCAGGACCCTGGGATCATGACCTGAGCCGAAGGCAGAGACTTTAACCCACTGAGCCACCCAGGTGCCCCAAACCCTGTATTTCTTGCCCTCATCCTCAATTCAGATCAGCGACTCAATGGGATTCTTTCTCATCTTATATTTGGGACTGAATGTGTGTCCAGATGCTGGTCTTGTCTCAAGAGTCAGATCCAAGAGGTTTACCTTTAAAATGGTTACTCTGGGGGTGCCTGGGTGGCTCAATCATTGAGCCTCTGCCTTCGAGACAGGTCATGATCCCAGGGTCCTGGGACTGAACCCTGCATTGGGGCTGGGTGGGAAGCCTGCTTCTCCCTCTCCCACTTCCCCTGCTTGTGTTCCCTCTTAACTTTGTCTAGGTCAAATAAATGAATATAATGTTAAAATAAAACAAATTGGATACTCTGTGTCACTGTGCAGGTATCAATATGTTTTATCAAGTCAAATTATAATTATATATATGCAAATGACAAGAGATAAAACCAGAAGCATAAGCGTGTAAAATAGGTTAGAGTATAGCTTGTGTGCTTCTCTAAACATACAATTTTGATCGACCTACAGACATATGACAGATTATGTGGACACTAAACTACTTGCACTTATCTATGCTTCTGCATGGAATGCCTTTACTCACCTAGAGAAAACCTATTTATCTTCTAAGATTCAGCCTGAGTGTCACCACCTCTGTGGACACTTCCTCAGCCCCAAACATATGGCTACGTCCACTTTGCAGTGTCTGTCTTGTACATTCTGTCTTGTACAGAGTAATTTCATTGCATTTATGTATTGTGTTCATTCATATATATATTACTCCCCACTCAAGTCTCTGGGCTCTTTGAAGACCTGGATTATACCTTATTTGTTCATGTTTGGATGTGCAACACAGCAAGCACTCGATAAATGTTGGCAAATTGGGGCACCTGGGTGGCTCAGTTGGTTAAGCGGCTGCCTTCGGCTCAGGTCATGATCCCAGCGTCCAGGGATCGAGTCCCACATCGGGCTCCCTGCTCAGCAGGGAGCCTGCTTCTCCCTTTGCCTCTGCTTGCCTCTCTGCCTGCCTGTGCTTGCTCTCTCGCTCTCTCTCTCTCTCTGACAAATAAATAAATAAATAAATAAATAAAACTTTTATAAAAAAAAAAAGTTGGCAGATTACTGTGTGACCAAGAATTTTGTCTTCAAACTGAAGCTAACAAGAATCACCTCCCCTGGGCGCCTGGGTGGCTCAGTGGGTTAAAGCCTCTGCCTTCGGCTCAGGTCATGATCTCGGGGTCCTGGGATCGAGTCCCACATCGGGCTCTCTGCTCGGCAGGGAGCCTGCTTCCTCCTCTCTCTCTCTACCTGCCCTCTCTGCCTACTTGTGATCTCTGTCAAATAAATAAATAAAAATTAAAAAAAAAATCACCTCCTCTAATTTGGTGGGAGATCACAGACAATTTGGGTCATCTTTTACTGAAGCAGAGTCCATGCCAAAATTGAAGGATTTAACAACCACCGACCGCCGTGTAATGCCTGCTAATTTGGTGCCAGCTGCTGTTCTAAGTGCTTGCCATGGACTAGCCCACCTAGTCTCCTGCCAGTCCACTAACCCTATGCGAGTCCAGTAAGGGCTGAAAAGGCCGAGGCTGTTCACCTGGAGAACAGGGCCCACAAGGACAGATGAAATGAGGAAAGAGATATGGAGGCAGAGAGGCTAGAGAGTGGGGTTCTGCATGCTGTATACTGGGGTGAGGTTTTCATTGCCAGCTGCGACATGGGACCCAGAGACATAACCCATACACAGTATGGACAAGATTGTTCATCGCACAGGAGCAAGTGTATTATTACTAAAATGAGTAGTAACACTCTCAAATCTCAATAAAACAATTAGAAATGCCAGATGTTGTTTCTGGTTCCACAGAAGACAGACTAAATATAGCCGTCACATTCCTCTTGCTAATTATAAACAAAACTCCTGCTCAGAATACATGAGGCAACTATCAAAAGACCTCTTTCAAGAGGTGGAGAAAAGAAGGCAAACTGGGTAGGGACCTGAGAGAAGACCCAGTGGTGAGTTTCCCAGGTGGTCTGTTTGTTTTGTCTTCTATTAATCTTGGCTTGGGTAACAGAGCAGTCTACAACCAAAAATGCCAACCAAGCCCCCCCACCCCAACCGCCTCACCTGGAAAAGCCCCAAGAAAAGCCCACTCTCTCTTGCCAAATGACCAGGAAAAGGGGAGTTCTGCAGGATGGCACCCTTTTGACTATTGCCACTCTACTCCAGGCAAACACCAGGAAAGAACCCATACTGTTCCTCTTCCCATCAGGTACTGCGGAGACTGTGGGACAAATCCCTGTTGACCAATGCCCACTCTGCCCCAGCAAAGCAAAGGTGACACCTACCCCCTTCTCATCAAACACTGAAGAGACTGGGGAGGAGCCCTACTATCCACAACCTGCACTAACTGATTAAAAAAGGTAAATAAAGGTAAATAAAAAGGTAGAAAAAGGTTAAAAAAAGGTAAAAAACATAAAAAATAAAAAAGGGTAGCACACCATTCCCTCTCAAATAGAATGTGAAAAAGGATTCTTTTGGGGGGGGGTGCCCAAACACATGACCTTGAGATCAAGACCTGAGCTGAGGGGCACCTGGGTGGCTCAGTGGGTTAAGCCTCTGCCTTCGGCTCAGGTCATGATCTCAGGGTCCTGGAATCAAGACCCGAATTGGGCTCTCTGCTCATCAGGGAGCCTGCCTCCCCCCCAACCCCGACTGCTTCTCCGCCTACTTGTGATTTCTGTCTGTCAAATAAATAAATAAAATCTTAAAAAAAAAAAGACCTGAGCTGAGATCAAGATTTGGATGCCTAACTGACTGAGCCACCCAGGTACCCCAAATAGGAAAAGGGATTCTTTAAATATGGGTATGAAGTACTGGGCATGCCACCCCAAGCAGCCCACAGGTGAAACCAATCAGCAACAACAAACAAAAGCTTTGAAAACTGAACTACAATGTGGTTCAAACTGATGGTTCAAATTGGCCTCTGGATAGCATACAAGTGGGGCAGGCCAAGCTAGCTCTGCAGAGGTTTCAAAAACTAAATTGCATTTTTGCCTATGAATATGGACCAGAAGGTGCATTCTGAATATAAACATATTGACTGCTAAAATAGAAGATATTTATAGGAACTAAGCCTCAAAACATAATATCCAGGATATATCCAGCCTCAAAACAACATGTCCAGGATAAAATAAAAAAATATTCCTCATACTAAAAACCAGGAAAAACAACTCAAATGAGAAAAGACAATCAACAGATGCCAACACTGAGGTGACAAGATGTTGGAATTACTGAATAAGGATTTTAGAGCAGGTATCACAAAAATGTTCCAACATGTAATTATGAACACTCTTGAAAGATACTGGAAAACAGAAAGCCCCATCAAAGAAAAAGATATAAAGACCCATGTAGAAATTTCAGAATGAAAAATTACAGTAAGTGGAAAACTCAAGGATGGGCTTTATAACAAAATGAAGATTTAAAAGAGGAAAGAATCAGTGAACCTGAAGATATATCAGTAGAAATATCCAAACTGAACAACAGAGACAAAACAGGAAAAAAGAAAAAGTGCCTACAGGACAATAGCAAAAGATCTTACTCCTTTTCCTGGAGTCCTAGGACAGTAAAAAGATTGTGATGCACAAAAAATACTAGAGGAAATGATCCTTGGAAAGATCCCAAATTTGGCAAAGGACACAGGCCTACCAATTCAAGAATCTGAGCAAACCCTAAATGGATAAACCCCGATAAATCAACATCCAGACACATCAAATGTCTGAAAATAAAAAACAAAGAAAAAGATCTTGAAAGCGGCTGGAGGGAAAATACAGGGGAAGAATAATTCAAAGGATGAGGAATTTCTCATCAGAAACCATGAAGAGAGAAAGAAGTGGCAAACATTTTTTTTTAAAGTGCTGCAAGAAAAGAATTGATGATGCACAATTCTATATCCAGTGAATGAAGGTGGAATACAGATACTATGAGATAAAGGAAAATAAAATGATCTGTCACTGTCAGAACTGCTCTAAAAGAAGTGGTGATGGGGGGGAGGCAGCCTGATTGGCTCTGGCTATAGGGCATGCAACTCTTGATCCTAGGGCTGTTGAGTTTGAGCCCTATGTTAGGTGTAGAGATTACTTAGAAACAAAATCTTAAAACAAAACAAAACAAAAAGGATGTGATCAAGGGAAAGTTCTTTAAATGGAAAGGAAATAACAAACTGGAAACATCAGGAATGAAGGAAAAAAGCATTTTTTAGTGTAATATCTAGGTGAATGTAATCTCTTGAGTTTTTAAAGTTATGTTTGATAGATGAAAGCAAAATTATGACATCATCTCATGAGGTTCTCAATGTATGCAGAGATAATATTCAAGACTACAATTTCATAAAGAAAGGGAAAGGGATGTAAAGGTGGTAAAGTTTCTACATTCCACATGAACTGCTAAAAAGATTAATACCACTAAATTATCATAAGTGTGTATAATATAACCTCTATGGCAACCACCAAAAATCTATAAAATGAGAGCTACATTAAAAGTCTAGAAATATTGGGACGCCTGGGTGGCTCAGTTGGTTGGACGACTGCCTTTGGCTCAGGTCATGATCCCAGAGTCCCGGGATCGAGTCCCACATCGGGCTCCCAGCTCCACAGGAAGTCTGCTTCTCCCTCTGACCTTCTCCTCACTCATGCTCTTTCTCACTGCCTCTCTCTCAAATAAATAAATAAAATCTTAAAAAAAAAGTCTAGAAATATTAAAGTGGCATACTAAAAAATGTTCAAGTCCTGTCCCACAATAGGGCAAGAAAAGGGAGAGAGAGGTACAAAAGAAACAGAGGGAACAAAGAGAAAACAAGTAAAATCAAAGACTTAAATCCTAACCAATCAAAATTTATATTAATTGTAAACTGTCTAAATAGACCGATTTGAAAAAATGGATTGTCAGGGTGCCTGGGTGGTTTGGTTAGTTAGGGGTCTGACTCTTGATTTCGGCTCAGGTCATGATCTCAGGGTCGTCGTGAGATCAAACCCAGTGTTAGGTTCTGTGCTGAGCATGGGGCCTGCTTGAGATTCTTGCTCTCTCTTTCCCTCTCCCCCTCCCTGCCCCACGTGCTCACACTTTCTCTAAATAAATAAATAAATAAATAGATTGTCAAATTTAAAAACAAAAGAAGACACTATGTCACACAAAATGGCAGAGTAGGAAGCTCTTCACCAAAGCAACCACCGAGCTGGGAACAGTGATTACAGCCGACTATTTTGGAACTCTGGAACCTGACCAGAAACTTTCCACCACCACAGAAATCCTTATAAAATAAAGGGAGAGGCTGCTGATTTTTCACAAGTGAGCAGCATATGAAAGAAAACCAGCCAACATCCCCCATTCCTCAGACAGACAAGCTGCCACTCTACAGACTACAGACAGCAGCCTGCATTCCTGAGGAAGCTGGCTGATGCCAGGGCAGGCAGTGGAAATCGTGTCCTTCATAAATTTAGGGTTATGCATTTAGGACAGTCTGATGGGTCCCTGAGGACCAGGACAGATGCTTCAGTTAGATCCCTCAGCAGCAAACAGCTTCCCCTGGGGGCATCTATCTTATTTGAAGAGAAAGAATCCCCTTCCCCTGCTTCCCAATTTAGAGTCGGGCACTTAGGGAAATCTATGTCAGGTTACTTACCGTAGAGAAAATGAAACAGAAGCTTCAGGGGTCATACAAAAACAAAGCTACACACTTTGCAAAAATCGGTTGGAAAGGTAACACCCAATTCCAGCCCCCGACAAGCAAGAAATTAGCAATTCCTGATGACTAAGAAAATCACCTTTGGAGACATTGAGAACGTACAATTCTCAACCAAAAATTGTAAAACACACAAAGAAACAGCAAAGTATGGCCCCTTCACAGGAAAAAAAAAAAAAAAAAGAATTTGACGGAAACCAGGCCCCAAGGAAGCCCAGACATTGTGCTTACTAAAGGCGAACTGGAAGCCAACCATCGTCCCCGTGTTCAGTGAGCTCCGGAAACCACAGACAAAGAACTAAAGGCGATCAGAAAACAACAGATGAAGAAAACCAGAGGATCAATGAGAAGAAAGAATTATGCAAAGGAACCAGAAAGAAATTGTGGACTGGAAAGTCCGTTAAATGCAAAGCTCGGGAGAGGGGTCCAGCAGCAGATCTGAGAAGTAAGAGGAAAGATCAGCAAACTTGAAGACAGGTCCTTTGAAATGATCGAGTCTGAGGACAAGAAAACTGAAGGAAGAAACGGAACAAGCCCGACAAACCCGTGGGAGGGCCGCAGGAGCGCAGAGGGCGGGGTGACCGGGACAGCTGTAGAGGACCTGGCCCCTCCCTAGAAGGAAGAGGCAAACCCGACAGCTCCGCGCCCGAGCGGCGGTCGCGGATTCGGTTGGTGAACACACCGGAAGTGGAGGACTGGGCGAGGAAGCGAATACCACGAGTTCGGATTCAGACAGTCTGAGATAACGCATCTCTGCCCAGCAAAGACATAAAACGCGGTCCCAGAGCTTCCAAGGCACGTCCTGTTTGACGAGGGCACTTAGGAGCCACGTAAACAGCCCTGGTCACCGGGGAGAGGGGACAGCGGACCCCCGTCTGCTAAAGAAGTGCCCAGAACAGAATCCTGAAGAGAGACCTAGAGCTGAGCGGAGGAGCAGAAACCAGGGAGGGAGCAGCAAGCAGAAGTGGCCTTGAGGAGCCCACGGGGGCACAGGAATGAGTGGCCGGGGTGACTGTTCAACAGCAAACGCGGCGGACCTACTAGGCGCCAGACCGCCTTTCCATTATGACGTGCCCCGCGGACCCAGGCACACCTCAGCCGGGTGGGAAGCGCCGGCGGCCGGCCCGGAAGCGAGCCTCGAGGGCGCGCGTGGAAGGGGCTTACCTGACTGCCCACCTCCAGGGGGTGGCCCAGCCGCGGCCCCAGGGAGCGGCCAGCCCGGGCGGCTGTAGCCCAGGAGGCCCTGTCGTACTCCAGCCTCCTCAGCCTTCCTGGACACCCCGCCCCAGAGCAAGGCGAAAGCCGCGTGCTCCCGCCATGCACCACGCGCGTGCCTTGCGTCACTGCGTACGAATCCCGCGAGAGCTGGCACGGGGAGCTGGTTGCCAGGCAACCGGTCTCGGTTGCTAGCTCTGCGCAGTGGGTTTCGGGAGTCTTGGGTCTGAGCGGGAAGAGCGTGTGGTGAGGTTCCCACCCTTGGTCTTCGCCTTGCAGACGTGCGGAATCCAATTCGATGAATCTTTCCTGAAGGACTGGGTGATCTACTCAGTTCCAGGAACCCACGTCCCCTAGGGCAGTGGTTGCCTCCAAGGCCGTGACTGAGAGCCCAAATACCACCCCCCCCCCCCAAACCCTGCCCTTTGCGGGTGCAGGATCTTTCTGGGACCCGCCCCCCTCGGAAACTGAGCACCTGTCCGTAGCTGGAGCTTTCTCAGGGTTTAGTCGTTGGGTGTTCGTTTTGTTCCCTTGTAAATCCCCCAGACCTTTGTAAAGACTGCCTGGAAAATGGCACATTTACACTGAAGCCAGACCTAACGGGCACTTTTTTTTTTTTTAACAGTTGGTAAGGGGTGTTTCCCACCCCCCCACCCACCCCCAGCCCCCAATCATTCTGTCCCAAGGTCTGGCTAAAACTGAGCAGCTAACACCTGTTCTACCAGTCCTAGCATTAAAGAAAAGCCCTTTCTGGAAGCGGAGGTGCCAAAGTCTGAAATTCCTCTCTCTTACCCCAGACTGATTTTGTCACCTCTCTTGCTCCTTCATTTTATTGGTGTTAGGGTCCGTGATCAAAGGAATGAGACTGATGCAAAGCGAAAGTCAAGCAAAGCTTTATTTCGTGCCAAGCATCAAAAATCAAACTGACCAGTCGGGGCCGTCTCTTATGAAGAGGCGATGATGACGACCCCAAGGTCGCTCCCAAGACGAGGCCACTTTGGATGAGGACGCTCCAGACGAGGTGCCCCGGTTCAGGGCGGCGAGGCCGCTTGCGGCGGTGCCCCGGCTCGGGGCGGAGAGGCCGCTCGCGGCGGTGCCGCGGTTGTTGGCGGCGAGGCCGCTCGTGGCGGTGCCGCAGCTCGGGGTGGCGAGACCACTTGTAGCGGCTATGATGACCAGGACAACCACGACACTCCCAACGACCATGACGACGCTGCTCCCGACGACTACCCTAATGGCTATGCTAATGACTACTCCTCCTACTACTCTCCCCCCTCCCAGCCTCACAGACTAACCTTTATAGAGGTGGTTGAGCCCCGCCCACACACAGGTGGCCAATGAGATTTCAACTCACCTTAGTAAATATATGCACACCCCACTGATTGGATGTCTCCATCCAGTTGGCCCGCCCCTGTATCCAGGGTTTGCAAGTAAATTCCTCTGGAAGGGGCGGGGTCAACCCAAGCCCACAACCAAATGGCTCCCTCTGGCCAACCAAGCCCCTACATTGGGAACAGCTCCCATTCCTCCAATTCTACAAATACACTTTTCATCCTCATTCCAGCCTGTAGGTCTTTCTGGCTCTAACCAGCAGCTCTCTGGCTTCTTTTCCTTTCCTCAATAGCTTGGCTATCATGACCCATCACTTCCGTTCTCCCTTTAGTGAGTTTTCTCTTTGCCTTTTTGGCCAGTCTCCATCCGATGTGAAACCAGGCTGTGTCTTTTCTCCGGTCTGGCTGCAGAGATTCTAAACATTGCTGGTGAAAAACGAAAAACCGTGCCATCCTTCCTCCATAAATGCATGCTTTCTAATAGCGCTGGGCTCTGACTGCAGACTGGAAATTGTTTATCCATTCTGTGAGCTTGTTGTCATATTAACTACAGCATTTCTCCCAAACTTCCTGAAGTCTGCCACAAACTTGCTACTCAATCCCATTCTACTTTTAGTAAATGATTTCACCTACATCTATTTGCTCAGGAGCAAGGGAGGTATCCCAGCCCTCCTTTTGTGATTGCCAAAAACTGCAGGGGAGTTTCCCTCTACCATTCTGTGTTTTTAGTGAAGACCTAAAGAAGCAGTTAAACCTGGGTGGTTTTATTATTTTTGAGAGAGAGAGAGAGAGAGAGAGAGAGAACACACAGTGGGGGACAGAGCAGAGGGAGAGGGACAAGCAGACTCTGCACTGAGCACAGAGCCTGACACAGAGCCTGACTCGGGGCTTGATGCCATGACCCTGAGATCATGACCTGAGCCAAAACCAAGTCAGATGCTTAACCGACTGAGGCATTCAGGTGCCCCAAACCTGAATGTGTTTATGCTAGGTTTGATGACGAGTGGAAAGTCACAGGAAAATGTGATCGGATGAAGAAAAGTGTGAGCTGAGTGCAGTAAACTTGGGTAATCTGTTCAGATTCTTCTCAGCATCTCTCACATGGAGATAAGGATGTTCCTTGCCTCCAGGATAAAGAGGGTACCTCTCACATGGCCTGCTTCAGAGGAAGGTCAGAAAGTCCTTCCTGTACATGCCATTTCTCAATTTCCCTCAACTTCAAATATTCGGTATGCCAAAGTGCCATATTGAATATCAGCTTGTCCCAAACCCTGTCAAAAGAAAATAGTACTGATAAAAATGAAATTTCCTTTGTTTCCTGTCCCCACAGCACCCCCTCCCTTTTTTCCTAGAAGCAACTACTACCATAAATTTTATATCTGTATACACTTAAATATATATATTTTTATTATATATACTATATATATATAATTTATATATAAATTATATATATACAAAATGTTAAGTTTTTTGGATATATATCCAAAAAACTTAACATTTTGAGTGTTTAGATATCCCATAATTTCCTCACTGGCTTATAACTCCATCTGTCATACACTGTTGCATAGAGACAGAAACAGATCCAAGGGGTTGGGGAGAGGGGTGAATAGGGAGTGACTGCTAATAAGAGGTTTTCTTCTGGGGAGATGAAAATGTTTGGGAACCAGATAGAGGGGGTGGTTGCATGACAGTGTGAATGTCCAAAATGCACTAAATGGTTAATTTTATGTTAATCTTACCTCAATTTAGCAAAAGCAATAGGAAGGCACTGAAAGGTTTTAAGAAGGGAGGGTGACGAGAACAGATGTAACTTTAGGAATGATGGTTACTCTAGCTGCAGAATGAGAATGGTTTGGTAGGGGGCAGAGCTGGGTAGGTGGGAGACAGAGAAGCCTATCGAGGTTATTTAGATGAGACCCGATAGCTAGTGTCACGCCACACCCCTGCTTACGATCCCCACCATAAAGCCTCCAATCTTTCCAATGGCACTTGAGACTTTCTATGATTTGGCACTGAGTTTGGCCACCCTCTGTCAGCAGACATCTGTCATGATCAGTGTTCCAGCGTCTCTCGCAATGCCTTTAGCTTTGCCTGGAGTATTTTTCCCCTCTCCCTCCCCCACTGCCAACTTTTTTTTTTTTAGAGTTTTTAAAAATTTTTAATAAATTTTTATAGTGAGCAGCGGGAAGAGGAGAGGGAAAGGGACAAGCAGACTCTGCGCTGAGTGCAGAGCCTGACAAGGGGCTTGATCCCAGGACCCTGAAAGCGTGACCTGAGCCAAAGTCAAGTGCTTAACTGACTGAACCACCCAGGTGCCCCTGCCCCAATGCCAACTTTTACATATTCTTCAGGTTTCAGCTTAAATGTCATTTGCTGATGGGAGCTTCCCCTGACCTGCTTGAACGTACTAGCTCCCTTGCTGTGTCCTCCTTTTCATTGGGTTCTACATCCCACTGCTTCCGTGCCAGCTGCTCCAACTTGACTGCAAGCTCCCAGAGGTCAGATGTGTCCCTGGCATGTATACCTCATGCCTTTCAATGCGGTGGATGTGAGATCAGAATTTGTAGGAGGAATGAATGAATCTGCATCTCAAGCAGAGTGCTACAGCCTTCCTCCTCTTTCTGCCATGCTTTAATCTCTATCTCCTCTTTGTCTTAGCATTGAAGCATGTTTCTTTCTTAAAAACACTTCTCTTGATACCATTACCTCCTAAAGCTATTGCCCCATTCTTCTCTTTCCTTTGACTACTGCTGGATTTCTTGAGTGTCCATCTTTTTCACATGTATACTCCAGTTTCTAATGCACCTATCTTCCTCCCAAGTTTGGAAGGTCTTTAAAGAAGGGATCAGCTCTTGCTTACTTTTCTCCCTCTACAGTCTCTTGCATACAATAGGAACTCCAATTCTTGCTGAGTTGACAGAACTCGAGAGGACATGCTTGTTGTAGTATTAGTCATTTTCAACCACATAGGAATTGAATACAATTTAGTTTTCAAAATTTGTTTCAAATATTGGTCTTGTAGGGGACAGTCTGTCCACTCATCAGTGGTTCTTCAGATGGAACAGGCTCACCCTTGCATTCTGCTGTGGGAAACACAAAACCCCAGCTGCAGGCGAGTGGTCCCCACTTCTGTATTTATCCAGATCATCCTTCCGCCGGGCAGTCCTTCTCTCCTTACTTGGTGACTCATTTGGGCAATTCTCCTGCTTATCCTCCCTGGGCCTTCCCCACCACCCTCCCTCCCTTGGATGTCCCCGTGGCTTCATGCACCAGCAGCACGAGCTTGCAGACAGAACATGCCACTGGTGAAGTCTCCATGCATCTAGCCACGTCCATTCATCGGCCCCCCCTACAGATCCTCTGGTAGCTGGGACTTGCTCTGAATCCCGTTAGGACTGGCAGCTTCTGCCCCCGAGCAGCAATTGTCCCAATTTTAAGGTGACCGGTTACTTTTGCATCTTGAGGGTGGAGAAAGGTGTATCCATAGCCTGAGATAGAAGACTTTAAGCACAGACCTGGGTGTGAAGATGGACAGTATGGACCACTCTGACATGTTGTGTTTGATTGTTCCCAAGAACAGGAGTGTACAGGGGATGGAACATGACTAAGGAGGGCAAACCAGGTTCTCTACAGGAGCTGTATTCCTGTCTTTAAGACCTACTCCCAGAGGTGCAGAGGTTAAGTGGGATTCGGCGAACACCAGGACACATGCGTAGACTTCCCACTGGAACCCCGACCCCAAAACCATGTTGGATGTCAGTCAGCACCACTACTCTCCATTGCCAGGTTGAAGTATTTATTTGAAAAATTGAAAACACAGATGCAATGTATTATACAAAGAAAGGTCTTAATATTATAATAAAAGTATTGTTGGAAGGGAAGAAAAGCCAGTGGCTACCTGCCCTGGGAAGGTAGGCACTCGGTGAAAAATGAAATCCATTTCTAGAAACTATTCTAATGGAAAATTGGGGGAAAAGGTTAGAAACAGAAGAAAAACAAACCTAACCTATCCCTGTGAACCTAAATGTGAGAGTTTGTTATAAGTTACCAGCAAGATTTATCGGAACCCCCTTGGTTTATCCCTAGCAGTAATCAGCTTCATTTGGGGCCTTCAAACTGAGGTAGTTGAGGGTCACCTGAAAGACATGTCTGGAAATGGTCTACTCTCAGAATCGAACCCAACGGCATCTAACCCATGATTTCCCATTGCTTTGGCTCCTGGGGGCAAGAGGCTGTGCCACCACCGTGGGCTGCTGATCCTGCATTTGGTCTGACCTTGGGAGACGAAGGGGATGTGAGCAGCAGGCAGCCGGCTTGGTTTGCTGTGGTTGAAGGCTGGCAGGCCCACGGTGGTGGTTGCCCAGGCTACAGATGGCAGTCTCCGGGGGACCGAGGACAGCGGAGACAGAGCAGAGCCGGTCTGGCTGAAAGGCCAATGCCAGGATCGAAGGCTTTCATTGGTGGGAAGGATTTCCAGAGGCTTGCAAAGGTGGTAGAAGGTAGCGAGAACCTGACCAGTGGCTAACGACCAGGGTAAGTGGAGCCAGGAGACCCTTCCAGACTAAGGAGCTGGCCGAGAAGTGAGCATTTCCCAGGTGCAAGCTCAGGACCAACCAGCCCCTCCTCGGTGAGAGGCCGAAGCAAACCGATCTGAGGATGAATGACATGCATGTGACCCCCATGGTACCCGGTTAACCCTGATGTTGACTTGGCAGCTCAAACACTTCCAACGTTCTGGACGTTCTGGATGCTGGATTAGGGACTCAGATTCAGGTGGGACCCTAGGGATCCTGCTGTCAGGGGCAGAACAAGCCAACAATCTAAATTACAGTCTGATTTAAACTCCTGACTCAGATATAAAAGAAGCCCACAAAAGGCCGATCTTTTCTATTTTTTTTTCTTATTATGTACACACATATCCTTACTCTAGGGACATTAGAGCAACTGTATTACAAAATTAAATAAGGGATACGGCTGTCTTTTGATCTCTTGTCAGTCCTAAGCCTTTCTTTTGTTGTTCTGCCTTGCTGTGTGACCCAATTACATGGATCCACGGGACTTTAGTCACTCATGAAGCTCAGTCACCGCTGACTTTAACTTTAAAAGGCTGTGATGTTCATTTTTAGCCTGAGGAGGTCATCCCCGTTTGAATCAAGTATTTCACACCAAGTATAAACACCCTGGTTTTTTAGAAAAGCCAAGGTAGGACAATTGGATTTTGGCTAGAAGACGGGCCAGCTCCTAAGGCGAGTGAGGACCAACTTAATTATGCCACATCTGAAGGATACGTCTGGTGCGAGACGGGATTAGCCTGTGTTCCTGTTTAATCGCTTTCTTCCCTGTCTTTATGACTCGGGCTAAGTCCACCAAGTCCACTGTGGCTTCTTTTTGGAGGAAGCGTTATTTGGAGCATCCCAGAGTGGCCCGATACAGCAGATTTTTTTCACTACGGGTAATTCAGAGCATGGCAGTTCGGCCGAGATTCTGGAAGGGAGGACCAGTCCGCTGTGGAAATGCTGATCCGCTCTGAGAACACACCGACTGGCTTCATTGGTACAACTGGGCCAGGGGCCCCCCACACTACTTCTGAGGCTCGGATGGAAAAACGCCGAGCACAAAGAAGTATTAAGCATAAGACAGCTCATTTGCTGTTGACCCCTCTTTATTAGCCCAATGTGGAGATCTCCTGTCTGCGTCTCGGAATCCGAGCTAATGGGAGACTGGTTTTTGAGTGCCCTACTTAGAAAACGCACAGAGAAGGCGGGGTGGGAGGTGGGGAAGGACGAGGGTTGATTCACAGTGATCAAACAGGAACCTCGCCACCTGTCACGTAGCAACACTTAGCAATGTTCCTTTGGGACAGGTCCTGGGAAGTGCTTGTTGGCTTCTACCTAAGAGTTGCTACAGATTAGGAAGGAAGACACTGTCCGAGATCGGAAGGTCACTTAAATGCTGGGGTCTGTCTGTCTGGAGGTGGACAAGTGCTGTCAGGCTGTCCGCCTCTGGGAAGTTGTTAATGCGTCTTCAGTCCTCATCCTGCCTGGGCAGCAAGGGCCCAGGTCGTGTGGCGGGAAGGGATCGGAGTCAGTGGTCCCCCTTTTCTCGGTTTCCCTGACCCAGGTGCTCTGAGGAACCCGCTCGCCTCAGGGCCCAGGCCGGTAACAGACTGGGAAGCATCGGCCTGGTGTTTGATTCTTGAAAACCCATGACCTGGGGCCGCCATTCGGCCCTGCCATCACCACACCTCAAATCCTGATTGCTCAAAGCGTCTCTCTGGAGGCTGCCGCCATTGCCGAACGGAGGTTAGTAATAAATATTAAAGGTACCAAACCAAGCACAGGGTTCTTTCCTGCCGGGAGCAAGTTTGCCTGATCTTCTGGCAGAAGTCTGCCTGGTCTTCCCTTAGGTAGAACATGGAACTATCTTCTTCAGGTTCAAGAGGATGCCCAGGCGGCCAGCTGGAAAAGCCCTCACGCACTCCCTCTCAGGGTCCCGCCTGGGTCTGAAGGGAGGTGGCACGGAAAATTCTTTCCGGGGGAACAAGTGTGGCTACTCTCACCAGCACGCTCAAAGCACGGGATAAGGTTTTTCAGTCTGGTCACCAAAAGTTCCCAAGGCAGGGGTCTCCTGAGGCCTGGGCTGCGTGCACCTTCCTTCCTTTCCCGCGTTCTTCACCCCTGTCCCCTGGGAAGGTGGGCAGAGGCTTCTCTGGGCGCTCTCGCTGGAGGAAGGCTCTCCTTCTGCCTTTGGAGGAAGAGTGTGGCCCAGCAGTGGTGCCCACCCTGGGCAGCGGGCTCGTCTGACCCAGACTCGCTCAGCGGGACACTCAGCACGGAGGCTGGCGTGGAGCACCAAGGTGAAGCCTGAGCAGCA
This sequence comes from Mellivora capensis, assembly GCA_004024625.1. Classification (NCBI taxonomy): domain Eukaryota; kingdom Metazoa; phylum Chordata; class Mammalia; order Carnivora; family Mustelidae; genus Mellivora; species Mellivora capensis. The sequence goes on from PISX010000519.1 coordinate 108,355, forward strand.
CCATTGCTGTTAACTGCTGTGGTAGGGGCCCCCGATGGCTCCGAGCGCCAGGGGTGCTCCCTTGGGGAGAGGTGGCTCTACGAGGGAACACTGGAAGAGGAAATCCCCCCAAAAAAAGAAAAAAAAGAAAATCCCAACCAACCACCGTAAGAAGCAGCGGGAAACCCATGGGACTGCCAAGAGAGGGGACAGTTGCCTTGGCGTGCTCGGCCGGGATGCTCCTGCCGTTCTGCCGGCACAGATGTAGGGCGGCGTCCTGGCCTGGAGCCCCGCCAGCCCTCTGTTGCTCATGAGTTGGTGCAGATGGTGGAACAGAAAAGGCTGAGGAGAAAACAGACAAGAAAAGGCGTGAGGCGGCCCCCCACCAGGGATCTCGGAAACAGCCAGACCCTTGGACAATGATGCTGAGCATCTAGGGGTCCAATGGCAGGCAGGGCGGGGAGGCAGGTCCTCTCCGTGAGGGGTGGCCCTGGTCCTCCGCTCCTCTGTGGAAGGCCACTGGGGTCCTGGGCACTGCACAATGGGAGTGGTATGGCCGCCACCGGGACCCCCCACCCCGACCCCAAGGCTTAGGCCATGGCTGGGGAATAACACACACACAGACGGGCCACAAGATTTACACTCGGACGTGTGGGGCGTCGGCGGGGCTCTATTCTTTTCCGGTGACCGGTTCATGCAATGCAGGTGGAGACGATTCTGTTCCTGAAAGACAACGATAAATTTTTTTAAAAAAGATTTTATTTATTTATTTGACAGAGAGAGAGAGATCATAAGTAGGCAGAGAGGCAGGCAGAGAGAGAGAGGAGGAAGCAGGCTCCCTGCTGAGCAGAGAGCCCGATGTGGGGGTTGATCCCAGGACCCTGGGATCATGACCTGAGCCAAAGGCTGAGGCTTAATCCACTGAGCCACCCAGGCGTCCCTGACAACGATAATTTTTGCTTCCTAGCACTGCACATGTGCACACACACATTTCACCAACAAACTGAAGGTTCAAACAACTTCAAACAATTGGAAGGTTGTTTCCAACTGAAGAGAAAACATGCTCTGTGAGTCAAGAGGGGGAAGTCAGTGCCCCGAAGGGCGACTCATTCTGTCACGTCTGAGGGGAAGGCCCTCCCTCCACGCACCCTCCCCTCATGGTGCCCACGCAGGCCCTCAGAGAGGCCCACCTTCTTCCCAGCCCTCGGCAACGCCCGCGAGTTCGTAGTGCTTTTTTCGAAGCTCTCCCAGTTTTTGACGCTCCTTCTGCAGGTCATTCTCCAGCTCCAGCACCCGGACCTGGGGGAAGAGTGGAATTTTCTTCTGAGCGGCGATCTGACAATGGTCTCCCTTTGACTTAATCCCTCTCCTCCTCTGATTTCGTCTATCCTCTCCCATTCACCTGTCTATCCCAGTGGCTCTTCCGTTTCCTCATGGGGACCCTCTCCTAGAGGTGATGCGTTAGAGCCCCAAAGCCTGAATGGGAGTAGGGCTCATCTCACGCCCCACTGAAGTCAGCTCCGACATCTAGCCTATATCTGTGTGGCGTGTTCCCAACCAGTTCCCCTTCTGCTTCAATCCCGCTCTCCTAGAAATCCAGGCAAGAGCCAAGCTCAGATGCTTCTGGTATCTCTGTGGGGCTGTTACAACTTAGGGTTATCATGATACAGGAAAAAGCAGTCTTTCCAAGGAAGAGGCTGGTTCCTGGCTACCCCTACTCCTCATTAATCCATTTTACTGATTATTTATTAATTCAAGAAATGTCTGCCGAGCAACCGTCACGTACCCCGGGCTCTGCAGTAGGTAGGGGAGACATGGTGGCGTGCAGACAGACAAGGTCCCTGCTTCCCTTGCAGGGGCAAGACACAAACTCATGGACAAGAACATATCAGACTGTAAGGAATATGCTAGGGTCATGTGATAAAGGCCAAGGGTGATCAGCAGACGCTATTCAGGCAGGTGGGTACGGGAAGAACAGAAAGGAGCCCATGTGGCTGATGCATGAGAGGGGAGAGGGTCATGAGAGTGGGCTATGAGTTTGGGGGTTAGCTCTAAGTATGAAAGGGAAGCCACTGGAAGATTTCAAGCAGAGATGTGACATGCTGTCATTTATGCTTTCAAAAATACATAGAACCTGAACAAACCATGTGTGGCAGGGGGTGGGGAAAGTGGAAGCAACTAGACCCAGTTAGGTGGTTCCTTTTTTTCTTTTCAAAATTTTTATTATGGAAAAATGTAAAACATATGGAGATATGGGGATGATCTGGTGAGCCCCATCATGTGCCTTTCCCCGAGTTCCTCCAACCGTCAACCCAGGGCTGGCCCTGTCTCAGGAATGCCCTTTCCTATTCTCTGCCCCCAACTGCCCTGCCACCTGGCCCTGCCACGGGACCATGTGGATACAAATCCTTGCATGCACTGTAGTAGTTCGGGAGAGAAACAATGGTGGCTTCGTCTGGGTTAGGGAGATGGAAAAGTAGGGGAAGGTTCAGGCTTGGAGAGTTGGGAGTTGACAGGACCCGCTGAAGAATTGAATGTAGAAGGGAGAGGGGGAAGGGAGAACCCAAGGACGACTCCTAGGTCTTAGCACCCAGGTGTGAGGAGGTTCCAGTTACTGAGGCAGAGAAAACAAGGAGTGGGGCAGATCTAGGTGGGAGGGAAACCAGGAGCCCTGGTTTGGACCCATTACGTTGGAGACATATTTGGCCTCAAGTGGAGAGATCAAGTAGGCAGCTGGACAATCACAGAGCTCAAGGAGAAGACTGAGGCCAGAGAGAAGAATCTGGTACTTATCAGCATATAGATGGAATCTGCAGTCAAGAGGGACCGGAGGAGCCCAGTAAACACGACAGTGTAGATGGCGGGGACTCACACCTGACCTCAGACCTTTCAGTATTTGGCCATGTGACTTTTCCTAAAAATGCTGAGTGGCCCATATAGAGACTTTAACAGTCTCACTCTGAACTTGACCCCAAGACTGGGATCAGTAATTCCAGAACAAGGATGTCAGGTCTTTTTTTCAGGATCCCACTGATTCCTCTTTCTCCACATGCCGGAACTTTACAAACAACCAGGAGAAAGGGCATTGCCTTCGATGGGTTCTCAGTGAATTGGTTTTTCTTCTTTAAACCAAGGTCATATACAAATAATTCATATCAGATTTTTTTTTTAAATTGCCAAAAAAACAAAAGCAAAACAGAAATGGACTCATAAATACAGAGAACTGGTGGTGGCCAGAGGGGAAGAGGGTGGGGGAATAGTGGAGGGGATTAAGAGGTACTTTACCAGATAAGTAAGTCATGGGGATGAAAGGTACAGCATAGGGAATATAGTCAGAAACAGGGTCACGACGTTGCATGGTGACAGACGGTGACTACACTAATCGTGGTGAGCACTGAGTAATACACAGAATTATCAAATCACTACACGTACGCCTGAAAATAATGTAACACTGGATGTCAGCTCTACTTAAAAAAAAAAAAAAATTCATCCATTGTTAAGTCATTAAATGCTAGTTGACATCTGCTAGGAGATCCCTGATGGTAACAGCAAGGGGGACACCAGTCCGAGATCAGTGAGCAAGGGTTAAGATTCCGATCTTAACCTGCCATCTGTCTCCACCTCCACTGTCCCTTCCAAGCGTCATTTATATTCATTCCTGGGCTCCCGGGTCCATCTCTGTTTGTTTCCACCCCAAGTCTCTCCCCCACTGGCTTCTTTGCCTGGGGATAATATTGGGGTCGGTGTCACCGGAACTGATCGAGCAGACTCAGAAGTGGGGAGTCCTACCTGGGAATCCATCTCCTGGCGTTTGATCTGGGTCAGTGTCATGCTGGAGAAGTCCATGTTGTCTGTAAGGGTGGAGGGAAGGTCTCGGTCAGGGGACGTCCCCTGGCCGAGAGGCAGCCGATGCCAGCGCTCTGCTGAAATGCTTGGTTCGCTAGTTCCCAAGACATGCGAGAAAGTCACCGATGGATAGACGGGGAGGAAGTGCCCTGACGGGATAACAAGGACTGGACCACCCCGCCCCTGTCCTGCCCCGCCCAGAGACAACCAGGCCTGGAGAGTCGTGCCTTTGAATCCAGAGAAATCGCTAAATGAAAAATCTACCTTAAGGCCTGTTGCTATGGTGACACAAACAGCACGCGTGTGTGGAGTCCCACCTTATGAGAAAGTGAGTACATGTGTAGAGAAGATGAACGAGAGAGAACGTGGAAACAGAACTGTGGGAAACAGGGAGCGTGAAGAACAGCTGAATAGGATGGATATGAAAAGCACTGCTTCGGGGAGGCTACCTGTCTCCTCAATCTGTGATTTGCCCGAGATGGTGGAGGCCACAACGGTGGCGGTGGCCTGGTTCACGCCCCGGGAGGCCTGCTGCAGCTGGGCCAGGTTTGGACTGTCTTTGTCAGCCTTCACCTGCCAGGACCAGGCAGAGTTAGGGTCACACACAGCGTACGGCGGCAAGGACGGAGTCAAATAAGTGGGTCCCGACGGTTCTTGACAAACATAACGGGATCCGCTGCGGTTGCTAATCGACTTCTTCCAGATTGCTGCTGCCCCTAGGGGTGCCTGTTGTGGCTCGGTCCGTTGAGTGTCCGACTCTTGCTTTTGGCTCAGGTCGTGATCTCAGGATTGGGAGACCAAGCCCCGCGTCAGGCTCCACGCTCAGCGGGGAGTCTGCTGGAGAAGTCTCTCTCTCTCTCCCTGTCCCTCTACCTGTTTCCCACTTGGGCACAGGCATGTTCTCGCTCTCTCAAATAAATTTTTTTTTTTAAAGATTTTATTTATTTATTTGAGAGAGAGGCAGTGAGAGAGCATGAGCGAGGAGAAGGTCAGAGGGAGAAGCAGACTCCCCGTGGAGCTGGGAGCCCGATGCGGGACTCGATCCCGGGTCTCCGGGATCATGACCTGAGCCGAAGGCAGTCGTCCAACCAACTGAGCCACCCAGGCGTCCCTCAAATAAATTTTTAAAAAAAGATTTTATTTGTCAGACAGAGAGAGCGACAGAGCACCAGCAGGGGGAGCAGCAGGCTCCCCGCTGAGCAGGGAGCCCGATGTGGGACCCAATCTCAGGACCCTGGGATCATGACCTGAGCCGAAGGCAGAGGCTTCACTGACTGAGCCACCCAGGCATTCCTAAATAAATAAATCTTTAAAAAAAAATTGCTTCTATAGGGTCAGCTCCTGGCATATCTCTAACATGCAAAAATTACTCCTGGCTTATTTGCTTGAGAGTCTCATACTCTAGCTTTATTGGTTCTTGCGATAAAGTGCTCCAGTTGCAGAAATTAATTTGGGACATTAAACAAGGATGATAAGGACGCTTCCCGGGGTACTATAAAACTCACAGCTGGATTTCGGCAACAAGCTCTACATTACGATTAGTTGAGGGTAATGGTTCAAATCTGGAGGCTCTTCAGTAGAGTCAGACATTGGCTGTGGACCCTCGGAGCCAAGCCAGGGAACCAGCTCATGGCACCAACCTATTTCTTATTTAAGTGCTCCTTGAATGCCCTGATTGCTAATCAGAGGTCGGCACGGCTGGGACCCTCAAAGGCCACTTGTCACAGAAGCCATGAGAGCCAAGAGGAGCCCAAGAGGGGCTCCTTGCTGACTGAGGAAAAGGCTCTCAGAGGAGGGTAGTAGGAGACCCTCGAGAGGCCTCATCTACCGGGGACCCTGGACAAATCATCTGTTTTCGGGGCAGGCTCCACGGACCTAGTGTTCTCCAAGCTCGTCGGACCTTAGGGGGTCCTGTGCGGGTCCTACCTTAGAGGCAGCCACAAGCTGGGCCGTGCTCGCAGCGATTTCATGCGAACACACCATCAGTTCCTCAAACTTCCCTCTGCCTTGCACCACCAGATCGGCTGCATCGCTGGTAGACAGGAAGGGACAAGACAAAGTATGTCACGGACAGCCGCCACCCCTTATGATCCCACCTCCAGATCGCGCCCGTCACCCTGGCTACGCAGGGAGCCTAGCCGGCCTGCCGGCCCCACCCCTGCACAACCCCAGGAGACCCAGGCTCCCTTTCAAACTTTCAGTCCTGTTGACTTCCCTACCCATAGTTCTTTTCTAAGGAGCAGACTTTTTTCCCTCGGCTGTTGTCTGGGATGGGCTGAGGGAGTCGGGAGCGGGGCTGAGAAGCCCCGGGAGTGATAGACACTTACACCATGACAGTCGCTCCCCAGCCCACGGCTTTGGAAGCGGAGATGAGTCCTTCCGTCCATCGAGAATTCTTGGCGTAAAACTCTTTCGGTGAGGCCGTGCCCTAAGGCAGTGAGAGGTGATAATGACTAGCTTTTCTCAAGGGCCTCCTACGCCCCAGGTGCTTTTAAGCCCATTACTCCCATTGGGACCTCGCACTAATCCCAAGACGAAAGCATTATCATCCCATTTTACAGATGGGCAAACAAAGACTCAGAAAAGCAAAGATCCTTTTCCCGAATTCACACAGGAGATAGGCGGAAGTAAATCCTAGGCGTCTCTGACTCCAACGCCCGTGGCATTTCTCTTGCACCCCATTTCCATGTTGTATAGATAAGAATCGGAATCTATTCACACGCACCTAGGACAATGTGATCCAAGAAGAGTCTAACCTTTGCCACGATTTGCCAAGAGAAGAGAGTAACCCAGTGAATAAATGAGGCAAATTATGTCTCCTCGGGACTTCAACACGCTCTCACACTGTGGAAGTGTCTGGTAGTCTTGGAAGCCATAGGCTCTCCTTACTCAGCCCCTCTCGGCCCTGATAAAAAGCACCACCACCAAAGCAGAGATGGCTGCCTTCTTTCCGGGATAGTGTTCCGGCTCCGGGATCGCTCCCTGGGCCTCTGCCTCCTGAGCGGCAGCTGCACACAGGGTGTGAGAAGGAAACATACCAGCAGAGGAGGGAGAAAGTCCAGGGAACCCTTCAATCACAGCCTGTCTGGGAATAACTGTCCACTGACCCTGCCTCGGGAAGGAGACATGGCCGTGCCCACTGGCAAAGGTCAGGAACCAGGCCGGCTCTTTCGATTTGCCCCATTTTCCAAAGCTCTCCCTTCCTCTGAGGGCCCAGGCTTGCAATGCACATGGGCTTTCCAGAGCAGGTTCCCACGATGTCACCTGGATTAATGACCCAGCAGCTGAAGGCTGAGGCTGACTGCCCCCTGGGGACCCGGCAGCGCCCCAGCTTCTTTCCATGGGCACCTATGCTCAGCTGTGAGAGGCAGTGTGCCCTCAGATGCGCACACGGCACGAGAGGGCAGCACCCGCGGATTCCGCTGAGTGTGGACGAGTGTATGGAGTAGACGCAGCCTCTCCGTGAACCAGGAGTCTGTGAATGATGTCTGCTCCCCCCGTCCAGGGGTCCTCACTCATGCTTACCCGGCCACTCTCCACTATCTCTCTCTGGAGGTCCTTCGAGGCCACGATCAGGACCTGAATAGCTTGCATTAGGCTCGTACAGGAACCAAGGATCCTAGGAGGGGAAAAAAAAAAAAAAAAAAAAAAGTTAGGGACACAAAAAAGAAACTGAGAATAATGAAGGAATCTGTTCTCTTTTTCAGGCCTAAACACAGGCAAACTTGGGGGGTGGGAAAGCCAGCAGGGAATACACCTTCCTGGAAATGCACATGAGTAGGGAGACTCGACTGGGAACAGTTACATGATGATTCTCAGGGTTTCTCTTCCCCTAAAATGCAACGGCAATATTGCCCCCAAGAAGACCATTATCGACAACTACACGGACAACTACACGGACTCGGCCGCTGCCCGTGGCTGGTACTGTCCTAATGCGTATAATCCACTGCAGGAAACATGCACCACCTAGGTGCCCGCACACGGCTCGGACTGACCTTTCGTTCACCTCCAATTTGACTCCTGTGTCTCCAGCTCGGGATTTGCTGAGCATCTCCTGTGGAAAAGAAGCAGGGTTTCTCAATACACAGTGGGTACTGGGCATTCACTGGTACCCTGAGCCACCTTGTGTCTGACATCCTGGGGCAGCCGAGAAACTCAAATCCAGAAGGGCCCATCCACGCCCTGGTGAGTCGGGGAAAGAATCCAGACTTCCGATCTCTTCAGCGGGAAGCAGCCCCAGCAGGCTGACTCTACCGTCCGTGAGTGTCCATCCCAGGCTGACGTGTGCACAAAATTCTGAGAGCTGTGGCACCCTGCCAGTGAAGGGGGGGTGGGGACAGCCGTTCCCAGGTCCCCCCGGCTGGTACTTGACCACGGTGAGCAGACTGAGTCTTCCACCAGGAACACTATGGGACCTTCCCAGTGCCGCCCACTCGGCTCTTCCCCGGGACAACCACGTCTGCTGACTGCACGGGTGCCCGCCGTGAAGATAAATGTGCGTTAAATCCTTTAACTCTTACCACACCCCTCCGAGGCATGTCCTATTACCACTGCCTCATCATGCAGAAACAGAACCTGAGCGAGCTCCGTGGACCGATCTATCCCAAGTGACGCCGGATGAACCAACACCAAAGTAGGGGAGGGTCTTCTCACTTTTTAATCCCTGGGGGATCCTGGGGAATTTGGGTTTCGGGTGGGCTCAGAGGGGGCCTTGGGAGCCTTCGCGAACAAGTCAGAGAAATCCACTGGGCAATGTCCCCACAGGGAAGCTGCGAGAGCCTGGCTTTAGGAGACTGCCAGACGCTTCCATACCTCGATTCTGGCCGTAGCACTTTCGATGGTAGCCGACGTGGCAGCCATCTCCTTGTCCACCAGGTCTCCCAGCTCCTCCTGTTTGATGTCCAGGCCTCTGGGCAGGAGCTCCTGGGAACGGCATCACAAAGCCTGCAATGACCCTTTGACCTCTCTGTTCTCCTGTGGCAGGAGGCAGGAGAGGAGGGCCCTATCACGGAACACATTTCTGGAATCCACGAAGGGGCCTCCTGTGCAGGCCTTGTCTGGACCTCGCTACTGCGTGAACCCCAGAACCTCACATTCCACTCCTCTCCTTCCAGAAAGCCATCCCTGCCTAAGCCTATGAGGCCACTCAGTTATAGCTGCTTGGATCCTGCCCCACAGTTGCACAGTGTATTCTATCTGTGGCCTGGGAGGTATTTTATTTTAAGATTTATTTATGGGGATGCCTGGGTGGCTCAGTCGGTTAAGCGTCTGCTTTCGGCTCAGGTCATGATCCCAGGGTCCTGGCATCGAGCCCCGCATTGGTCTCCCTGCTTGGTGGGGAGTCTGCTTCTCCCTCTGCCTCTCTCTCTCTCTCTCTGTCAAATAAAAAAAATAAAATCTTAAAAAAAACCCCCAAAGATTTATTTATTTATTTGAGTATTTGAAAGAGAGCAAGAGTGGGAGGGGGAGGGGGAGAGAAAATCTCAGGCAGACGCATCGCTGAGCATGAGCCTGATGTGGGGCTCGATCTCACAACCCCAGTATCACAACCTGAGTGGAAACCAAGAGTCAGTCAACCAACAGTGCCACCCAGGCACCCATTGGGAGGTATTTCAGAAACATCTTCAAATACCGGTGATGCAAAAAAACCAAAAACCAAAAAAAAAAACCCCCAGATACTGGTGATGCCTTCCACCCAGACACTCCGCCTCTTACTGAACTTCGTGTCCACAGCAATCACGAGGCAGGTACTAGTCCTGTTCTACGGAGGGGAGGCCAAGGCTCAGAGAGGTCAAATGTCTTGACCCCAGTCCCACTGCTAATGAATGAGAGCAGGGATAACTTGGGGGCTGATGGCAAAGCCTGTGAATTCTGAAAATATGTGTTATACCTACGAGAGTATACAACAGGTATGAATGGTTTAAAGACTAAGAACAAACGCCAACGTATCTACCACCAACTTCAGGAAGAGCTTAAGAAACATGGTCAGTACCTTTGAAATTTCCTCTGTAGTCTGCCCTAATTCCATCTCCACCCCCCCTGCTCCCCACCTCCAGATAAACACAGAATTCAGGAGAATGGTTATTAAGTCTTTTTTAAAAACTCCTTAGGAATGCATCCTTAAAAACTATAAGGTTGGGGCACCTGGGTGTCTCAGTAGGTTAAAGCCTCTGCCTCCGGCTCAGGTCATGATCCCAGGGTCCTGGGATCGAACCCGGCATCGGGCTCTCTGCTCAGCGGGGAGCCTCCTTCCCTCTCTCTCTGCCTGCCTCTCTGCCTGCTTGTGATCTCTCTCTGTCAAATAAATAAATAAAATCTTTAAAAAAAACTATAATGTTAAGTATGTATGTTTTGATATTTATTTATTTTAAAGACTTTATTTAATAGAAATTCTTTTTTAAAAAAATTTTTAAAAATTTATTTATTTGTCAGAGACAGAGGGAGAGAGAGAGAGTGAGCACAGGCACAGAGTGGCAGGCAGAGGCAGAGGGAGAAGCAGGCTCCCCGCCGAGCAAGGAGCCCAGTGTGGGACTCGATCCCAGGACGCTGGGATCATGACCTGAGCCGAAGGCAGCCGCTTAACCGACTGAGCCACCCAGGCATCCCTTAATAGGAAGTCTTAAGCAGACTCCACACTGACTGCAGAACCTGACTTGGGGTTCAATCTCGTGACCCTGACATCATGACCTGAGTTGAAACCAAGAGTCAGACGCTAATTAATCCACTGAGCCACCCAGGCGCCCCTGTTTTGGTTTTTATTTAAAAGGAATCCTACTGTATGCATTTTCCTAGGACTTGCTCATTCACTCAGTAGTCCGTGTGTGAGAATCATCCTATTATGTGGTAATTCTATCCCCAGGCAAACACCCTAGGGAAACTCTTACACCAGGAGATAGGCCCCAGAGTGACCATACAGCACATTCGTGACTGCCGCGAACTGGAAAGAACCCAAGCGTCCATCAACAATAGATATATAGCTCTATAGCTCTATCATAGATATTACATCAAAGAAATAGAACTTGAGTGGTAGTCATGCGACGGAATGCTACAGAGCAGTGAAAATGAGCACATCTGCATGGGAGAAACTCAAATACAGAATGCTGGAAAAAGCACGTGTAGAAGAAAGTCTGTAACACACAGAACTAAAAACATTACCTGGGGGGGAAGGACATCGCTTTTCTATTATCTTCACCCGGAACCCCGATTAAACATTCTACATATAATTTCTACACCCCAGCTCATAAAATCTGGTCCACAGTCTATGGTAATTTCTTCGGTTCTATCATCCAGTTCACTAATTCTTTCTTCAGCTTTGTTTTAACCTGCTGTTGGATCTGTATACTAAGTCATGACTTTCAATGATGTAGTTTTCATTTCTAGAAGTTTGGTGGTTGTTTTTTTAATATATCTGCTTACTTCTGAAAATATCTTACTCCTCTGCCACCCTTAATACCTTTTAAAAAGTTCTTTAACATATTGGACCCATTTATGGTGAACTTACGTGCCTTGGGACTTTATCTTTGAAAGTTCCTTGGGATTTAGAGTCAAAGTATACGCCTTCAGAGACCATTTGGATCTGTGTCGGCCAGGTACCTGGGCCCCTAACTGCCTGACTACTTTAATTTTCCGTTTGGTCTTTTCAAGCCATACAGGTAGTAGAATTGGACCCTGAAGCCACGGATAGATGGCTGTAGTTAGAAATTCCCTAGGTGGCCGTGTTGCCTCCTTTCCCCACCTCCATAACCAAGGTTGAGACAGGATCTCTCCAGCAGAGTAGGCTTTTCCCCCATTCACTCAGGATGTGACCTTTCGGAGTTCTGTTTTGGGAAGGAAGTCTCTGCATTCCAAACTTTGACCCTACTTGGGTCTAGGTTTTGTTTCTTACTCTCCTCTGTATGTGTGGTCCGTTAAAATCCAAGCTCTAGGCCAAGAGATGGAAAAAACACTAGCTCCTGCATCCTTTTGGTTTCTGATTCTGAGAATTTCCTTAGTTTTCAGCCAATTCAGATTCAATTAACATTTTTTCCCCCAAATTTTATTAAGCATTTTCCACGTCCTGTCCTGGGATGAGCTTCTAAACATCTGGTCAGTCCTATTGCCAGAAAGGAAACCTACCCAGGATCTCCCTCTCACACTTTGTAAAATTAACTTACATCCTCTGGGGTGCCTGGGTGGCTCAGTGGGTTAAGCCTCTGCCTTCGGCTCGGGTCCTAGGGTCCTGGGATGGAGCCTCACATCGGGCTCTCTGCTCAGCGGGGGGCCTGCTTCCCCCCTCCCCCTCTGCCTGCTTCTCTGCCTACTTGTGATCTCTTTCTTAAAAAAAAAAAAAAGAATTAACTTACATCCTCATCTCATGGTATCTTACACACTTTGCGTGTGTGTACGGAGATTCAGTTCTGCACGGCCCTGGAGAAGATGTTCTATATCTCTAGCAAAAGGAATAACACTCCCTAGGCCACCATCAGCAATTTAGTAACACTAAAATACCACCAGGATCACGTCATTCCGGTGAAAGAAAGGTTAGCAATTCACCATTATCCATAGTCTTCCTTCATCCGAACAGTCACGATTCCCTACCTCGTTGCCCACTTCTCCCCAGTATGAACCTTCTTCCCCATCCGATCTTTTTATCTGCTTTGCCAGATATCATGCCAGGGACCGAGGGGACAACGTGGAAAAGGTACGGGCTCTGTCTTGAAGGACCCATGGGGGAAAGAGACAAGTAGGCAGGTACACTGCAGCGCTAGCCACCAACCCGCAAGGTAAAGGTGGTGGGTGGGAGGGACCCAGGAAGGTGAATAAGGGCCAGATTGTGACAGTCCTTGGGTATCACGTTATATCATTTGACTTTTGTTATCAAATGAGGAATCATAATCAGATCTCTGTTTTTGGAAGAGGTCAGAGAAAGAAGAGGCCCGACACAGAAAAACTAACCAGAAGACTACAATAAGAGTTCAGATGAGGGATGATGAAAATCTGAACTCTGGCCCTCATCTCTTCATCCCCTGGACTTAATATTATGACCCATTTTTGGAATTAAGTAAATGCCTTGTACTGAACTCTTAAAATATGTCTGATCACCGCTCTCATCCAACAGTACAGAAATGGGTGATTTTCTTATTTTCCTTTCCAATAGAGACCATGTCTTACTTGTCCCTGTACAACTACATCCAACACATTTCCCACGATGTACGACGTACTCAGCGCATCTTTATTAAATCAATAAATACACTGTTTTCGCACATTAGGTATTAACCTGTTCAACCAGATACAAATCTTAGAAAAGAGAGGAACTATGCTTATCCTTCTTTGATACCACTTAGCACAGTGACAAATACACAGCAGGTCCTCAACACACGGCGAACACATGACATATAACCGGAATGTCGTTCAGGGGCCAGATTTTCCAGTACCAGCTCTCCCTTCCTTGAATCAAGTGGAAAGTGCGGGAAGAACCGACTTAGGACCTCACAGAGTCCCCGGCAGATCACCAGCATTCACCCCCAAGAACCTCCGTACCCGTCCCCGGTAGTAACTCGGCTCCTACCTCGGCAATGGTGGTGATCTTGGTAAGGCAGCTCCTCATGGCGGCGCCGTCGTTCTCCCGCGTTCCGTCCTCCTCCAGGAAAGCCAAGTAGAGGAGGGTTTCTTTGCCAAACTGTTTGCAGGCCTCAGTCAGCACTGGAGATGCAACGACCAGGATTTCTGAAGGCCTCTGACCTCCCCTGCTGCCCAGCCCGGCCTCCCAGCCCCAGTACTTACGGTCGGCGGGTTCCGGCGGGGCTCGAAGGCAGGTGGTGCTTACGTAAGCCATGGTGTCCCCGGTCAGGTGGGCAAGGAGGGTGACCGAGTGGAGGAGCCCACTGATAGCTGCCAGGAGTTTAAAGGGGGTTACTCAGGGCTGTGTAACCTTCCTACCTCCTTCCCTGATCAATAAGCTATAGAGACCCCTTTCTTGGTGCAGAGGAACCTGTTGCTACTTCCACACGCCAGAGTTTCTGAACGCGGCCCAGCTGTCACCACGCGACAGACCCTATCGTCCACTTTTCTTACCTTCTGGGCAGGCCAGATAGCGCCTCCAGCTTTCTTCCAGTTGCTCGAGGCAGCTGGAAACAGACTTGACCTTGGAGAGAAGGTGATCTGTGAAGGGGGGAGACAGGGCCAAGTCAGAGCCGGAGTTGTCAGACTTGCTTTCTCCCCGGGAGGGGAAGGCACGTGATGGAAGAGCCACCCTCGTGAGTGGCCTGGGCCCTGCAGGAATTCCCTAAGGTGGGGGGCGGAGGGAAAAGGGTTGACTGTGCTCGTACAGGACCTCAAAAGCTGCCCGTCTGGTCCCTTAGCCGAGAGCCAGGGCAACCACATCAGCAGCCCAGAGTCAGCCTCTCTCTTCTCAGGACCACTTGCCCAAATCAAATCCGGGCCTTCCCGCTACGTCTTTCAAGGACCTCAGACTCTCGTCAGTGCTGAGCCCAGACCCTAGGCTCTGTCAGGCTGATCTGTGCTCGTGCTGGGCACACAACACAGCCGTTCCCGCTCTGTGGCTCTGGGCACGGGTCCTCAAAGATTGTCACACAGGAGTTAAAGTATGGGGGCTCATGTCACACTGCGCCCGTGTGGCTCCATACCGGTGGCTACGACCTCAGGCTGTCCATGCCTGCTTCCTCATGTGGAAACAGAGTAACGGACCCCCTCACGGCACCGTAGTGAGGAGTCGCTGGGCTGAGGCGTGTGGAGCCCTTACCATGGCGGTTGGCACACGGCGAGCGCTTGGTAGTGTCAGCTGTGTGTGTGACCCCCCACCCCCACCCCCTGGTTTTCCGTTCCACTGGCTCATGTCTGTCCTCTTCCTTCACAGCCCAGCTCATAAAGTCTCTCCTCAGAATCTGCCCACGGCTGCCCTGTTTCCTGGCACTCCCTCAGAAAACTGGGTACTCAGTGAGCTCCTTCCTTTGAGACCACTGTGTTCCCCTACAGATGGGTTCCCTGCTGAATCAGAGCAGGCCTTGCCATAGACGTCCCCAAATGGAGATGTTTCTTTTTTCTTTTTTTTTTTCCCCAAAGATTATCTGAGGGAGAGAGTGTGCACGTGTGCAGGTGGGGGCGGGGGGCAGAGGAAGTGGGGAGACAGAAAAATCTCAAGCAAACTCCCCGCTGAGCACGGAGCCTGACCAGGGGTTCGATCCCAAGGCCCTGAGAACGTGACCTGTGCCGAAATCAAGAGTCGGACACTCAACCCACTGAGCCACCCAGGCACCCCGCAGATGTTTCTATTTGATAAGGAAAGTCAGCTCTCAGCGTTTCCTTCTCCCTGCTTGTCCTCAGTGGGCCCTCTCGGAGCTGCATCCACGACTCCACCGGTGTCTCGGGCCTGGCTGTCCTGCCACATCTGAGGCTCCTTCTCTCATCCAAGGGCTTCTCTGGCTCTGCCCACTGCCCCAACCGCACGCCCTTAGGACTCCAGAACAGGCAGAGTGGGCCTGTGCATGCCCAGGACGCCATGGGAATTCTGCGTTCCTGCCTGCCACGTTCACGACGCTCCCTGTGTGGGCCCGAGGCTCCCGAGCAACCACCTCGTTATTCAGGCCACGTTCTTCTGTTCAGAGAGAGAAAGGGCCGTCGGCTCCCCCTCCCCCTGTGCTTACACTCGCTATCAGGGCTCTGCTCCCAGTGAGAGTTTCATCAGCGTGACCCACTGCATAGAGCCGTGGTATCACCCCTGGGGGCTTCAGAAAGTTCTACTGCCCAGGCTGAGCTTCTGGCTGAACAGATCTTAGCGTGGAGCCTGGGCATCTCCGTGCAGCAGGCGGAGGACCCCCGAGCTCAGTGTCACGTGGGATTCGACATCAGCACTGACCGCTGAGTTCACGAGCGCGGGTGGGCAAGGGGCAGGTACCTGCAGAGCCGGCACAGCTGATCAGAGGCGGTTCCTCCAGCTGCCGCAGGGCCTCCTGGACCACCTGCTCCGCGGCCTTCCTTGCCTCCACCAGCAGCATTCTCCGCTGGTCCTTGGCGAGCTGGCCCGCTGATTCCTGCAAGTGGCCCAGGGAGGTGAGAATCGGACACAGACCCCATCACGAGCCTTCGAGCAGCGTCCACCTCGACTCAGCTGGGATTCCTCGCATCCTTAACCCAAGCTACCGATAACAAGGCAGGCATCAGTTACTTGCCTTTGCGAGGGACAGTTCCCCCTGGGTGTGGTCCAGCCGCTCCTGCAGGGCCGATAATTCCTCCTCCCGCCGGGCCACGGCGTGCGCCAAGCTGCTCCGCTCCTTCTCCAGCTCAGCGAGCTGGGCAGCCCACTTTGCCTCTGACTGCAATGTTGGCAGGGTTCAAGAGCGAGAAATAAACGGTCCACTTCCCAGGAGTCCAGACCCGCCAGCAGGCTACATGGAACCAGAGGCGGTATCTCTAGGTCCCCACCGTCATTCCCCCAGGCACACGCTGAGCACCATGGGAACAAAATGCGGGAAGGGACGTGATGCTCACCTGGGCAGAAGTTTCCAGACTGCCTTGGACGATGTGGAGTTCCTGTTTGCTGGTGGCAAGTTCTTGCTTCAAACTCTCTAGTACTTCCATCTGTTCTTGAGTCTGAAAGACAAAAAAAACCCAGGAGCACTCTCGTCTGGGTGGTGGTTGCCAGGGAAAAACACATACAAAAATCCCTAAGCTATCAGGGAGCCCGGCTGGCTCAGTCGGCAGAGCGTGCTACTCTTGATCTTGGGGTCACGAGTTCAAGCCCCATGTTGGCTGTAGAGACGGCTTAAAAATAAAATCTTAAAAATAGCCCCCAAGTTATCAATGGGAGATTTGTGTACCCTCTTGTATGCAAGGTTGGATGCATCCAACCAAAAGTGGGTGGGAGGAGGCAAGAATCCAGAGTGTTCCAGAAGATTTTCTTCTGGCTAAGTGGGAAGGTCGAAGGGAGAATTTCAGGGACATTTCCTAAATGTCATGCTTCCGCTTATAATACTCATTACAGTAGAACAAGATTTTTTTTTTATAGATAGAAAAATGTTTTTTTATATTTCAAACTGAAATTTAATTGATACAGAACTGGAAAAAAATTTTTTTGACTTATTTATCTGACAGACACTGTGAGAGAGGGAACACAAGAACGGGGAGTGGGAGAGGAAGAAGCAGGCTTCCCGCCAAGCAGGGAGCCTGATGCAGGGCTCGATCCCAGGATCCTGAGATCATGACCTGAGCCGAAGGCAGACCACTTAACGACTGAGCCACCAGGTGCCCCGAGAACTGGATCTTTAATTCAGACATCCCAACACCTGGTATGATGCTGAATCTTATCATCTTGAAACAACTCTTTTTTAAATTTCTTTCGTAAGTGCTATTTTTCAAAGAGCAGGTTGCAACCCATTAGAATTCACAGCTAACATTTAAAAAAAAAATGAAATAAACAGGGGCACCTGGGTGGCACCAAGTTGGTTAAGCATCTGACTCTTGGTTTCGGCTCAAGTCGTGATCTCAGGGTTGTGAGATCGAGCCCGGCGTGGGGTTCTGTGCTCAGCGCGGAGTCTGCTTAAGACTCTCCTTCCCTCAGTCCCTTCCCCGAACCTTTGTAAAATTAGATCTTTAAAAAAATTAAAAAATTAAGGGGCATCTGGGTGGCTCAGTGGGTTAAGCATCTGACTTCGGCTCAGGTCATGATCTCAGGGTCTTGGGGTCGAGCCTCGCATGCGGGTCCCTGCTCAGCGGGGAGCCTGCTTCTCCCTCTCCCTCTGCCTGCCTCTCTGCCTACTTGTGATCTTTCTCTTTACCTCTCTCAAATAAATAGTCTTAAAAAAATTTTTTTTAAATTAAAAAATTAAAAAGTGAAATAAAGAGCAAAAAAAAAAAAATCCAAATGCATCCATAGAGTAAGGAGAACTGCTTTGTGAAACTTTTACTTCTATTATATACACCCTATTTCCTGCTCTGAATTACAGAAAAGCACGCAAGCCACGACTCTTAAGTGTAAGGCATTTAGTTTCCTCCCTCCGACATGTCCTACTGCAATGGACCTGCCTGCCAACCCCCACCAACTCGTGGGTGTTCTCCCGGCCCCAAGTGCTCGTAAATGTTCCCGTCTCTCTCTGAAATCCAGGTGCTTTTACTTCTCTCAATCGTCCCAGTCTCGCCCTCGGCAAGCCGTTGCTGATGCACCCGCTCGGTGGGAGCCCCGTCATCGCACCAGGCCTCTAACCCCTTGCGCACTCCTCCTTCCGCTCACCTTCCGCTGCGCCTGGTCGCTGATGCGCTGGAAAGAGTCCTCTAGCTCTTTCTTCTCTCGTTCCAAATCTGCCTGAGCTTGCCTGGCCACGGACACCTGTTTGGTTACCTCGGCATTCTGTAGGGGAAGAACAGTGTCTTGAACCAGCTCCTCTCGGGCTGAACAGCTCAGGGACAACTTCTCCCCCTTCCAGAACGAAGGGCAGCGTTCAGACAGCTGGACACAGAAATCACGTTTCTACCCAGGGAGAAGCTGGAAGAGAGCTGTCATCTTCAGATGCTCGATGCCCAAGTGTTTTTTTTCTTTTTTTTTTTTAATAAATTTTTTAATTTTTTATAAACATATAAAGTATTTTTATCCCCAGGGGTACAGGTCTGTGAATCGCCAGGTTTACACACTTCACAGCACTAACCATAGCACATACCCTCCCCAATGTCCATTACCCCACCCCCCTTTCCCGACGATGCCCAAGTATTTAAAGAATAGGGGCAACTGGCTGGCTCAGTCGGTTAAAGCCTCTGCCTTCAGCTCAGGTCATGGTCCCAGGGTTCTGGGATCGAGCCCCACATCGGGCTCTCTGCTCATCGGGGAGCCTGCTTCCCCCTCTCTCTGCCTGCCTCTCTGCCTACTTGTGATCTCTGTCAAAAGAATAAATAAAATCTTTAAAAAAAAAAAAAAAAAGAATAGGGGCAACTGGCTGGCTCAGTCGGTTAAGCATCCGGGTCTTGATTTTGGCTCGGGTCATGATCTCGGGCGCTGTGAGATTGAGCCCTATATCGCACTCTGCACTGGGCATGGAACCTGCTTGGGATTCTCTCCCTCCCTCTGACCCTTCCCTCCTCCGACCCTGCTCGATCTCGCCCTAAAAATAAATGAATAAATAAAACAAAAGAATAATAAAGATGGGGGATAATCCAGTTGGGGATGGCATTGAGAGTCAAGAAATGAAGGGCCAGCGAGCCTGAAAAAGCAGTGGTTTTCATGAAAGGATGGTGCCTCGCTCGGAACTGGCAGATGCACGGAGCTGCGGTGTCCCCAGCGGCACGGGGCAGGGTCCTACCTTCCGCAGCAGGTCCGCGTGGTTCTGTACCAGCTCGCTGTACTTCTCCTTTAGCTTGCTGTACCGCTGTTCGTTGGCTTGGGCTCTCCCTATGTGGTCAAGAGCCAAGGTGAGCAGTCTACCCCTACTGGGGACCCCGTACCTGCCTTCCCATAAGCCAGAGTCCCTAGGACACCCTTCTTTCTTTTCACAAATACGGACACCCTCTTTGCCCTTGAAAATCCTACTGAAATAAACTCCTTTGGGCAGTTGTCTTTAAAAAAAAAAAAAAGCCCCCCCCACCCGCCGGCTTCAGATCGCAGCACTGATTCACGCCCCCTGAGTTCTGCACACTTGGTGTGTTTCTGGCTTTAGGCCAGCTCTCCTTCAGACACCCCTTCCCCAGGCAGGCACCCTACTGTCACCTCCTGGTTCCTGTCCCCACATTCTGAGCCCGTGGGGCCCTCCCCTGTCTGGGCCCCCACCCGCCCCTCGGACTGGCGACACCAAGGTCCTTCCAGGTGGCTCTTCTGGACGGATGCGTGGCTGGGGCTCTGCTGTCCAGCCCCATCCTTCCCCCTGAGCCTCACGTGGCTCTGCGGCCCCCACCCTCAGCCCCAGCCTAGCAGACTCACTTTCTATCTCCGTCAGGCTCCGCTGGGCCTTCTCCGTGTCCTCTCGCTTCTTCTTGAGCTCGTCCAGCTCGGCCCGGAGGAACTCGCTGTCGTCAGCCGCCTGCTGCCGCAGGTGTCGCTGTTCCGCCAGCTCGGCCTCCAGCTCGCTGACCCGGCCCTTCAGCTGTAGCACGGCCCGCTGGCTCTGTGGGGCAGACTCAGCCGGTGAGCCCCAGCACCCTGCCGCTGGGCTGGGCTGGGCAGGAGACGCGGGTCCCCCCGGTTTCCAGGACCGATCCAATAAATACCCCCTTGTGCCTAACAAGCCCACGCCCGGGCCTCGTGAGAGTGGAGGCTTCTGGTCATTCCAGGCCACCCGGATAACAAAGGGTGACAGCAGGGGAGCTCTGGTCTGTTAGAGTGGCCTGGGAGCAATCCTGGACAAGCTGGCATGGGGGGGGAGGAGGCGATGTTTGCTTTCCCTGTGAGTGAAGCCTCCTGCCAGCCGTGGGCCTGCGGGGCACTGTTTACTGCCCCAGACCCTGCAAACAGCCATGAGACTTACACACCAGACCTTCACCATGGGAGGGGGACAGGCCTTTCTCATCATTGGCTTCAAAGCCCGCTGGCCATCATGGTTATCTCCAAGTACCACAGGGACACGGGGACTGGCTCAGAAGCCGCTGTCAAGGTAGGAACGACAGAAATGCAGCACCACCAAGACTGCGGGAGGACCAGGTCCTTCTGGCTTTTGCATTTTTTTTTTTTTTAATTTTTATTTATTTGTCAGAGAGAGAGGGAGAGAGAGCGAGCGAGCACAGGCAGAGTGGCAGGCAGAGGCAGAGGGAGAAGCAGGCTTCCTGCCCAGCAAGGAGCCCGATGTGGGACTCAATCCCAGGACGCTGGGATCATGACCTGAGCCGAAGGCAGCCGCTTAACCACCTGAGCCACCCAGGCGTCCCTGGCTTTTGCATTTCTATTTGCATTTCTATTTCGCAAACCCCTTTTGGGGTTTGACAAGTGTCAAAATGGGGTCTGACAAGTGTCTCTGCGAATCGAGTTTAACATTGAACATGTCACGTCACGGCGAAGCCCAGAACCAGATCAGGGCCCGACTCATACCTCCGTCTTCACGTTCTCCAGCTGTGCCTTCAGCTCGCTGACGTCTCTGTACAGCTGACCGATTAAGTGATCCCTGGGAACAGAAGGAGAACAAGTTTGCTTCCACTGCGCTTCCATCCCTTTCCTTCTAAATGCGAGCTCGGAGAGCAGGGGAGGAAGTTGAGAGCTGGTGTTAATTTGGGGAAAGTTCTTTGAATTTCATCAATTATACGCTAAGTCCTTCTGTGTTACCAGATCCGAATCTAACACCCACGGGTTAGCTCAGCCTCACCTAATCTCCCTCTGGGATTCCAGGGGCCGATATTTGAGGGTCGTGACACTTCTCTACAGGGCCCAAGTGTCGCTAAGCATCCTGCCCTGGTTGAGGGTGGCCAGAGGGACCCCCGGCTTCATGTAGTTTCTGCACTGCGTGACCGCGCCCAGCCCGGACTCACTTCTCGTCCTTGTTCACGCCGTTCTGACTATTGAAATTGAAGGGGTCGCTGCTGAACGAGCTGCCGAAGATGTCATCAAACTTGTTGTCAAATAAATTCTGTGGTGACCAGAAAGGAGTGAGGACAAAGTTAGAGATCTAGAGACTTCTGTGCGGGGGTCAGAGGAGTTAGACGTAGAAAAAGGGGACCCTTTCTTAACTGGGTTCAGGTCCATCTGGGGTCCCTCCTAGAGACCACAGGGCAGGGCCTGAGTCTAGGCTAGAGCTTGGGTTAGAAGAACAGTCCAGCTCAGGGATGGCCGAAGGGTCTTTGTCAGAGCCTCTCCTGTCTTCTCCCCTGCACGTACGGGGCGGCTTGAGGGGCTGCACGCGGGGTTCGCCCCCTGCTAACCTAACCCCCTGACCCTAACCCTAACTCTCAGGTTCCAGTCAGGTGCTCCTCACCTGCTGGGAGGCGTCCATGTCCACAAGGTCATCCTTCTCCAGGACGGGCTCGCTGTCTGGGGACGAGGCCTCAGCCGGGATGACCACCACGGGGCTGATGTGTTCCGACAGCGCAGAGGCCCGCAGGAAGTTGGGCGGGTTCTGAAGACGGAGGACACACCCTCAAACTGTGTCACCTGCCAGGCCCACCTGTCCCTGAGATCTGAGAGTACCCAGGACCCAGCAGCTTCCCACCGCGGGGCCGGGCGCGCTTACCTCCGGCAGCTGAGGGATCTGAATGAGCCGCTTGAAGTACTGGAGGTTGCTGGAGCGGTAGAACAGATCTTTCAACCTGGGGATGGAGAAGGGCCTGAGGGGTGCTGGGGGCCTTCCCGGCCCCAGGTTGGGGACAGTGCAGCACCCCCCGCCCTTCCCCAGCTGTCCTGCTGCCTGCCCAGCCCAAAGGCGTGGGCTGTCAAGGAGATGACCTCCATGGCGCTGGGATTCAATTGTGATGCTGCAGGAGGAGGTTATCTGTAGCCCGTGCTTGCTTGTGTGGTGGTGAGAAAGAGATAGTCAAAGGACAAAACCCTCTGGAAGAGAGGATCACCCTAGAACAAATTTCTGCATCTCGGCAGAATCGATGCTATTGCCTGGCGGATGTCTTCCCGGGAACGCTGGGCTTAGAAAATACATTCACTGTCCTAACCACAGGAATGGGGAAGGGAACTTCATTACTGGGGGAGATCCCTTTGTTTTGGGGCTCTTGTGTTATCTCCCCAGTTAGACTAGAGGCTTCTAGAGCGCAGAGACTAAGGCCTGCTGAGCTGGGTTTGCCACAGCACCACGCACAGAGGCATGAACTCGAATTAACTCATCAGGACCTCACTGGAGAAAAGCGATCCATTTCTACTGTGTCCCAATCCTGGACGGGTATGCGAATGACAAAAGCAAATTTCCCTCTCCTCCTTGGGTCCCCGTTTTGAATCAAAACATGGAAGGCTGAGGAAGCAGAGAGCACAGGACAGATTTCCCGAGAGGAAAGAGGATCGTGGGTCTCTGTGCCCTCTCCAGGCAACACACAGTGTCCTCCAGCTCAGCTCAATACACTGAACCCCTGGAGTCTCATGCCAGCCCTTCCGACCCCAACGTTGGGACTGCCCCTCTGAGGTCATTGGCACTTTCTCCAAATTCGGGGACACCAAGGCCTCAGGGAGCCGCCAGGTCCATGCCAAGGAGAAGGTGAGGGAGCTGCTCATGGGAGAGGTTTTTATAAGCTAGAAAAAAATGAAAGGAAATAAAATCACCTGACCACACACCCCCCTCCCCCGTTTCTGGGCTGGAGCCAACGGTAATAGGCTGCATTGCTTTCATAAGCTACTGGAATTTACCATTCCAGGAAATCAGCCCCAGGGCCTGTCTCCTAGGATTTAATAAGTCATTTATTATAGAATAAACATATAAGGCTTTTCAAATGGAATAAGGAAACCGGGAGGTTAGCACAACCCCAAACTTGGCCTCTGACTGCTGCCCAGGAACCAGCAAGAGAAGTCTGAGCTTGTGGATTTGGGGGTTTGGCTTTTTCTCTGTTGTCAGGGCTTAAGAAAGTAACAGCAAAACAAGAGGGTCAAAGAGAGCGTGCTGAGCGCCAGTGCCCTTCTCGGCACCTGGGTTCTCTGTCTCACACCAGGCTGGGAGAAGAGCCGGCCGAGGAGAGGGAACACAGACGCTAAGGCAGGCCCTGATGGAGAAATGAGCTGGGAACGTTCCAGGAACTGGAAAGGGACCCCATGCGGCAGAAACACCCTAAGCCCTAAAGACGCGGTCAGAGACGGCAAGCAGGGCCTTGTAGACCATGGAGAAGAGCTTGGATTTGATTATCAGTGTGATCAGAAGCCACCGAGAGGCTCTGACCAAGGGAATGAGGTCTTTACAAGGTTGTTCTAACAGCTGGGGTGGGGGACAGGATTTCAGGGGGCAGGAGTGGAAGCCCAGGGCATCTGCCATATTGGAGGGTCCGGGCACAAAATGACGGTAGCCCAAGAAATGCCAGCTACGATCGGAACCAAGATAAACGAGTAGAACATCTGCCAGTGGACTGGACGTGAGGGGTGAAGACAGTGAGTTCCAGATCTCTGGCCTCAATGCACGTGGTAGCATTTACTGGGATAGAAAAGGCCAGGGAGAAAACATTCTGTGTTTTTTGGGTTTATGTACTGACTTCTATTTTTTATTTTTATTTTTATTATTTTTTTTTAAAAGATTTTATTTATTTGAGAGAGAGACAGTGAGAGAGAGCATGAGCGAGGAGAAGGTCAGAGGGAGAAGCAGACTCCCCGTGGAGCTGGGAGCCCGATGCGGGACTCGATCCCGGAACTCCAGGATCATGACCTGAGTTGAAGGCAGTCGTCCAACCAACTGAGCCACCCAGGCGTCCCTATGTACTGACTTTTAGAGAGAGACAGCGCGCTCATGAGCAAGAGGGGGAGAGGGAGAGAGACTCTCAAGCAAACTCCCCGCTGAGCGCTGAGCCCACCGAGGGGCTCCCTCCCACAGCCCCATTATCACAACCGAAACCAAGAGCTGGACAGTCAATCGACTGCACCACCCAGGCACCCCGGGAGAAAAAAGTCTGGCGGAGAAAAACCCAGTGCTCGGTTTGAGATGTAAAACAGATAATCGGGTGTGAGACTGGAATCCAGAGGCCAGGCTCAGCCAGCCAGACATCCAGACATCCAGACAACCATGTAAATATCCAGGGTGTTTACAGCCTCTGATTCTCACTCAAGCCACTTACTTGGTGAATTGCTCCATGAAGCGGTCCCGGTGGCCTTGCAGGGTGTCTGCTGGGAGACCTGGAAGAAATTGGGAACGGGAAGGGTGGGAAGGGAATTGGGAAGGGTGGGAAGGGAAACCATGCGGAGCTCTGGAAGGAGAAGACCATCCATGCTGGGGCTTGCGGCCCCAGGGGGTGTGGGCATTCCTGGCCTCGAGCTGCCCCAGAGACTGGGACTGGTGACCAAAGGGGCCCAGAAGGGGCAGTGGTGAGTCTAAGGGTCCTTATCCTCCACATCTGTCCATTTGTTCCCGGAGCATGAGCCATTCTGGGTGCAGCGGGCTGGAAGCTGTGCCCCATGGAAGATGCCAAACAGCAGGATGGACCCCCAGCAGGTGGCAGAGGGGTGGCTCTCCCAGATGTACGTGCACTGGGTCGGTCTAGACATTAGTCTGTGAGGGACCCATAGCGCCTGCCTGAGAGGATGCCTGTCAGAAGGCAAAGATTATAGGACAACACTCCGGATCCTCATCCGGTGCTCACTTGGTCACGGCCAATGGCAAGAGGACTCTTAGACCAGCCTCTTCCCCTACAGGGCGGGTTTTCTGAGGTCCCTTCTCCCAGAATGCGTGACTCTGCGTACCTCAATGATAGATCACAACTCAGTGATCTCTTTATGTCTTGTTTTATTCCTTAAACGTACATTTTAGGAATTTTTGAATAGATGACACATGTATTTGGTACAAAGAAGTACCTGTATAACATAATTCAAAATGCCCAGTATACAGAGGGTGACGATGGCACTTTATCTCAGTGGCCTCTCTCCCTAGAGCCCTTACCCCCAGTCCAGTCATGAGAAAGACATCGGGTAGACTTAAATCAGGGGCCATTCTACAAGACTGCGACCAATTCTCGAAACTGTCAAGGTTGTGAAAAACAGGGCAAGTCCGAGAAACTGTGACAGCCAAGAGGAAGCTAGGGAGACACAACGAGTCAGTATGATGTGGTGTCCCGGACAGCACGTTAGGTAAACATCATGGAAATCTGAATGAAGTACGGACTTCAGTTGAAAATAATTTATCAGTATTGGTCCATTCGTTGTGACAAATGCATCATATTAGTGTAAGATACTAATAATAAAGGAAACTAGGTTCAGGGCATGGGGGCAATTCCTCAGCGATCTTCACAACTTTTCTGTAGATCTAAAACTATTCTAAAATGAAATCTTTATTTTTAGATAAGTATATATTGGGGAGGATAACTGCCTTTCTTCCCTTGGGGTTCGTCCACTCTCTGACCCTCTGGGTACAATCACTTGCTCCAAAGCCTTCCTATCGCTTAAATATCCGATTCCAATCTCCCTTCCCCAAGATGATCCTGGATTAATCCCAGTGATGCTGCCTCCCGCCCTCCCTTGATAATCAGACCCACTTCTCTGAGACCACGGTTCTAGAGTATCCCTTGTCCCTGTCTTCCAAAATGCATACCACGGTTCTAGAGTATCCCTTGTCCCTGTCTTCCAAAATGTATCCCTGTGCCTTCGCCAGGGCCATAACGCCTTGCTAGTATCCACTCAGGTCTTGAATTTTCTTGGTTGTCCATCATCCATACATTCCTGCACATGTATATCCCTCATGGGGAAAGCCTCTGAGTGTGACCCAGAAACCACCCACATCAGCTTCACCTGGGAGATGGTTCCACCACGCAGACCCCCAAACCTACTGGGCCCACCTGCAGCAGACCCCGCAGGAGCAGGACCCACAGAATTCTACAGTAGTTTCCCAGATAGAATCTACAAACGCATCCCAGGGTTCTGTGGCTGGGTAGGGGCCGGGCCCCCAGGTGCGAGAGCAGCTCTGTTTTATGTTTTGTTTCCCCACAAAGTCCACACGCCCAGAGAAGCTGTGTGGCTGAACACTTTGGACACCGCTGCCCGTGTGCCCGTGGGTCCGGGCCGGGTCTGGTATCATTCCTGTGGGTCCTGGGATACGTGACATGTGTGGATGGGGACACGGTGAAGTCAGAGGTGGAGGGAGGCAGGACGGTCCCAGGACATGGCTATGGAGAGCCGGGGGCTTCCACGGGCGCACCAAGGCTTGTGCCCTGCTCTTTATTCTCAAGGGGGCTGGGAGCTCCAGGGCCTTCGGGAGCAGTGGCAGAAAGGACCCAGAAGGGACGGCCTGTGCTATAATCCTCCTGCCCGCCAGACGCGCGCAGGGAAGATGTGGCCCACCGTACTCACACGAGTGGAGTTTGAAGAGGAGCTTGACGGTGTAGTCGTACAGATGGCTGCAGTCCAGGGTGACCTGGATCAGCGGGGCGAGGCGGCACTGCCCGGCTGTCGTCACGGACACCGAGCGCGACATGTCCAGGGAACTGAACACTAGGGAAGGAAAGGGGACACGGGCAGTAGGGGATAGGAAACTGCAGGGGACTTTCTCAGAGGGGCAGAAGGCACGGGTCTAGGTCATCGGACACAGCTACCCCTTACAACACTCCCGTGGGACAGGTCAGCAGGGGAGGAGACAGGGCGAGTCCCCTGAAGGCAAGCACACGGGGAAAACGGCAAACATTGATCAGAACACGAAGGAGGGAGTAATTCAGCCCTGGCTTCCTAGGGGCTTGTCACAAGGTCTTGGGACAACAGAAGGGGACTGGTGCAAGAGTCCCAGGGGGATCACCGAGGATGAACCGTCAGGATCAAAGGCTGCCGCCGGTCCCTGGGGGGCAGGTCAGCGGAAGCACCGCCCTCCACCCTCTCGAGCCCCAGACGGCACGTTGCTCCCTCCCTGTCTTGCTCCGAAGAGCCCCCCTCCACATTACCCTCTGCCCCCGACTCCCCCTTTTTTTTCTTTTCTTTGAATGTATTTATTTTAGGGAGAAAGGACAAGCAGGAGGGGCAGAAGAGGAATCTCAAGCAGACTCCCCGCAAAGCACAGAGCCTGACGCGGGGCTCGATCCCAGGACCCCGAGATCACAAGTAGAGCCGAAACCAAGAGTTGCGTGCGCAACTGACTGTGCCCCCCCGGGCGCCCCGTACCCCTTGTTCTTAAATCAAGCAGCCAGATGCTTGGCCGTGGACCCTCAGTGTGCACACCACTGGCCGGAGCTGAACTTGTTCCCATAGTGGCTGCCCACCACCTGCAGAGACTCCACGGCGGGCAGCATCGAGAAAAATCAGTGAGCGGGACGGCCCCGGACCAAAGCCCAGAGTGGCTGTGCTCAGCCTTCCCTGACTACACTAATCCCTGTTAACTGGCTTACTCTGGCAGCTGAAAAAAAAGAAAAAAAAATCCCAAACAGTTCTAATTAAAAGGCAGCTTTTCTTTTTGACACAAATTAAAAGCAGCTGTCCCCACAAGGCGGCCATCCTCAAGTCCACTGGCTTCTCTGGGCGCCACTCTGGCAAGGAATCACAGACGGCTCCATCCTCCGGCCTGCCTCTCGCTTTCCAGGAATGCCCCTTGGCATCACATCTAGAGCAGTGTGACCGTGGACAAGTTGCTCAACCTCTCTGTGCCTCCAGACGCCTTTCTGTAAAACGCAGGGGGTTCTAAGAGCATATTCCTCAAAAAAGGTCTGGTACGTATCCAAGGGCAGTGTCGTGGGACGCGCAGAGCACCGAGGGGGTTCTCGGTGTTGGCTTTGAGACGGATTACAATCACCTGGGGAAACTTAAAATCGAATGTCTGCCTGCAACTCCCCTTCCTCCCGTCCTGTTTTAATTGGTCTCGGGTAGGGCTGGGGCATTGGTGGGTATCAAAACCCCCCAGGTGATTCTAACATGCAGCCAGGGCTGAACGCTGTTATTTCCTAGCTGAGCGAGAAGCAGAATCAGCCGGGAGCACGGAGCAACAGACGTGTCTCCCGGAGCCGTCCGCTGTGGTAGCCACATGGGGCTCCCGGGTGCCTGAAACATGGCCAGTGCAGCCGAGGACCTGACTTTTAAAGGTTATTTGATTTTAACTTATTTAAATAGATGCGATGTAATTAATTTAATATAATTAAACTGCTACTGATGGGACAGCGGTCACCATACTGGACGGTGTAGACCTGGCCGGGGACGGGGAGCGCTGCTAAAACACAGCTGGCTGGGCCCTACCTCAGGGATTCAGATGCAGGAGGTCTGGGGCGGCACCTGGGCCTTTGCATTTCTAACAAGTTCTCAGGAGATGCTGATGCTCCTGGTCCAAGGACCACTCTTGGAGAACTGTCGCAAGTACTGGAAATAAGTGTCGTCGGCTCATGTTTCCCAAAGCTGAAAACCAAGGGTACCTGAGGGGATGGGTGGGAACCTTGCAGGGTCACAGACTAGGACTCAGAAGCCAGGGAGACTTTTTCCCAGACCAGCTGCCTTGGTTTCTGCAGCACACAGTGGGGACTTGGGGACAGGAGAGGGAGTGGGGGAGACCAGTGGTAGAGGGCTCTTGATTCCGAATCAACGCTGGCTCAGGGGCAAGAAAGCCACCAGCACTTAACCATCTTGGGGTTTGTGCCAAGACTTGGGGTGGCTCCACTCTAGCAAAAGTGGCTGATTCACTCCCGACAGGCCCACGGCATTGGGTTGAATATTGATACTGATTATGAGCACTGGCCCCCTGTCCTTTCATCACTGCTGTTTAGCTGAAGCACGCATTCCTGAATTTTGCTGACCACCTGCTATGTACCATACACCGGGCTTGAATGGAGGGAAGTAATTCAAAGATGAGGAGGACATGGTTCCTGATTCTGGGGAGGAGGTCAGCATCCAGGAATGATGATACAAGTGATCCACGCCTATAAGAACAGCCAGGTACGGGCATCTGGGTGGCTCAGGCGGTTAAGCGTCCGACTCTTGGTTTCGGCTCAGGTCATGATCTCACGAGCTGTAGGGTCGAGCCCCAAGTTGGGCTCCGTGCTGAGCGAGGGATCTGCTGGAGATATTCTTTCTCCCTGTGCCCCTCCTTCTTGTGCTCTCTCTCTACAATAATTAAATCAATCTTTAAAAAAATTTTTTATAAAAAAATGCATCCATATCGTTTCTCCTACCTGGCTGGGAACACCTTAAGGTAGGGATTCTATTTGGTGTTTCATTTTTACTTCTCTATTGACTTTTGCAGAAGAAGGCTGCTAGCAGGCCAAGGACCTTCTTCTTTCTCCTACAAACCACGGTTCCCAGCTGGCCATGGTGATCGCCTCCCACATCCAGCACGGAACTGATCGGCCGAAGTACGAAGGCATTTGCTGCCCTGGCCCAGTGCTGGCTGGACACTTGTCGTGGAGTGTCTTGAATCTTAGAAAACGGGCTCTACTGTTCTCCGGGAGAGAAGGGGGGCCATGCTGCCAGGTGTGGGAAGAAGGGACGCCAGAGAGAAGGGAACGGACTGCTTCCTTCCTGATTCACGTCAGGCAAGTAAGTGTTGGGGGCTGACAGCCGGGAGGCACCGAAACCCTCAGCGAAGGGAGACTGGAAGGGTGGCCCAACTCCCCTTGCTAGTGGAAAAGGCCTTCGTGGGCCTCTCACATGGACTTGGCCAACAGCTCAACGCCACCAGCTAGTCGACCCAGGCTGCCGGCCAAATGGCACATGGCAGCCCCCCATCCTTAGCAGCCATCCGACCCGAGCGCCAGCCCAGCTTGGTGGCAGAATGAGCACCAGCCAGCGCTGGGGTCACCGTCCAAAGGTTGTCAAAGAGGTCAGACCCGTCTTTGGGCTCTGGGAAGCCTGCAGGGTGGGCAGCATGGTTGTTCCGCTCAGAATGCAATCACCAACTCTGGAAGCAACCATGAGCTCCTGCCCCTCCCTGCGCCAGGGACGAGGAAAGCGGAGATAGGGTGTGGACATTGCCATTTCCTGGCCTGTGCGGCCCAACCTTGGAGGGAGAAGGGGGCTAGGACGGCTGGTCCAACCCGGGAATAAAGCTTGGAATTAGGCAATTCCCACGAGAGCCTGGGCCAGACGGGAGGGAGAGACTCACCAGTTTGGAAGAGATTAAGTTCACACTCCAGGTAATCAAACATCTCCACTGTTAGCTGGAAACTGGACACGAGAGGAGAGAGAGGTTATATTCCAAAGCCTGAGGCCAGCGCCTCCTCAGTCCCCTCCACCCTGCTCTGTCCCCAGGGCACGCGCGTGCACGTGCACACACCCACTGCTACACGCCGGAACCTCAGCCCTCACCCACGTGGGTCTTAAAGCCATTTGAAGATCATGCAGGGTGAATTCCACAGTGACGGTGGCAGAGGGGAGGGCAGGTGCCATGCTGGGTGGGAAGGGCAGAGGGTGACACATTCAAGCCTGGGACAGCCTGGAGGGATTCTGGATGAGGCAGCAACGCCCCAGCCACTGCCCTTGCCACCAGGCCCCGTGTGACCCCAGCTAGAGGGGCAACGTGGAGCGACCCAGGCCGCTGGGTCCACAGCCACTCACAAGTTGTTAACGTCGCTCTCTCCGGCCTCATCCAGCTGCCGGTCGCTCATCTGAAGGTTGCCCGGGAACCTGGGATTCTGGGGAGGGAGGCAGAGGAATGAACTCAGGTCGGAGTATCTCAGGCTGACAGTAGGCAAGCTCTTGGCTCTGCTCAGGCAGCACGAACACCCTTCTCGGGGGCCGTGTCGGTGCACACCCCGACTGGCTCCAGCAGAGAACAGCCACTACCTGTCGTCAGAGGGAAAGGCTCCGCCGTGCCCCTGGGAGCCAGGCAGGGCTCTGCCCTAACAATTCGTGTTCTGGGACATTCTTCTAAAGATGCTCGCAATCCCGGAGGTAGGAAAACATTACGCCATGTGCCCCCAAAGTCAGGAAAAACTATTCTATATCATCATCGGTATCGTTATTTTTTCCCCAGTGCCGCCCGCCTGGAGTGGATGGAACTTGTGGCGACGGGAAAGGTGCAGCCGTCAAGGGAGGTCTCAATTCCACGGAGAACCCTTGGGCTCTGAAGACAGAAATCCTCCACTGCCCGCCTCCTGGCTGCCCGCTCCTGTGGGCAGCCTCACCACCCCTGCTCCTCTGTGTCAAGAGTCGGTCAGCTCCTTGGGCGCCGCCATCTGGCCATATTTAACCTCCTTGCTCGGTCTGGACATTAGAGACCTGTTCCCAGTGCCCCTTGCCCTTCTTGCTGCCCTGTCCTTCCACCACACACTGCTGTCAAAACCTGGCGACCCTGGGCCTTTGTGCGAGGATCAGCTGCCAATGTCCCTGAGAAGGACTCACAGCTGGAGTCCCCTTTAATCATGTTCTCCAGCCTTAGGGCCCCTTCCCCATCCTTGCTGCTAGAGCGATGGGCTCCCCTTTCCAGCAAGCCAGATGCCTGGCCCCCACACCACCACCCTGGCATGCGCCTTCCTCTTTACATTGCCGGAATCCCTCAGCATCCTGTTTCCCACTCCCTTCCCCGTTCTCAATGTGCCACCAGCTGTCCTTCCGTTCCTCCAGCTTCTGACTCAGGATCAGCCCTCCTCGTGCACTATTCAATCTGATCTAGGTTCTGGTTCATTCTTTCTCTCATCTGATTGAGCCCCTGTTCTCGGCTAGATGCTGGGCAGGACCCAGGACACGAGGAGACACATACAACTGGCCTCTGTCCTCCGGGAGCTCAGGGTCCAGAGCGCTCGTGACCTCGTTCGACCTCTCTGGGCTCCTGAACTGCTTCTGATCACCCAGGTCCTTCCCATGGGCCCCACATCTCCTAGTTGTTGCCCCCCCACCCCTTCTGTCAGTCTTCAGAGAGACCCTACCATTCTTGCCTGTCCCAGGACCACCGTCCTAATCTGGCTCTCCCTGTCTTCCACTCTGAGGGGGAGGTTCTCACACAGCTGCCCAGTCACCCCCTGCGCCCCCCTCTCCGCCAGCCTGTTCCTCACACTGATGTGGATCTGCAGCCCATCCCTCAGGAACCCCAAACTGTGTTGGGCCTCAAGCCCTCTGTCTGAGGCTCATCCTCTGCCTGGAACGGCCGCCCTGTCCTCCTCTTTCCTTGCAAGGTGGCAGATCTGGGGGTCTGAGGGCAGACCGGCAGACTGTACGTCCAGCACTGGCTGCCTCTCCAGTTCAACATGCTCTCTACAGTGTGACTTTGACATTCACCTTGGCTGGTGTGGTCCCTGTCCCATCCCTTTGAATCCAGGAACCCCCACGATGCCTCAGCCCATACGGGGCAGTGGAAGGGATGCTCTGTGACTTCAAGGCTGGGTCATATAAGTGCCACACACTTCTACCTTGTTCTCCTGGGAGCCTGGCCAGGCTGCAGGGGAGTTCTCACGCACACTGAGACTTCACGAGGAGGGAGATGCCAGGCCAGCTCCACACTGTCCCAGCTCTAGCCAGTACTGGGCTGGGACCACATGCGGGACCTGCACGCTCAACCACGCAGCCCAGTCCTTCTGGAACTCCCGACCCATGGAGGTGTGAGAGATGACAAAGGGCTGCGGGTGTTCCAGCCCCTGAGCTGGGGGTGGGCTCAGGTGTCCCGTCTGTTGGAAGCCAGCCTGGGTCGCCGGCATCTGGGCACAGGACCCCATTACAAGCTCCTGGACCATCCTGGGCATCTCACAGTTCTGGTCCTCACTGGACTGGCCCGGCTTGTCTCCCAAGCAAATATGACTCCTGGAGGCCGGGCCAAAGTCCCTTCACCTTTCTCTCTTCAGAACCTGACCCAGTTCTGGGCTGTGGCCAGCACCGGGCTCTGCACAAGCAGAGTGAAGGCTAACCAAGGAGCAGCAGGGGCTTTCGTGCCCTACGGGCCTGGATTCAAGTCCCACCTCATCACCGAGGAGCTGTGTGACAAGGCAAGACACTGGAGCAGGCCCCTAGTTTCAGGGTCCTAGGCTAGAGGAACACCGCCTAGGAAGGCGAGGTTTCAACAGGACTAGGCGAGGTTTCAACAGGACCGGGAGCACAGCAGGGTGTGGTCTGTGATTCAGAGCCACTCCCCACCCCAGGCCCTAAGAGATAAATCTCCCCTTCCCCATTTCCAATGCCAGCTCGAGGCTCCCTCCACCTCCCACCTCTGCCCTCTTCTTTCTTCTTCCCCTTCCATGCTGCAGCCCTGCATCAGCTCCAAAGGCCTCTGGCTTTGGCTACAGGCTCCTGGGGCCTCTTTGCCCAGTGACTTGCTGCCGCAGGTACGTGGGCCTCCTTCCCCTGACGGTCCCGGGCACTCCGGACAAGCAGACCCTTTCTACGTCGTATACTTACGTGCTACCTGATTCCCAACACGATGGTTTTAGCTGCACTCAGCGCCTTAGAAATACTAAGGCTACAGATGGCCGAAAAGAAGGTTCTGGGGCTGTTTTTATTAACAGTCAAGGCAATGCTTCTGAAACATTTTCCTAAGGCAGCCTGCTGGCTGGGGCTCTTCTCTGCAAAATGGGGAAGAGGGTGCGGAAGATGTGGGCCAGAATCCCATCCCCGTGTCCCGCAGTGGCTGTCCTATTATCTTCCTCCTACTGGATAGGATATAAACGCTCCCTGAGTGATGGGGGCCCGGGCCGCCCTATTCCTGGAAAGACCTGAGAGTTCGGCTCACAGGGGTGGCCGGGGTGGGGATAGGGGGCCATGGGGGAGGAGCGGGCAGAACCGTCGGGGGCAGACTCACTTTGGTGTGATATTCCATCTTCGTTCTTAGCAGTCTGAGGTAGATGCTGCAGAGCTGGCCGTACCCCTCACTCAGGTGGCCCTTTCGGGAAACGAACAGAAAGCAGGGTATCAATACTAACATTTGGGGGAGAGACTGACAGCCAGGACGTCTGTTTTCAACAATGTATTTGTTTCTGCTTCTGAAAGAAACAAACAGCCATTGCAGAAAATTTTAGAAGATGTAGACAAGCACACGTACAAACAAATCACCCTTAACCTAAACACCAGAAGGAATCATGGCGAACATTCTGGAGTGCGACACGTTATTTTATTTAATTTTTTTTTTCAATTTCAATAGACTTTTTTGGGTAAGTTTTATTATTTATGTAATCTCTACACCCAACATGGGGCTCAAACTCACAACCCTGAGAGTAAGAGTCACATGTTTGGGGCGCCTGGGTGGCTCAGTCGGTTGAGCGTCTGACTCTTGATTTTGGTTCAGGTCATGATCCCCGAGTCCTGGGATCGAGCCCCGCATCGGGCTCCCTGCCAGTGGGGAGCCTGCTTCTCCCTCTCCCTCTACTCCTCCCCCGTTCAGGGTCACTCTCGCTCAAATAAATAAGATCTTAAAAAAATAACTAAAAAAAAAAAATTAAAAAAGAAAAATAAAATCTTAAAAAAGAAGTCACATGCTCTTCTGCCTGAGTCAGCCAGGTGCCCCCAAATAATGTAGATGTTATTTTTTTGAGCTGTTTTAGGTCCTCAGCAGATTGAGCAGAAAGTACGGGGATGTCCTATACACCCCCTTCTCCCACGTGTATAAAACCATGCCCCGCCCCCCCACTCGTCAACTTCAGCACCAGAGTGGGACATTCGTCCCAACTGACGAACCTCCCCTGATACATCATCATTGTCCACAGTGAAGCTTACATCAGGAATCACTCTCGGTGTGGTATATCCTACGGGTTTTAACAAACGGGTAACATCCCATACCTACCAATATGGTATCATGCACAATAGTTTCACTGCCTGAAAAATCCTCTGTGTTCCGCCTTTATTCTCAAATATAAAATGGAGCCATTTTTTAACTTGATATACTTCACTTCTTTCCCTACCTTCTCAAATTTTCTTGTTTCCTTATTGTTAGCGATATTTTTAATGATATTTAAATTGTTAGAGTTATTTATTGTTATATATACATAAAACAATATATATAATTGTTATTTTTTCTTTTTATTTATTTATTTTTATAATTGTTAGTTAAACTGTTATTGAGTGAGTACTGTAATTTATTAAACGAACTCCCTACCGCTGTACGTCTTAGCTGTAGGCATGTTTTCTATTATAAGCTATATTTCAATGACTGTTCTTACACTAGAGTCTTGTGTACAAACACGAGAACTTCCTTTGCATGAGTTCTAGACGAGGCTTCTGATGTAAGAATTTGAAGTCTCCCACCCAGAGTAATCACAGTCTGGTCACAGGCTGCTTCCTTCCTCCTGTCTCTCTAAGTACAGCAGAGGAAACAGCTCCACCAGATGGATTCCAGCCGACGGAGGGCAGCTAGAGGGTTTTACATGGGACGGGGACTGAAATGGGACAGATCCCAGCTGGGGACAAACAAGCCTTCCTGTGGAATCTGCCCACGCAGTCACATCCTGGGTGCCCAGGAAGATGCTGGAGTTAGCAGAGTGATGCTCGTGACTCTTACCTGCACACAAAAGACGAGGGGGGCACAAAGAGCTCTTGAGTTGAACAGCTGTGGTTCCCACATGAGCTCTGACTTCTACCTCCTCTAGACTAGAGGAACCCCCCCCCCCCGCCCCAAAACACGCCTCGAGGGGCACCAGAGGGAGCGGGGTCATCAGAGGAGGTAGAAAGTATCAATGCCAGAGATCAGATTATTTCCTAATGTATTAGTTTTCTATGAAAAATCGTAATTGTACATGGTACTTGTTCATCATGGAAAAATTAGAAAGTAGCAGAGAGCAGACAAAGCGAAACTATGCTCCTCATCGAAGACAACCCTATTTCACACGAAAATGCACCAAGATCAAAAGGCAGAAGATGAACGGATCCTTCAGTGTAAAACGTAAAGCTATGAAAGTCATGGGAGGTAACAGACAACCTTGGGTATGGCAATGACTTTTGAGATAGACTAGAGTCATGCTTCATGAGAGAAATAACCAATCATCAAGATGGATTTCATTAAAATTACAAAACGTCTGGAAAAATCACTGTTGAGAGCATGAGAACCCACAGACTGGGACACACCTGATAAAGGGCTGTTATCTGAAACATACAAGGTAGTCTTAAAACTCAGCAATAAGAAGACAAACAACCTGATTTTTAAAAAATGGACCGAAGACCTTAACAGACACCTTTCCAAAGAAGACATACAAAGAAGATTGCAAATGAATAAATGGAGAGATGCTCGACATTACATGTCACCAGGAAACACAAATTAAAACAACACAGACATACTAGCACACACTTATGAGAACGGCCAAAATCCAGAATACTGGTAACACCAAATTCCAGTATGTGGGCAAGAGGACCTCTCGGTCATTGCCTGGTGAGAATGCAGAATGCCGCAGCCACTTTTGAAGACGGTTTGGCAGTTTCTTATAAAACCAAATTTACTTTTGCCACATAATTCAGCAATGGCGCTCCTTGGTTTTTACCCATAGGAGTTGAACATCCAAACCAAAACAGCTCATGGGTGTTTACGGCAGCCTTATGTATAATGGCCAAAACATGGAAGCAGGGGCGCCTGGGTGGCTCAGTGGGTTAAGCATCTGCCTTCGGCTCAGGTGATGATCTCAGGATCCTAGGATCGAGCCCCGCATCGGGCTCTCTGCTCAGCGGGGAGCCTGCTTCCCCCACCTCTCTCTGCCTGCCTCTCTGCCTGCTTGTGATCTCTCTGTCAAATAAATAAATAAAATCTTAAAACAAAACAAAACAAAAAAAACGTGGAAGCAACCAAGACACTCTGAGTTGGGGAGTGGGTAAGTGACCTGTGGTCCCTTCAGACAACGGAGTATTAGCACTACAAGGGAAACGAGCTATCAAGACCTGCAAAGACGTGGGGGAACCTGAACCAAATGTTATTAAGGGAAAGAAGCCGGTCTGAAAAGGCGACATACTGTAGGATTCCCATTCCATGACCTTCTGGAAAAGACAGAACTGTGGCGAGCGTCAAAGACCAGTGGTTGCCAAGGGCTGGGGGAGGCAGGGAGGGATGACCAGGTGGAACATGGGGGACCTTTGGAGTCAGTGGAACTATTCTGTGCAGTATCACCGTGATGGGTACAAGTCCTGATACATTTGCCCAAAGCCACAGAGTATACAACCAACAGCCCACGTGAACTATAATGTAAACCATGGACTCTAGATGATTATGATGTTATCAGAGAAGCTGAATCACTTGTAACAAACGTACTATGTTGGCAGGGTATGTTCATAAAGGGGGGCATTACACGTGTTTGGAGGCTATGAACCTAAAACTTACTGTAAAAAAAAAAATTAGCAGGTGTCTGAGTGGTTCAGTCCATTAAGTGGCCGACTCTTGATTTTGGCACAGGTCGTGATCTTGGGGTCCTGGGGCCAAGCCCCACATTGGGCTTCGTGTTCAGTGAGGAGTCTGCTTGAGATGCTCTCTCCCCCTTGCCCCTGCCCCTCCCCGATTCTCTCACAAATAAATAAATCTTTTAAAAAATTAGGTCTTGGGACGCCTGGGTGGCTCAGTTGGTTAAGCAGCTGCCTTCGGCTCGGGTCACGATCCCGGTGTCCTGGGATCGGGTCCCACGTCGGGCTCCTTGCTCGGCGGGGAGTCTGCTTCTCCCTCTGCCTCTGCCTGCCACTCTGTCTGCCTGTGCTCGCTCTCTCTGACAAATAAATAAATAAATATCTTTAAAAAAAAATCAATAATTAGGTCTTAATTTAAAAAATGAAATAAAAAAGGTTTCTAATATCTAGGCACTCTCAGCCAAATGGAAGAGACAACTACATTGGAAGCAAGGCCTAAAGGCATTCCAGTTTTGATAACAAGTCGGGCTAGGTATCTAGGTTAACCTTCCCATTGAAAATGACTAAAATATTGGGTAGAATATATAAAACTTCTTTTTGAAGGCATTAACGAACTAATGAGAGAGTAAGGAATCCTCAGGCCAGGGACTGAGTCCGAGCAGGTACTAGGGGAGTAAGCGGAATGGGGGTGATGGAGTTGGTGGGGACAGGGGTTTTGCCACACCAGGTGAACTGAACTTTGGTTTTTCTGGGCCTCGGGAACCAGGTGGTGAATAGGAGACAGGGCTCTGGCCTGCCCACCTTGAAGAGTCTGGTGGAAGAGGAGAAGACTGCTTCCCTGGTGTAGGGGAACGAAGGGTGAACTGGAAATAACACGGATCCCAGCACTCCTGCACCAAAGGAGTCCTCCCTGAGGACCTCAAACCACTGCTGTGGTCAGAGGGAGGGAAAAACTACTCTTGAGACTTGGAGCCAGGAGCCAAAACTCAAGGGGATCTGCCTGGAAGTCAAAAAACCCTAAGTTGAGAATTTAGAGTGATCTCAATGGAAGCAAATACCCATTCTCTCTAGAGGAACCTGACTTCAAAGAGTTCCCACAAATAAGAGTCCTAGGAAAATGAACAAAGTACAGTTAAAAAGAAGCACAAAAAGAAACTCCTTAGCGTCAACAAGATTCATCAAAAACAACAGATGGCAGGAACGGTTCTTGAAGGGCTTTTGATAATGGAAGTATAAGAAGTAATACATGAGATCAATGTCTAATTTGTCTAAGATAATAAGAGGCTGTTCAAAATACATGTAAGACACAAGAAATCCTAAAAAAAATGATAAGCAGGGGCGCCTGGGTGGCTCAGTGGGTTAAAGACTCTGCCTTCGGCTCAGGTCATGATCCCAGGGTCCTGGGATCAAGCACCACATCGGGCTCTCTGCTCAGCAGGGAGCCTGCTTCCCCCCTCTCTCTGCCTGCCTCTCTGCCTACCTGTGATCTCTCTCTCTGTGTCAAATAAATAAATAAAAATAAAATCTTAAAGAAAAATGACAAGCAGATTTGGGAGACAAAAAAAAAAAAATTCCATAAATAAAGGCTAGATTAAAATTCTAAATCTTATGAAGAGGTTTAACAACAGATTAGACCCAGCTGAAAGCTAGATTTATGGAAACTATCCAGAAATTATCCAGAATGCAGTTAAGAGGCAAACAGGCAGAAGACATGGCGTAAGGGGGCGCCTGGCTGGCTGAGTTGGTGGAGCATGAAACTCTTGATCTCTTGAGCATGAGCCCAAGCCCTGTGTTGGATGTACATCTTTAAAAAAAAAGGCACTGGGGTATAGAGCAGGAAAGACGGTCATAACCAAAGTCTTAGGGGAAATACAGAATGGAGCAAAAGGGATAGTTGAAGAGACAAAGAGAATTTTTCATAACTGATAAAAGATATTACCCCACAGACTTAAGAAATCTAAAGAATCCCAAATACATTTGCACCTCTTCCTTTTAAGATCTTAAAAATGACTAGAGGAAAAGCAGATTTGCTTCAAAGAAGGGACAGTGAGTCTGACAGCCGACTTCACGGAAATAATGGAATCCAGAAGTCAGTGGAAGGGTATCTTCAATAATATTGCCCCCGTGCTGGGAGAAAATAACTGCCACCCCAGAATCCTAAACCCAGGGAGAGTATCTTCCACAGAGGAGGGTGAAATAAAGACATTCCCAAACAAGTAAAATTGGTTATTTGTCACCATGAGATTCTCACTAAAGGAAATAATTCAGGCAGAGAAAAAGCGATCCCAGATGTTAGAATGCAGATGAAAAGAAAGAAAGAACACAGAATAAAAACGATTAAAATAAATGATTTTATAGAACCTAAAAAGAAAAACAAACCAAAATTAAAATACGTGACAACAATAACATACCCGTTTGGAGGGAGGGCACGGAGTGAAAATATTCTAAGGTTTGCATTATAGAGGAAACAGCCAAAGACATGAATTTTAGCTCTTGATAAACTAAACATGCATTCTGTAATTATTGGATAACGTACCAAAGAGTAAAAAAACAAAAGCAGAGTTTTAAAAACAATCTCCTAATTAGTTTAAGGGTGGAATGGAATGAGAAAAAAATAACCAGTCGATAGAAAGAAGACAAGAAGTGAAGAGAAAGAGAAACAGGACAGAAGGGGCCAACAGCACAAACTAAGATGGAAGACAGAAATCTAAAAATATCTTGCATGTAAATGGGGTAAATGTGCAGCTAAAAGACAAAGACTGCCATCACAGAGAAAAGCAACAATATTCAACTAAATGCTATTTATAAGGGACTTTTCTACGACATAGAATATAGAAAAGTCAAAAGTAAAAGGGTGGAAAAGAGACACCAAGCAAATTCTAACAAGAAAGAAGAAGACCCACGCTTTCCATGTTTAGAGACACAAGCAAAAGATCTCCAGCATGCACCTGGGAGGTTAGGGGACAACTCTCATCTTTGCTCAGTCCCACTAGCCTAACATAGGAAAGGCTGCTTCCCTCTGGGCCTGTATTCTCATCGGCAGTGGGTGCACCGGATGACATCACTGCTAACATCCCGTGAATGCAGACAGACGCAGGTAAGAATTGGAAGGAGGGGCGCCTGGGTGGCTCAGTGGGTCGGGCCTCTGCCTTCGGCTTGGGTCATGATCCCGGGGTCCTGGGATCGAGCCCCCAGTCAGGCTCTCTACTCAGCGGGAGGCCTGCTTCCCTCCTCTCTGCCTGCCTCTCTGCCTACTTGTGATCTCCGACTATCAAATAAATAAATAAATAATTAAAAAAAAAATTGGAAGGAAAGGGCCAGAGCTCTCAACCAGTGGGGGCAAAGAGATGTATCAGAATCGACCCGAGAGAGTCTTCAAAATGCAGATTCTGTGCTGTCAACCCACATACTCCCTGGACAGCAGAATCTAGAGATTCTAGCGTGTATATAAAAACCTATTCTAATTGATTCTGATACCACCACCTACCTCCTCTCCCATCCTGAGGCACGGAGAATCCCTAGATTCTCAGGAAAAAAAAGAGAAAGAAAAGGTACTGGCATTAAGAATTGGGAATGCTAGTTCTCAGTGTTCTGTGACCCACATGGGACCAGCAGAAGGAAGACACAAGAATTGTGGCCAAGTCACTGCTAAGGGACCCCAATGCCTGGAGAGTGTTATGGTGTGAGGTTCCACTGGCAGGAGAAACTCCCAGGCCCCACAACTTCCCTACAGCTTCAGGGCCCCCAGGAAAGACTGTGGATATCACAGTACTATTTGGGGCCATTGTTAATCCACTCCCTTGATGCTCAGGAGAGAAATCCTAAGCAAGTTGAAAGAGATGAATTCATTCCGTTCCACAGTCCTTGTTCTGTGGACGCTGGGGAAGGAGAGGCAGGGGCAGGTGGCCCCTGGGTGCATCTCCAAACTCACCCACATCCTGCTCATGTCACTCAATTCATTTTTGTATCTCAGGGAGTCCTTCAGGACCTGGAGAGGGAAGAAAACAGCTGAGAGAAAAGAAAACAATGGGACAGAGGATGCCGTAAGACGGGGCTGGGGTGGGCAGAAGGGCAGACCAGACTGACAGGTCCACCTCTAATCAGCCTAAAGGCCAGGAGCGGGCACCCGGGTGGCTCAGTCCTTAAGCTTCTGCCTTTGGTTCAGGTCATGATCCCAAGGTCCTGGGATCGAGCTCCGAATCAGGCTCCCTGCTTAGCAAGAAGTCTGCTTCTCCCTCTCCCACTCTCCCTGCTTGTGTTCCCTCTCTCGCTGTGTCTCCCTCTGTCAAATAAATAAATAAAATCTTAAAAAAAAAAAAAAAAAGGGCCAGGAGAAGGGGGCAGCTGCCCCTCTCTGTGCCAGAGTAAACAGCGCCCCTTTTGTCCCAGGTGATCCCACTTTCCCCACATGGGTCCCTGGCCCCCTGGCCATCCCCTGCAGCCCCAGGAACTCACGTTTGGGTGTCCGTCTCGGAGGAGTTTGTGAAACACGTGGCAGAACTTCCAGCAGAGGACAGCGTTGCTAGAGAGAGGCAGCCGGTTGACCACAGACCAAAAGGTCTGTGCCCCTTTCTCATGGTGGGTGCCCAGTATGCACGGTGAGGGAGAGTCATGGAAAACAAAGGCAAGGATGGGCCTTTTCTAATTTCTACAAGAGTGCTCTGGGCCAGCGGCGGTCCTGGGTTGCCTTTAAGTGGTTAGAAGCTTTGGCTGGCATCAGGGCTCTGCTGTGGGAGGCCGACTCTGCCCTTCCCCTGGGTTAGCCTGAGGGTGGAATGGGGCCTTTGGGGGAATAATGACAGCTCACATTTTAGCGACACATTACAGTGTCTCAAAGTTCTTTCTTATCCAGTCTTCAGATGCGAGGGCACACTTCAGCTCTTCGTGAGGGGCCCTGGCCCTGGTGGGGACGCCTGGGCTCCTCTTCCAGGCAGTACCTGACTCCTCCCCGAATAGGCACTCTGCTCTTTTCTGTGATTTCTTTATTGAAGGATAATCGGCATCCAACGTACATTCATTTCTGGTATCCGACATAGTTCTCGGACAACTTCACAGAGCTACGGTCTGTCACCAGCTGATACCATTACATACCTATGACTCTATTCCTGGTGCCGTACCTTGCACCGACCTGACTTAGTCATTCCGTAACTGGAAGCATTTTCCCAAAACTTAAAATGACTGTTACACCTCACCCCTTCCATGAGCCTTCCTGGTCTTGTTCAGAGGCGCACGCATCTCCCAACACCTTGAACTCGCTCTATGTGGAATCCTGGGGCCACATCCGCCTGAGATCCAATTCCAAATGCACCCACGGACCCCAGCCGTGATGTGCACGTAATAAATGTCCATCTGGTCTGGCATGATTTTAAGTTAGCGCTTACATGGACCTCACACACCCAGCAACTGTACACCATCAAGTCCAAGTGCAGGTCTTTCCCCAGAACTACAGGCTCCTTTGTCAAGATTCAGGTAAGAAGGGAGGGTGCCACGCAGGACAGAAAGACTTGCCTCAGGTCAGAAACTCTATGACTCATCCAGAACACATGTCATTTTGCTTCCGGGCTGGAAGGTATCACCAAGTTCCTTCCCCAGACTGAAATTTGCATTTCGAGGGTAGGGAGCGGGCTTGAACCCAGACTTCTGGGTCTGGAAGCTGACGTCAGCTTTAGGTCTTAGAGGGATTTCTGAAATAACGGCACGGTCTCCCCTGAAGCACAGCTGCGGGCTAGATGGAAGCCAAGAGGAGAGAGGAACAGCTCCCAACCCTTCTCCTGGGCTGACATCTCAGGGCAGACTGTGGTTACTTTTCCGAAGCCAGAGCAAGTGCATAGTTAGCCAGGCACCGTGACCTTGAAAGAGGCAAGGAGACCTTTCTGTCCTTTGATTTCCTAAGCATTTTAATGCACCCACTGCATATCAGGCACTATAAAAGGCACTCAGGGATATAAAAAAAATAAATAGATAAGACTCAGTCCCTAGTCCTCTGGAAGTAGATACACGGTGGGGGCGGGCAGGGGGGCAGGGAAACACCCGGGATCAGTGGCTATCTGAATAGCACTTCTGACGTCAGACTCCCAAATGCTTATTCATCTGGGATTGAGGGTGGCTGACGGTCTCCAAAAAAATCAATAAAGAATAAACGTTTTGTGATATCTTTAGGCTTTAAAATCGTGTCCTTCAGAGTTGAGCCTTTTAACATTTAATCCACCTCCTAGAAATGGTGACGCAGAGAAACTCACAGAAGGTGAGAGCGGGAACGTGAGACCTTTGAGATCTTCTTTGGCCAAGTCTTTCATTTGACAAGGGGACGAAGGCTCACGGAGGCCCCGCTGTACCCACCAGAGCGAGCTGGACGGCTGCCAAGGTGGGATTCCAGAACCTTCTTGTGGTACCCCTTCCGTCACCCCGGGTAGCCTCCCTGGGAGGTCTGATGTGTCCCGAGCACACTGACCTCTGACAACCACCTCTCTTACTTCATATCTCAATCGGACGGATCAGTATTCTTAGCAGACAGGGGTCAGGACCAGGTCTTCTCCCTCTGAGAAAGTCAACTGGGGCTTTTCTTGGCTCGGTAAAGCAAGGGGACTGTGCCTTTCTGGGGATAAAAGGGCAAAGTCTAACTAGGCTCATGGTCGGGCCAGGTTTCTGGGGTACCTAGAGCCCCCATCCTGCAGCAAAGCCCTAAAGTCCAACCAAAGTATCTTCCCACCAATAAAGAACGGGACATGCGGTTAGCACCGCTTCCTGACGGCCTGCCATGGGCTAGGCATCCCGCTGGTGCGGCGGGGCTCCTCCAGCCAGGGAACCTAGAGGGTCTCCTCCAGGGGCCGAGGTGGGATGGCTTCCACATGAGCTGTTCTGACCCGGCTGTGTCACCACCACCACGATGAGCCCAGGCAAGCAGCAGCTGCTCGTCCCAGACAGAAGCCCAGCCTCCACTGGCCCTGGGCAGCACCCTGCTCTGCCCCGGTTCTTCAGTAGCCTCGCCGTTGCAACTCTGGGGGTCAGCCCACCAGCTCATGGACTCTAGCCCTCAAAGGCAGATCCCAAGGAATCCAACAACCAGGGTGTGGCCTGCACTTCCCTCCCAAGCCACACCCGACGAGGGTGGCTGCCCAGGGCCTAATAGGGCATGGGGAGGGGTGCAGCGTGGTGGGGGGCTGGAAACCTCCAAGCCACCAGCTCCCTAAGCTGCCTTGAGGGTCCGGTCTTCTCCCCTGCTGAATGGGGGGCAACCAGCTCACACAGGTGGCTCTAATTTCCATGGCTGAGCCCCGGTGCTGGCCTATGGCAGCCCAGACCATTGACTGGCTCTGAGCTAGGAGAAGGGGAGATAATCATGCTCCCATGGGGGTGGTCCGTGTGGCCCCTATGGGCCAAGTGCAGGGTCT
This sequence comes from Mellivora capensis, assembly GCA_004024625.1. NCBI lineage: Eukaryota > Metazoa > Chordata > Mammalia > Carnivora > Mustelidae > Mellivora > Mellivora capensis. The sequence continues at coordinate 153,289 of PISX010000519.1, forward strand.
GGAGTGCTGTGACGATCCTTCCTGGGCCCCCAGGAAATCTCTCAAAGGGAAGTCCCAAGAGGGGCGGGGTCCTTGGTAAACTGTACAGAACTGAGCTCGGAGGTGGCTTTGGTCCCTCCACCCCGATGAGCTGTGGTTCTCAAAAGCCAGCTGCTGCCCACCGAGGCTGCTCGAACCTGCAGGAGGCCTGGCCACTGTGGGGGTTCCCTTTTCGGCAGCTGAGCAAGGACTCCTCGCCCTGACCTCAGTCCCCACCATTTGACCCGCCTCGGGGTTGGTCTTCCAAGCAACATCCAAAAGGATATTTCTGGCGTGTTTTTCCTTTACAGCCACTTCCTGCGTATTAATGGCCTTATTGATGCTGACAGTCTGAAAAACAAGAGGGAGGGGGAGGGGAGAGGGGGCTGAGATGAATATGCTTCTAGAGCGTCGGAGACCCTCCCAGGGACCCCACCCCTTTCCCTCCCTGCCATGACTTCTTCCCAGCTCCCCGAGGACCCCTCTGCCCCATGGCCCCCATACAGGCAGGGCCCCCAGTGGGGGGCAGAGATGGGCAGCGCTCCCAGGCCAGCTGGCCCAGGCTGTCCTAAGGCAGCGGGCTTTGCTGTGCCTGCCACTCATTCACTTGGCACAACAACATGGCAATTAGAGCACAAAGGGATGCCTTTCATCCCCCAGGGAAACATTATTTCTCCGGGAGCAGGAGGAAGAGATGCTGAGATCAGGGAGTGGCTGTGGCCCAAAGGCCATCCAGCCACCCCTCTCTCACCGCTAGAACCTTCCATGGACACTTCTTCCCTAGCCAGCCCAGGACTGCAGGGGTCACTCTCACCTCTCACTTTCCCCACTCCTGGGTCTCTTCCAACCCTAACCAAATTCTCTTTTATTCCCTTACTTAAAGTGCATTAAGAATATTCACTCCTTTTCAGCTATGTTAAAAGTCCTAACTCTCTTTGGAAGGTAGCAAATCGTGTGTACACACGAATACAGTTTAACACAAACACATGAACGGGATTGTGTCACGTCGGCCATTTAAATATAAGTGTTTTCCTTTTCCTGTTTTGCTGTGCTCCTCCTTCCATAGATGGTAGGCCACACTGAGCCACGCGCACGCGCTGTGCGTCTCACACACGCGCATACACATACACACAGACACGTGTGTGCACACACACACACACACACACACACACACACACCACTACCTACCAAAGGGGTCAATTCTGCCACTGTCCTCTAGAAATGGGATTGCCAAGTACAGACTCTTCTACATCCTGCCTTTTTCAACTGCAAATATGTCATGAAAAATTCTCCAAGCGGGATGGCAAAATTCTAGCCCGTTCTTTAAAGAGAGAGCATACTGTTCCATGGTGCAGGATGGTGTGATTCATACAAACATTCCCATACTGGTAGGCAATCAGTTTTGCATTGGTTTTTAAAAAATTATTTATTTAAAGATTTTATTTACTTGACAGAGAGAGAGAGCAGCAGCAGGAGAGGGAGAAGCAGGCTCCCCGCCGAGCAGAGAGCCCGATGCGGGGCTCGATCCCAGGACTCTGGGATCATGACTTGAGCTGAAGGCAGAGGTTTAACCCACTGAGCCACTCAGGCACCCCTGTATTGTTTTTGTTTTTGTTTTTTAACCATTTTAGTCAACATGCTTATACATGTATCCTTATTAATTGATGCCTTCGTTTCCAACAGGTAGATTCCTAGGAATGGGATACACGGTGTCAAAGCATGTTGCTTTTTCTTTTTTTTTAAACTTCTCATTATGGAAAGATCCAAACCAACAAACATGGAGTCTAATCCAATCAGCATTCACGCAGCCCCCAGCATGAGCCTTTATGAATGTCCAGCCAAACTGGCTTCCTTATGGACAAGGGTTTGCAAATATTTTGTTAAAGGCCAGTTAGTAGATATTTTACGCTTTGCAGGCTACATGGCTCTCCCGAGGTCTGCTTTTCCACTGCAAGTCCTCCATTCTGCAGAAGCCGGAGGACAAAAGGAGCCTCACACATACTAAACAAATATGTAGCGGAATGAGCGGGGCTGCATCCCAAGAAAACTGTATACACAAAACCAGGCGGCAGGATTTGGCCCGTGCCTGTGAGTGTGCTGACCTCTGCTTTCTACCATCAACCACTTGAACCCCTTGCTCCTTGGCTTACCTGAAGTAAAGTCCCAGGCATTACATCATTACATCCTTTTACTAGTAAACAGTTTAGGATGAACCTCTTGAGGAAAAAAAAGAAAAAAGGACTACTTACAAATTAACCATAATACCATTATCACACCTAAAATTTTAAGGATACTTCCTTAATAGCATCAAATGGTTAGGCAAGGAACACATTTCCCTCTTGTGTTGAAACAGAAAAACTTTCTTGCCCTTGTTCTCATCAGGAGTCCAACAAGGTCGCCGTCTTGCTTTCTGAAGGGGCCTTCTTGGTTTGCGTGTCTACTGTGGACAAAGGCATCCCCGCCACCCTCGTTTTTGCTGGGCTTCTGGGTATGGTGACGTTTCACTGTGACTTTATTTTGTATTTTCTGGACTGCTAGTGAGTTCTGAATACATCCTTACATGCGCTCCCAGTTGCCGGCTGCTTGACGTAGTTATGGACGATCTCCGGCCTTAGATCGCTTCTCCTGCCCCTAGATTATGCTGGTACATGCCGACCCTATCCTCTAAGGGTTTCACTGTTAGTTCTTTTTTTTTAAAGATTTTATTTATTTATTTGACAGACAGAGATTACAAGTAGGCAAGAGAGGCAGACAGAGAGAGAGGAGGAAGCAGGCTCTCCGCGGAGCAGAGAGCCCGATGCGGGGCTCGATCCCAGGACTCTGGGATCATGACCTGAGCCAAAAGCAGAGGCTTTAACCCACTGAGCCACCCAGGCGCCCCTCACTGTTAGTTCTTTTACATTGGAGTCTTTATCTGGAAAAAATACATAACTACGTACACATTGTACAAAATAGGTTATGTTCTTTTACATCTGGTTTATGTGACTTTGGGCTGTGCTCCTGAAGTCTGCTTTCCCACGTCATTTTTTTCTCTCTACAGACTTAACTCTTCAACATTAAACTGTTGTGTGTTGAACTGTATCTCCCCAAAAAAGATGTGTTTGTGTCCAAATCCCCCAGTACCTACCAAGGTGGACTTATTTGGAAGTAGGGTCTTTGCAGATGGAATTAGTTAAGATGAGGCCATAATGGGTTAGGGTGGGTCCTAAGTCCAGTATGACTGCTGTCCCTGTGAAGGCCACGTGAAGATACAGGGACACACAGACACACGGGAAGACAGACATGTGAAGAGACAGAGGCGGAGATTGGAGTGAATCACCTATAGACCGAGGAATGTCAAGGATGGCCAGCGACCACCAGAAGCTAGGGAGAGGCAAAGAAGGATTCTTCCCTGGAGCCTTCAGAGGGATCCTGACTGCAGATGGACCTCTGGCCAAAGCCCCTACATTTACTGGGGCCTTAAGAGGGGGCCTGCATTCCGTATGGAATTATAAAGGGCATAAAGAGGTTAAATGACAACAGACACGGTAAGGGCCCGAACTGGAAGTGGTCAAGGGTTAGGGGTTCACAGAGGCAGTCAGTAGCATGGGCTGCGAGGAAGAGGAGAAACCCGTGTTAGCCAGACATGCTAGAAACCATGCCAGGGCCTCGAGGGCGACCTCCTGGTAGCCGGGGTTTAGATTAATTCCACAAATATCTCTTTATACTGACGACACCTTGCCCAAGCTTGTGGTCATTATGAGTCTTGCTCAAAAAAATAAGAAAATCCAACACCCTAAGATTCCTTTCAACAACGTAAAATAACGTATCACAAGCCTGGAGCTGTAGGTCCTCTATGTGATTGTGTGTTGGCCGAAACCTGAAGACGTTCTGTGCTCTAACATTGACGGGAGGGAGAAGGCCCTGGAAACTGCGATACTGCTCCCGGAAGACCTCTTAGAGGAAGAGGGAGGGGACCTGTCCCAAGTGCTGCAATTATCCGTGCAATTTGCCTACTTCTCTCATTTACGCCTCATTCAAACTAAGTGGCATTTGATTCTTCCACAGGAAAGCCAAACAACTAGCCTGGGGTCATACTGCTGGGTTTCAACCTTGGTCCGCTGGATCCTTAAGCCTGGCCCTAAACCTCCATGACAGCTCTGGGCTGTGGAGGCTGGCCGTCTAGGGGGCTGGGTCTAGGTCAGGGTCACAGAGGATGGGCCACTGGGGACAAGGAGGAAATGCCTGGAGCAGACTGTGTGGCTGGAGGACAGCATGGAGGCAAGGGAGGGATAGGGATGGAGCCAGAGGGGGAGATGGCACCGGGTGTGGAAGGGCGGTGGGCTTCTGGGTGGGCAGGAAGGGCCAGCACGGGTGAGAGGAAGAGGATGGAGCCTGCAGGAGAAGCTAGTGACAAGAGAGAAATGAGGGAATAAACTCTCAGCCAAAATGACAGAAATTAAAATGCAAAGAGCCCAATAGAAGGTGGGCCCTAGAATGAATTTCTTTCCTCTTTTTAAGATTTTTATTTATTTGAGAGAGAAAGAGAGGGCGTGCAGGGATTGGGGATGGTGAGAGCAGAGGGAGAGGGACACAGAGTCTGTGCTGAGTGTAGAAGCCCGATCCGGGGATCGATCCCATGAGATCACAACCTGAGCCCAAACCAAGAGTTGGATGCTTAACCGACTGAGCCCCCCGGGCGCCCCTCTAAAGTGAATTTCAATGATTGGCCAATAGAAGCTCCCAGGTAGGGGGACACAGCAGAGGTCCCTCCCAGCAGAGGGACAGCATCAAAGATGATGCAGAGGTTTTGAGCGTAGACAGGTGAGAGCAGAGGAAGCCTTTCTCAGGCTGAGGGGACCCTATAAGCCGAGGAGGAGGCCAGGAGGGTTCTGGGTGAGAAAAAGCCATTTTTAAAAGGATGAGGAAGTGAAGGAGCGGTGGTTATGATCGCCACGAGAATGGCAGCTAAGCAGTGCTTGCTACCAGCCCCTGTGCTAGTAACAAGCATTTTCGATGAACGCTCTCATTAAAGTCTTCTAACCCTACATCCTCCAAGTAGGGGAGTATTAGTATTAATCACCTCCATTTCACAGACGAGGAAACCGCGGCTTATAAAGGCAAAGTGTCTTGCCCAAGGCCCCTCTACCAGCGAGTGACGAGTGGAGACTCAGACTCCACAATGTGGCTCTGGAGGCCAGGCTCTGAGTCGCAATGCCCACACTAGACACGGTCCTCCATGCCAGGGACACAGAATCAGAATCCCAGTGATTTCCGCAGGTGGAAAAATGGGTTAAATTTCCCAAGATGCAACCCAGTAGGTATAAAGGACATTTCCTATATTTAGACCTAACTCTCTGGCACAGGGGAGACAGGACTCAAATCAGCACTTGTGAAAGGAGTTAGGCGTTTTACTTGGCTGCTAACTTACTATAACTAACTAAGCGACACCATGATGGGGTTGATCAAAATACAAATCTGAGATCTGGGTGTATTAAAAGGAGTATAGTGTTCAGAATGAGGGAGGGGATGGTTCCAACTCTAGGCAGGATCAATTCACACATAAAATGCTGTTCAGTTGAAGGCTTTAGACATTATGGGGAAAACTGTCTGACAGAGTAGACCACTTCTAGGAGAGGATGACCTGGATTGGGAAGAACCCAGGAACTGAGGAAAATTGAGAGGAATATCAACATTCTGAAGGGTGGTCATGTGGAAGGAGGAATGACTCCAAGGTCTCAAACTGAGACCAACGGGTAGAAGTATACAGTGGCCATTTTTGGCATAAAGCCGTCTCGTGAAAGAGAGAATTCCCCCTTAGAAGTATATATAGGCAGACGCAAGGCAACCTCTCCTCAGGGTTACTGTGGAAAGGACTGATAGGGCCAGGGTGGATTTGATGATTTTGGGGTTCCTTCCCCTTTTTTAGACTCTGTAAAGGCCCTTCAGACGATGGAGGGCTTTGGATATCAGGATAAAAAAATATGGCCCGATGGGTACGAGGGACTCAGAGAAGGCTCTTGAGCAGGGGAGGGACCTGATACAAAAGCCCTTCCATCCTCCTGGGTGTGAGGGGTCACCTCTTCAGTGCCCTAAGGAAAGCGTGGAACAATTTCCATGTACACTTACAGGCACAGTCCCCAGGACAAGTCCAGGCCACCGACAAAGGGCCTCGTCTGGCACTGGGCTGTGGAATGAAGTTTCTGCCCAAACCAACAGCTACAAGACATCCACACACCCTGCCTGCCCTAGTGAGGACAGCCCCAGACCCTTCTCCTGCAGCTCTCGGGAGCTCCCACTTTACTGCAGTGGACATGCCCCAGGTCTCCCCACCAACACTTCCCCATGCACAAGTGGCCCAGGGGAGGGCCCGGCCCACGGCTGTAGGCGGGCTGCCCGGTTTCTGAGCCTCAGCATTCTGGGCTCGTAAAGGCAGGCTGTGGGTCCTCCACGGCCCTTGGAACATCAGACTTGGGGAAGTTTCCAGGGCACAAGTTCCAGGCTCTGACAAGTTTTTAGTACTTCTGGAAGACTTTATGCCTGGGATGGCAACCCACGTCACACGTACTCTCCATTTCCTTCTAAATTCCAAATCCCACCCACCTTCCCAGGGCAGACCAAACTTTACCATCCCATACACCAGCCAGGCCACTCTAACAATTTCTACTTTCCTACTTTCTTTTTTTAGTGTATTTATTTATCAGCCAGAAAGGGAGAGAGACTCCACACTGAGCGGGGACCTAGATGCGGGGCTCCATCCCACGACCCCAAGATCAAGACCTGAGCCAAAACCAAGAGTCAGACACGGAGCCACCCTAGGTGCCCCTCCTATTTTCTTTTTGAATTCCAATTTTTCTTTTTGAATTTCCAATACCAGTATGTGACAGTGGTATGTCGATTTACCTCCCCAGCGAGATTAATTAAATTCCAAGGGCCAGGACCTGCCTCCTTCCCTTGTGGACCCACAGCTGCTAAGGCCGGTGCAGAGTCTTAATCTATCATCAGATTCCTAAGGACTGATTGCTTCCCAGGGCTCCCCCTCTAAAAAGCACCAGGTATGTGATGATTCGTGGTGTCTTGAGAAAATCTGCTCCCATTCCCTCCGCTCCCGGGACTCTCTCTGAAGGAAATCGTCAGGTTCTGAACCGGGCAATGCCTGCGGGGACCCTCCGAGGGCCGAGGGTGGGAAGTCGGGGCTCGATTTCTCACCTCCGGTCTAGGTTAGAGAACATCCTCTGAGAACAGGCTGTGTTCCAGATTTCCCTGCAGTCACACAGGACCTACGACCACGCAGAGTGCCCCTGAAAGAGCCGCATTGTACACTTGGGCCTCTGTGTCCCAAGCTGGTTCCGGAGAGCCAATTACCAGCAGGCGCCGCGGGAAGAGTGACTTTCTCCCAGTCCCTCCCCCCCTCCCCTGCCCCCTCCTCCACTCCTTCAGGGCAGCCTTGGCCAGGCTGCAGCCCATGGAAAACCGTGGGGCCCTGCTTCTGCTGGGCACGTCCGGTCCTACACACAGTGCCTGGCAGGGGCCCTGTGCTAGGGCTGGCTCACAAAGGTTCCACGGCAGGGCCCAGCCGAAAGGATGGGTGGGAGGTCAGGGTGTCAGGTCCTGAAGTAAGGGACTGGTGGGGCCCCTGCCCCGGCCATCTGGAGGGAAATGTGAGACCAGTCTGGGCAGAAGGGAAAAGGAGAAAGCGAGATGGAACAGAGGGAGAGAAAGTAAATGCAAAGAGCACCCGGGGCACAGGGGGCTGAGCAAAGGTGCAGGTGGCATGTGCCAATGGCCTGGGGGATGACTGCCCACTCGGAGGGCTGGGGACTGGGGACACCGTACAGTGTGCTTCCCGGTGTTAGGAAGCCTGAGGCAAACAGACCAGAAGAATAAGCCTTTCAACATGAACAACTTGGTTGGGGGGTTGGGGGGAACAGGGTCTCACCCTTCTCCCAACTAGCCTGTGTCCCTGGGCCCAGCTCAGCCAACACAGGGCAGGGCAGAATGGGACCCTCTGGGCAGTCAGCCCCGTCTGGGAAGGACACGGCGAGACCCCGGGGACAGATAGAAGGCAGGGAGGCCGCTGTGGCACATCCTGGGAAAGGCGGGCACAGCTTCCATTCGTGGCCAGGACGTCGAGCCTCGGCGAGGACGGCAGTGTTCAGAACCAAGGTGAGGTCACAAGAGCCTGGGGGAAGGACAGTTGAGGCACAGAAGAGGAATCGTGGCCTTCCACAGGGGGCGCGCCTGCAGCAGCGAGGCCTCTCTAGAGGGTCTTGGCTGTGGTACTGGACAGCTGGCGTCCCACAAGTCCTTTTAAATCCCCCCCCCTCGCTTTTTAAAAAGATTTTATTTATTTATTTATTTGAGAGAGAGAGAGAGTGAGAGAGAGCAGGAGCAGGGGGAGAGGCAGAGGGAGAGAGAGAAAGGCAGAAGAGGGCTCCCCGCTGAGCAGAGAACCCGATGGGGGGCTCGATCCCAGGACCCTGAGACCATGACCTGAGCCAAAGCCAGATGCTTAACCGACTAAGCCACCAGGGGCCCCTGAAATCTATTCTTGATCAGAAATCACAACAGAGATGCCAGTGGTGGGTCAGCAGACCAGCAGCAAAGCAGAGCCCCTAGCAGGCCTACGCTGCTCGGGGATTTGCTTCTGATCCCCGCTCCGGCCTGGAAGACAGGGAATCTGACCCCTTATTTTCTCAGTCCAGCTGCCCAAGGGAGCCCAGGCAAGAGCAGGTGAGGCCAGGATTGCAACCCCGTCCGTCTCCCCACACAGTGCCGCCCTCACCAGCTCCCAGCAGCCCCAGGACCAGCCGATGCCGTCTCCCTACCTGCCTCACTTTCCACCCCGACACCTGGTTGCCTGGTTTCTTCAGTGGCTCCTTGCTTCCGCCAGCACGCCCATCCACGGATTTCTCTCCCAGACCCCTCCAAGTCCTTCTGAATGAGCCTTTGCCTCCCCGTGCTCCCATCCTGCTATCCTTCCCAGCCCGACCCCTCTGCTACTTTCTGCTCCTCTGCCCCCACTCAAGCCCAAACCACAAGGATGTCCCACTGGTCCACTGGAATATCCTCCCAGATGGTCCCCCTCAAGCTGCTCTGCACCCAGCAGTCGGAGCGATCTCTGTACCTTGCATGAGCTCACGCCCCGGCTCAGACCCGGCCACCCCGCTCCCATGCAGCCAAGCGTCTGTTCCTGTTGTCCCTCTACTCCTTACGCCCCAACCACACAGCTGCCTTTTGTTCTCAAACATTTTCTTTTTAAAAAAGATTTTATTTATTTATTTGAGGGAGACAATGAGCGAGAGAGGAGAGAGTACAAGCCAGGGGAGGGGTGAGGGGGGAGGAGCAGAGCAGGGAGCTTGCCTCGGGACTTGATCCCAGGACCCTGCGATCACGACCTGAGCCAAAGGCACATGCTAAACAGACTGAGCCACCCAGGCGCCGCATCCCTCAAACGTTTCTAGTTCTTTCTGTCTCTCATGCTCTTTACAGAGGGAAGGATCTTCCTCCCGTCTGCAAGGCTAGCTTTCCCTCCATCTACAGGATGTTCAAGTACCATGTCCCAGGCAGCCTAGGGCACCTCCCCGCCCTTGCCCTGCAGTATCTCTTTACCACAACTCACGACTACCCTAGTGACTTCCTACAGAGCCTCTTATCACAACCTGAAATGCCCTCATTTGTTCCTTTGCTTAGTGTCGTTCCCCACGAGGGCAGGGGCTGTGTTAGCCTGCCGTTCCCCTCAGTGAGCACACACTGTGTCCGGCACTCAGACAGGCTGATGGCAAAAGGCCTTGTGTGCCCAGTCCTCTCCAATCAGACCTCCTTGTCAGGGCTCAATACCATGTGCGCTCCCTTCTCCCACTGAGGATGCCCCATCCTCCTTCCTCCAAGTCCACTGCCGTTCTTTAGTTGAAAATCTGGCTGGGGCACCTGGGTGGCTCAGTCAGTTAAGTGTCTCACTCTTGATTTCTGCTCATATCATGATCTCAAGGTCGTGGGATGGAGCCCCACGTCTGTCTCCACACTCAGTGCGGTGCCTGCTTAATATTCTCTCTCTCTCTCTCCCTCTAAAATAAATAAAATCTTCTAAAAAAAAAAGTTGAGAAGTTTAAAAAAATATCAATCACTTTTGTAATCCACCAGGAGGGTGGGGCACCCGGATAGAGCAAGGAAACCGGTGCTCACGGCGGAAAACATTCGTGGAAGCAGCCAAGGTGTTCTTCTAAGTAGCAATGAATAAACAGGCCATGGTCTCCTCACTTCAGCCTTTTTAAGGGAAGGAAATCCCGCCACGTACTACAACATGGACGAACCTGGAGGGATGATGCTCCGTGATGTAGGCAGACACAAAAGGATGATTACTGCTTGATTCTACGTTATCAGAGATACCTAGAGCAGTCAAATTCGAAGAGACAGAGAAGAATGGTGGATGCCCGGGGCTCGGGGGGTTTGAGTTGGGGAGTAGCTGCCAGAGATGGGGTTTCCTTTCAGGGGGACAAAAACATTCTGAACTTAGATAGTGATGGCGGTTGGACGATGCCATGAGTGCCCTAAATGCTGCTCGATTATACACTTTAAATGGGGTAAGATGGTGAATCTGAGGTTTTGTGTAAGATAATTTAAGGTTTTATTTATTCATTAAGAGAGACGACATGGACATGCGCACGTGCGTGCACAGGGATGGGGGAGGGGGTAGGGAGAGAATCTCAAGCAGACTTCCACCTGGTGCACAGTGCGACGAGGACTCGATCTCACAATCCTGAGATTACGACCTGAGCCGAAATCAAGAGTCAGATGCTTATCCGACTGAGCCACCCAGGTGTCCCCTAATTTTTTTAAAAGGTTTTATTTATTTATTTGATAGAGAGAGATCACAAGGAGGCAAAGAGGCAGGCAGAGAGAGGAGAGGCGGGAAGCAGGCTCCCCGCTGAGCAGACAGCCCGATGCGGGGCTCGACCCCAGGACCCTGGGATCATGACCTAAGCCGAAGGCAGAGGCTTTAACCCACTGAGCCACCCAGGCGTCCTCCCCCCCACTTTTTAAAGTGGGAAACCCTGAGGAATCCCGACTTTGACCTGATGATGCCTGTCAGAGGTAGTGTCGGGCCACCAGCCAGGCTCTAGGACCATCCTCCCTCCTCTTCCTGTTCTTTCCCTTTCCTCTGACTGTGTGATTTCAGCAACACTTTACGGAAACAAACAAGCAAAAAAAACCCAGTACTGGTGTGCAAGCTACTTATGCCTACGTCTCAGTGGCCAAGCCTGATGAGTATCAGAAAGCGAAAGCCAAAATGCAATGAAACTTCCAGAAAACGTGTAGGACACCCAAAGGGGCAGTCTTGTGACATGAACAGCAAAAGAACAAGAAGGGAGGGACATACTGCTTTTGGCCAGTGGCGCACTGTGGATGAGAAACTCTGTCTTCTCTGTCCAGAAGGATCTTTGAACTGAGAAAGGCAAAAAGAGCAATGAAAGGGAAAACCCAGTGTGAGTTAGTAGACTGTCAGAGAGCCCCCGGTACCGAGTTAGCGTGAGTAGCACACAAGGACGAAGGGAAACAAGCGAAGGTGGTGTGCCCTCTAGATTCTAGGGCGACATTTCAGAAAAACCAAGGAGGTGGGGTGTGTCTGAATTTCCAGCATCAAGGCACTTAACAGAGTGTTGCTTATAACATCATGTAGGCAAGGACAAGAAACTAGAGGACGCCAGGGTTGCGAACCGCTAACCACCAGTCGAATCCGGCCAGCAGCCTGTGTTATGTGTGTGTGGCCTGTGAGCTGAGGTTGGTTTTCACATTTTTAAAGGGAAGAGGAGGAAGAGAGGGGGAGGAGGAAGCAACAGCATCTGGCCACAAATCCGAAAATGTTTACTGTCTGGTCTTTTGCAGGAGAAGGTTGCCAGTCCCAGGGCTAGACAGGAAGAGCTAGGAGGGTAGCTGTCCATGTTTGCGGGTGCTGACTAGTGGCTACCGTCACGTTGGCGTCAGGTGAGCAGGAGCCCCAGACCTGTGTCCTCCCCCGTGCTTACTAGCGAGGCATCCAGAAGGCACAGCGATGGAGCTAATGTGTCTGGGTGACAACGGAAGGGTGTGACCGTGGGTGATCCCAATCGCACGTGGTCGGACAGTAGGTTCCCACTTAAGCTCCAGCAGATTCGCTGAGTTAACACTATGATGCGGCCTCTATCATAAAATTCAAGAAGCTAATTTCATTTTGAGCTACATCAACAGAATTATAGGATTGAGAACAAGAGGCAGTCCTTGGTTTTACGGCTTTCAGCGGCCCTCGGGAGTACGGATCCATCCCACCATGCGCCTGACATCCCTCGGGGCACCAGACCCCGCTTGCTGCTCCGGGCGCCCCGTCCAAGAGGATTACTGATAATGTTGGCGGTGCAAAGCAAGTCGGTAAGGAAAGAGAACCACACAAGGTCAGATAAGAGGACAGAAATCAGGGCAAAGGGGTGGCAGGAAGCAAAGCGGGGCAAGAAGGGGCACAGAGGTGTTTAAATATCCCAACCCCCAACGCCTGGGGAGTGGAGGGCCTCAGGGCTCCAGCACAACCCGGCAGTGAGGACTAAGAGAAGCTGCGTTCTGTGTCCATCACCCTCCAAAATGGAAAGGACTCCAGCGTCCTTCAACCTGGGGCCGAGCGAACAAGGCGCTACAGCCAAACTCCAAGAAGCTACTCGCCTAGAAGGGGAAGAGCAACCAATTCATGCCAACAACATGGGTGAATCTTCCAAGTATGATGTCAAGTGACAGACGCTAGACTCAAAAGGCTAGAGACTGCAGAATTCCATTTATAGGACATTCTGGAGAAGTCAGAATTAGAGGAATTAAAAAAAAAAAATCCAGGTCACCGGTTGCCAGGGGCTGAGCGGGAGGAGGCTGGGATGGTTACAGAGGTGCATGAGGGGATATGGGGGAGAACAGTCCTACCCTAAGTCTCAATTCTGTGGAGGTTACCTAATGGCACGAGACTGCTGAAGCCCAGAGAACTGGACCCTAACAACGGTGACTTTGATGGCATGGCAATTATATTATTTTTTAAATAATATGGCATTTTAAATAAAATGGCTTTTTTAAAGATAAAGAAAGCAAGTTCAGTGAAAGGCAGACCTGGGGACTTTGGTAGCAGGGCCCTGATGCTTGGCCTGGGTGTTCAGTGGTTAGAGGAACGTTGACCCAAGATGGTCTTCCAGGCGCCCTACGTCTTCTGAGTCCGTGATGCTGGGAGGAACGAGGGAAGGAGACTGAGAAAAAAACGGGCAGCGAGGCAGGACGGGAGTCGAAGGGTGCGGGTTACCCCTCTTCATGAAGAGAGTGTGTCAAACAGTGTCGCAGGGGCAGGTGGGTGAAGACCGAGAATGAGCCACCACAGGTGACATCACTGGGGACCAGGGCCAGAGCCACTGTGGGTGAGTGAGGGAGGCAAACGTCTGTGCAGGGAGGAGAGGAGAGAGGCAGAGCGGGAGGCAGGCCAGACGACATGACCAGCCCTCGTTCCCAGGGCTGGGCAGCTTGGCTCTGGGCATGTGCTCGTCATCACCAGTCTCCCCTCCAGGCCCTCCCACCGTGCTCTCATTGGAGTGGCGGGTCCAACGCGGGTTCTGCTTCCCCAGACAGGGTCCTGTGGGTGCGGAGAACACAGAAGCACAGGATCTTTCCAGAATGAAGGCAGAGGGACTGCAACAACCATCTCTTTTGCCAGAGACAGATACAGGCATGCCTCGATTTACCGCACTTTGCTTTACTGCTTCACAGACACCGCAATTTTTTTAAAAGATTTTTTATTTATTTATTTGAGAGAGAGAGAGAGAGAGAGAGAATGAGAGGAGAGAGGTCAGCGGGAGAAGCAGACTCCCTGCCGAGTAGGGAGCCCGATGCGGGCCTCGATCCCGGGACTCCAGGATCATGACCTGAGCTGAAGGCAGTCGCCCAACCAACTGAGCCACCCAGGCGCCCCACTGCAATTTTTTTAAAAAGAAATTTTAAAGAAATTTTAAAAAGAAATTCTTTAAAAAGAAAAAGAATTTTTTAAAGAAAATTTAAGGACATTTTTTAAAAAAGAAAGGAAATTTTTTAAAAAGAAATTTAAAGAGTTAGGGGTGCCTGGGTGGCTCAGTGGGTTAAAGCCTCTGCCTTCAGCTCAGGTCATGATCCCAGGGTCCTGGGATCGAGCCCCGCGTCGGGCTCTCTGCTCAGCAGGAAGCCCGCTTCCTCCTCTCTCTCTGCCTGCCTCTCTGCCTACTTGTGATCTCTCTCTGTCAAATAAATAAATAAAATCTTAAAAAAAAAGAAATTGATGGGTTAAAAAAAAAAAGTTAAATTGATGGATCTGTGACAGCCCTGCACCAGGCAAGTCTATCACCATCGTTTTCCCAAAAGCACTTGGCTCACTTGGTGTCTCCGGTCACATTTTGGGGATTCTTGCAATATTTCAAGCTTTTTCATTATAATTATATGCGCTATAGGGATCTGTGATCAGCGATTATGACTTGCTGAAAGCTCAGATGATGGTTAGCATTTTTTATAATAAAGTATCTGTAATTAAGGTCTATACATTTTGTTGTTAGACATAATGCTATTGCCCACTTGGCAGACTAAAGCACGGCGTAACCATAACTTTCACATGCCTGCAGAGCAAACATTTCATCTGACCCTGCTTTAATGTGATATTTGCGTTACTGTGGTGGTCAGGATCCCAGCAAAGCTGCAGCATCTCCAAGCTATGCCTGCCCTATCCGTCCTTCTCTGAAAACGATCTAGGATGCTTGTGAATCCTGGGAAGGGCCCTCCCTCTTTCTACACAAGACCCCTCTCCCGTCTGCCCCTTGACACTAGTCCCAAGGCTCCTTTTACTCCAAGGGACAAGGTGAGAGCGCAGCCCCCCTCCTAGAACGCCCCTGCCCCCACACACACTTGCAATCCTCTGGGAGGCCTTCCCAGGTCATCTTGTCCCCTCACTGCCATGCACGTCCCCTCCTACTCTTGTTCCCTCTGCCACCACACTGGGAGCCCCTCCCCCATTCAGCGTCCCCAAAGATCCCTAGAACGTCCACCTACAGACTCCAAATCAGACCACTGAGCACGGGGTAACTGATGACAGAAAGGGAGGGGACCCCACCTTGTCCCTGCCAACCTGGAGAAGCCAGCATGCTCCCTTCTGTCACCTCTGAGGTTCTAGTCTTACCCCCCTGATTTATAATGACTGCTGCCTAAGAGTCCCCTTCCGCCAGGCCATGCTGTCCTACCCTTGGGCAAAGATAGCCCCAGGACATGTACTTTCGTCCCGGATCTAAAACCCACGTCCACCCTGCCAGACTTGGGCAGCGCATTTCTGAGGAGGGCCACGCCTTTGCTCCACATGCCAGCTGTTGCCTTCCATGACCACCCTCAGGGGGGCCCACTTAGGCCTGCGGAAGGCCCTGGGGGCAGGGCAAGAGGGCTAGGTGCTGAGGCCCTGGGCACCCAGCCTGTGTCCTCTCTGCCCACCTGCAGGAAGCTGTGGCTTCGGGCCACAGCAACCACCCCCCCCCCCCCCACAGGTCTTCTCTCCTACAGAGGAAACATCCGTTCTGTCTCCCAAGCAACCCAACCTGCAGTGCCTCTGCTCCCACGTGCTGCCCCAGAGGGCATGTCACGGTCACTTTCCAGGCACGTCTGCCTACAAAGAGGAAGCCTGGGTGGCCCCATCAGGCCTATCCTGATCCTTCACTGCTCACGGGCCAGGCTGGAGTGGCCTTTCGCGATGCCTCTCGCCTTCCAGAGAGAAAGACAGCTGCTCAGCAAGAGCAGAAACCTCGCACTGTGTCTTTCCCTAAACCACGCACGCTGCCAGCTTCCTCTCTTCCCCTCCCCGCTATCCCCTTCCCGCCCCCCCACCCAGGTTTCTGTGAGGTCGGTTTTGTCTCTTCTCTTGCAGTAACAGAGCAATGTTTCTCCCACTATCTCAAGACCCAGCGGGGAGGTGGTGCCTGGCTGACAGGGGGTCCCTGGGCACAGGAACCACTCATTCATTCCTGGCTCTTCTGGAGCCCTGTTCCATCTGTCCAGTGAACAAGCAGGAAGCACTCGGCGCATCCAGATGTGCCAAGACCTGTCATTTCTCCCTCAGATCTCTTTCTTAGTTCTATTTCTACCACACTACGTCACTATGTAAGTGCCCCCTACCTCTAGTTTCTACCACAAATGGCCCCAAATAAAGCCGCGGAGGAACCGTCCTCATGCGTCCTCCCAGCTGAGGCATCTAGCATCTCAATGGCCCAAACTGGGGCCCAAACGCTCCAGAACGACTCCAGGGTCCCCCCCAACCCCCAATTCCTCAGCTTCATCTCTCACATCAGAGGGTGGCCTTCACACAAACGTGATCGGACCCTCAGGCATGTGGTTGATGAACAGACTCCCACTTGCTTCAAGGGGGTGACTAGGTGAAGACAGCTGTCTTATTTGAGTCTAGCAAATCGTTCTGTAACTTTAAACATTCCCGATTTACCTGTTTGGCTCATTCAAATGTGTAAATACCAGGTTTGCTTGAATAATAATGGCTATAGCATTCCCAGTTTGTTTTTTTTTTTAAATATTTTTTTATTTATTTAATTGACAGAGAGCAGAAGCAGGCAGAGAGGCAGGCAGAGAGAGAGGGGGGAAGCAGGCTCCCCGCCGAGCAGAGAGCCCGATGCGGGGCTTGATCCCAGGACCCAGGGATCATGACCTGAGCCGAAGGCAGAGGCTTTAACCCACTGAGCTACCCAGGCGCCCCTAGCATTCCCAGTTTTTGCTTTAGTCCTTCCTGTCTTCAAAGAGCTTTCCTATCCACTGTCCTATCCACTGTCTCCCCGATGCTTAGAAAACCCGGGGAAGGGAGGCAGGGCGCACTTGATTAAACCAGTGGGCTCAGGGAGGTCAAGCCACACAGCAGGGCTGGCACCTGTCCTTCTCAGTCAGGTACAAGTTCTATAGTCTGCTAGTTAGCCAGCTCTAACAGAACTCTTCGCCAAAACCAACTGGTTTACCAAACCCCCACACATTCGTTATCTCAAAGGCAGGTTCGTCTCGCCTTATAAGAAGTGCAGCTCCCCCTATGAGCAGGTGTTATGGTCTCTTTAGTCCGATGAGAACCAAAAGGAGAAATGTCTCAGAAAACCCAAAGTGGAAGCCTGACCCAAGGTCAAAGAACCTCTAAGCGAGTCAACATTCCAGTTTTCGGGAAGCAGGTTGTGGTCTTCGCTGCTGCCACCCGTTCCACCAAGCCCTTAACACACAGCTGTGTGTCTTACAGAGGGACACACTCTGGTTTGAAGGGAAACAGAGGTTGGGTGGTAGGCCTGTGAAGCTCAAGTCCATTGCCCCTGGAGAGCACTGAGACAAAACTCCACCACGCAGGGTGGCCACAGGACCTTGTTCTCATCTAAGATATTAGCGGGGTGGGCGACACACCAAGAGAGGACATTCCTGAGCCCCGATCTCCAGCCATTCATGTAACAGTCTACAGCCAGATTCACACCAGTCACCTCCGGCACAACCCCAAAGGGGATGTCCGTCCAGCCCACCAGCAGAGGGTACGCTCGGATGGAAGAAAGGCAAAGAGGATGTGGCTGTCTCTGGTCAGTAGTCACTGGTCCCTAACTCAGCTGTGCATGATTCTCACATGCCAACTTAAGTGCGAATCCCCAAGACACGCTCACACACCCCTAATGGGCTCCTCTGCTCCGCCCCCAGATGGCATCCTTTTGGTCTGGGAGGGGGCCATTGTTCAATGTGCTCTTTCGTTCTGGTCATGCTACAGAAGAATGTTCTATGTCAGAGTCCAAGGGGGGGAAAAAAAACAGCTCAGCCAAAGGAAAAGCAGAAATGAAGCAGGGGAAGAATGTGGGCAAAGAGAAAGGGAATAACACAGGCAGCAGGAAAAATGGGACACGTAGGTTTCCTCACCCCAGACAAGCATACTTTGATTTAAGTCCATATACATTTCTGGGGAGAGGGAAACTATGAATTGACACTCAGGGCAAATCAGGAGATCATTCATTTTACAAAAGAATTTGGCATCCGATTCCTTTAAATAGCAGTCTCTCCTAGTCGTTTAAAATAGGATTCCATTTACAGAAGTGTGATTTACACAAAACCACATCTGTTACGTAAGGCTCGGGAAAATAGCTCTCCTCCCATGTAGTCTGGCCAACTATAGAACTGGCCCCGTACAGATGGTCATCTATTTTCTTCTCAAAGATACCCAGCCCAGCTCTCCGGCACCACTTTCTATATTTCCCCTGATTCTTAGGGACCATCCCAATCTCTTCCAGTCTTCCCTAAACTCAGGGAGCAACTGCTCCAAAATCTTTACACATTCACCCATTCATTCGACACACATTTCCTGAAGGCCTATCGCCTGCTGGGCCCTACTCCAGGAGTATAATTGTACACCAAAACTGACACATCTCTGCTCCATGGATCTTTTGTTTTTTAAAAAAGATTTTATTTATTCATTTATGTAAGAGAGTGTATGAGCAGGGAGAGGGGACAAGTAGACTCCCCACTGAGCTAGGAGCCTGATGGACGATAGACTCAGGGCTCAATCCCATGATCCTGAGCCAAAATCCAAAGTCGGATGCCCAACCGGCTGAGCCACCCAGGCGCCCCTGCCTCATGGACCTTACATTTGAATGTGAGAGACTGACTGATAGCGAACCACTAAATAAAACCCATGGTGTCTGAGATGGTGACAGGGGCTATAGGGCCAAGAATGGGGTTGGTGTCATAACCTTACATGGGGTCACCAGGGAAGGCTGCACTGGAAGGTAATAGAGAGTGATAAGGAAGCAAGTCTGAAAGGCGCCTGGGGGAAGGGTTCCAGGCAGAGTCCACCTGGCAGAAGCCCTCAGATCGGAGGAGGAGAGGCCGAATCACAAGGGGTCACGTGGGCCACTGCAAGGACCAGCTTGTGTTCCGAGGGAGAGAGGAGCCCCTGGGAGCTTTTGAATGAAGGGTGACATGATCAGACTCCTTTTTTAGGGGACCCCTCTGACTGCTGTGCCGACACTGCGGGGACACGCAGGGAAGCAGGGACAACAGCTGAGATGTGGCTGGATTAATTCAGGGCAGAGATGATGGGGGCCCAGACCAGGCTGGTCACGGTGGAAGTGCTGAGATGTGGACGGATTTGGATATACTGAGAAGGCAGAGCTGACGCAGTTTGCTGCTGACTTGGACGTGGGGTGTGAGGATGGAAGGAAGGAGTCAAGGGTAGGAGTCAGGATTATTCACCAGAGCGGTGTGTGGGACTGAGCTGTCATCAACAAGATAGAGAACCAAAGGAGGAGAAGGTCTGGGGCAGACAGGAGCTGGTCTGGGGGCATGTTACAAGGAGATGCCCATCAGATACCAAATGGAAATCTAACTGATGGGGGGGTGGAGTGGCAGGGTGCGATCCTGGAATTTGTTGGAGGTGCGAGCTAGATCAGGTGGTCCAGTAGCCATTCACACGTAGAGATGGGGTTTAAGGACGGGTAAGATCCCCAAGGAGTGAGCGCAGATGAGACCTCTGGGGACAGCCTGAGGACACCAGTCAAGAAAGAGTTGGGGGGAGTGAGGAATGGAAACAGAAAAGAAACAGCCCACAAGGAGCAGGAAAGCCAGCAGTGTGGCACCCTGGAAGGCAGACAAAGCGATGGGTTTCAACAGGGAGCCTCAGTGGTGAAGGCCAAGCAGATAAGAGCTGAAAAAACTGCCCCACTGGGTTGAACATCGCGGTAACCTTTAGTGGGGCTTTCTGGTAGACTCTGGAAGGGGACAGAGTCTGAAGGGGGACTCAGAGACAGGAGGGAAGGGGAGCTGGAGGCAGAGAGTGCCAGCAGGGGAGCTGAGACAGGAGGAGACAGGGTCCACGCTGCTGTGTTTTAAATGGGAGGGATTACAACGTGTTTGTATGGATGTGAGGGGAAGGAATGGAGCATCCCTGGAAGGGGGAAGGGCTCGAACGCACAACAGGAGCTGGCCACCCCGGCGAGCACCAGCCTGGGTCACCGAGTATGGACACAGGTGTCGACAGATGGCTGGCGGGGGCTTGTGCAAGCTTTCTGGGGATTGCATCTCTTTTCACAGTTGAAACAGGAAGCAAGGTCTGGGGCTGAGAGTGAGGGCGGGGGAGGAGAAGGCACAACTGTTGTCTAGGAAAGTTGGGGGGGTGCTGCACGGACCAGGGGAGGGCACAGACCTGCCAGGGAGCAGCAGTGAAGGCCCATGAAGAATATACGAAGCCAGCCCTCTCTGCCTCCTCTTCCCCTAGACATTTCTCCCCCATCCCCTCCGCATTTCTCATGCTAACTCTTGCCCTCCTTCCCACTGCCTTCCAGCTTTAGAACTGCCTGGACCTCCATGGAATCCATACCGGTACACTTGGTCACTTCTGTGTGCTTCTTTTTCAATGAGGCCTTTAAGAAAGGGGACATGAAATTGACTGGTGCTCGCTTCGGCAGATGTGTGTGTTGGAGGGAGCGGGGCGGGGGCTGGAGTCTCCTCGAAGCAGAGGAAGCATAAGGCAGAATGTCCAGACGCCCCCTCAATTCTTTCAACTTCCTTCCACTCTCCCTGTGCCCCACAACCTTTGGATCTCGAATTTCCTTATCTAAAACGCAGACTGAATAGTCTCTACCTCATTGTGGTTCAAGCTCCGATTCTTTAATTCAATGAACCCTTCCAAAGACCTGTAATAGATCCCAGACTCATTTGCACACATTATGTTCTTTAACCCTGTGGGCATACCAGGGCTGTGAACTCCACTGATGAGATAGGGAAACTGAGTCTTGGAACAGCTAAGTGGCTTGCCCAGCTAGTTGGAGGGCCTAACTAGCTAGATGACCCGGTTGGTAGAGAGCCTGGCCAGGAGAGCCAACCAACATGTTGCTTCGGGTGCAACCTCACTGATCCCAAGCTCTGTGCTGGGCCTGGGAAGGACAAGTCAGACTCCTATCCACCGAGAAAACACACAGGTCTGTGTCAAGCCCTAGCTTCCAGGAACTGAAGTCCTTAGCAACACACAACCAAAGCCCAGACACCCAGATCTCGGGTCAGAGCCAAAGAGAAGGAAGCGGAAGAGCAGGGCAGGGTCTGGTCACCCTGTGGAGGCCAAGGAACGTCCCGGCTGGCGGGCAGGAGGCCTGATGGGATACCTCTGGCCCAGAACCCGGGGAGTCCTAACACGCAGGGGAGGAGCTGCTAAGCACTTTGCAAAAGGGGAGAGGTGGTGGTTGCTAATTCCGGAAGTGGATTTCATCATCATCATTGGGGCTCTGATAGGACTTCCTCTGCGAGCAGAGTAGCCAAGAACTCTCACTTCCGTTTCTCGAGTGAAAGAGAGCCCCTCCTTAGGGAAGTAGGGGGTAAGAGCCTCCAGGTTCAAGAGGGGCAGGGTCACCCAAAGGGCCCCAGGCAGCACGAACCCCAGCCTGGGCATGCGGGCCTGACATCCCACTAGCCTCTGGGCCCCCAGAGCTCCTGGGAGCTACGAATGGCCAGACCCCTCTCCCCAGAGCACAACTCCAACCACGCCAGGCATGTCCAGGGGCTCGCCGCTGAGCATGGAGGAAAATGTTCCACTCAAGGCTTTCGGGATCTGGCCCCTGCTGGCCCCCATTAATTTAGTCATCCGTGGCTTTATTCGCTCACGAAATTCACCCACCAAACATATATTGAGCACCTATGCGTCAAGCGTTGTACTAAATTAATTCACAGATGAGTCAGATGTAAGTGCTCTGTGAGCATAGCCAGTGAGAGAGGAGATGCTGGTGCATGCAGAATGCGGGGCGGGGTGGGGGGCAGGGTATCTGACCAAGACTTGCAGTAAGAACCATGAACCAGATGACTAGCCTTGAGGAGGGGCCCACAGGGTCGCTGGGGTGGAGAGGCCAGCCTCCAGACCCAGAAGTGGGGGCCAGTGCCCAGGGTGGGGAACGTGTTGCCGAAGCGTGGAAAAGCAAATGACATGGGGCCTGGCCCAGAGAGCCCCGTTCCCAGAATCATGCACAAAAGTCCAAGTGACCTTCCCTCTTATCCACCATTCAGTTAGAAAAACATTAAAAAGAATCCTTAAATCCTTGATTGGGGTGCCTGGGTGGCTCTTGGTTAAGTGTCTGACTCTTGATTTCGCCTTAGGTCACAATCTCAGGGTCATGAGATTGAGCCCTGCGTCGGGCTCCACGTTCGTTGAACAATCTGCTGGACAGTCTCTTTCTCCCTTGCCCTCTGCCCCCCAATAAACAAGTAATATCTTCAAAAAATAAAACCCTGCTAAAACTTTTATCAATACAATGGCAATCATATTATAATATCTAAATGGGAGAAATTAACATGTTATATGCCTTAAATTTATATAACATTATATATCAAACACATTTCTCAATAATAAAAAAGCTGCAACCTTAAAGCCCAAGTATTTAAAGTGTAAAGGGGTGAACAGATAGTTCTCAATGTGTGCACAAGGATGTCACCTCCATGGAGCGAAATGGACATAGTGTAATGTCTACTACTAGGACACCAATTAAAATGAGACAACACGTCACCTCTACTCTACTGGAAACATGGTATTGATCGCACACGTACATGCCAAGTTCTCTGATCTCCCCATAACCCTCCATAGAAGACGCTGTGATTGGGCGCCTGGGTGGCTCAGTGGGTTAATAAGCCTCTGCCTTCGGCTCAGGTCATGATCCCAGGGTCCTGGGATCGAGTCCCACATCGGGCTCTCTGCTCAGCGGGGAGCCTGCTTCCTCCTCTCTCTGCCTTCCTCTCTGCCTACTTGTGATCTCTCTCTGTGTGTCAAATAAATAAATAAAATCTTAAAAAAAAAAAAAAAAAGACGCTGTGATTATCCCCACTATTCGACGGGGGGAGCCACAGGAACCTGCCCAGGTCAGTGGTGGAGACGGAATGTGAACACGGGACCCGAGCCCTTGACCACTCTGACACACTGTTTCTGGATCCAAGACATAGTGACGGCTAAAATAAGCTTACAGACCTATGATATTGTAGGTCCCTTCTGGTTTAGGTATGTGTGTACCTGCTGTGTATATGTTGACATTTGGTTGAATCAAGTGCAAATTTGGCCACTTTGGCTTATAAAAGCAGCACTTTCATATGTCTCAAGCTAGCGTGTGTCTATGAGTGTGCGCGCACACACACACACACACACGCACACTGTTTGTAAGGATCTCTACCAAAGAGCCTTGTTAGCAACAGTGTTTGGGATGCTGGAAGTGTATTCAATCTCTAGTTCTTTACTTTTCCTATTTTCTGAAAATACAGAGTAAGTGAAACATTTTTCAGTGGATGACCCTGTTTCGTCACTGCAGCTGCTGAAGGGCACAGATGTGATATTAATATGTATGCAAAGGGCAGGAGCTCCAGGCTCCCTAAACCACAGCATCAGAAGCCAGGGCACTCACGGCCATGTCCCCTCTGGAGCTGAGAAGCCAACACGTAGACAAAAGCCACCCCACAGAGTGGGCCCAGCAGTCAAAGGGAAGAGTCCCGCTGCAGGGTTTAGGGCGTCCTGTCACCCTACCCTCATTCTAGCTGACCTGACTACAGCTGAGAGGGCCTCCTACATTGTTGATGGCACCAACCCTCCACCCCCAGCAGTAAGCCAAAGTAGACAAAGCGACTAGGGGGTCCCAGGGTCCACCAAGAGCCAAGGAGAAACCCTCCTGGGCACGAAGCTTCTGACCCTGGCATCCCTAGGGCAATGGTAGCCACATCCGTGTCCCCCTCCCTGTCCCTGGGCTCACTAACCACCTTCCAAATTCCGACACAATTTACTTCGTTTACATTTACTGTTCATCTCTACACCCCATCCCCAACACACACAAGGGAGGTCTGCAGCATAAGGCAA
The DNA here is from genome assembly GCA_004024625.1 of Mellivora capensis. Lineage (NCBI taxonomy): Eukaryota > Metazoa > Chordata > Mammalia > Carnivora > Mustelidae > Mellivora > Mellivora capensis. The sequence goes on from PISX010000519.1 coordinate 177,170, forward strand.
GGGCTTCTGGTTCAGTGAAATGTCCCAAGTGCTTGTAACCACACCTGGTACACGGAGGGTACTGCATTAGTTTTTTTTTTTTTTTTAAGATTTATTTATTTATTTGACAGAGAGGAAGAGACAGCAAGAGAGGGAACACAAGCAGGGGGAGTGGGAGAGGGAGAAGCAGACTTCCTGCTGAGCAGGGAGCCCGAAGTGAGGCTGGATCCCGGGACCCTGGGATCATGACTTGAACCGAAGGCAGACGCCCAGCGACTGAGCCACCCAGGCGCCCCAAGCGTTGGGATGCTTAACCAACTGCGCCACCCAGGTTCCCCTCCATAAATCTTTTCTGAATAAATGAATGAACAAATGCCTAATTAAACTGTCACCTTCCTCAGCCCACCTTCTGTGCCATTTGGCAGAATGAATTATCCCTACCTCCGAGTTTCTATGCACTTTCCTTAAGTCTCCAACATGGCATTTATCATACTCTAATTGCCTCCGCTTCCTTGAAGACAGGAGCCTTCAAACTCTCCCATTCTCTGTTAGGTTCTCGGTGCCTGGCAGAGGGCCTCGGTGTGCGAACTCAGGGGACAATCCTAACAAACGTATAGGACAAAAAAGATGAGGGCCAGGACCCCGGGGGACACCGTCCAGCCCCGAGACCGCTGGCGAGGACCTTCGTGCCAACAGGGCTAAGGAGGCAGTGACTACTTTCCAAACAATCCAGCCCGAGACTCCTCTAGCAGGAGAACGCTATCTTAGGTCCCAGGGCACGAGGCTGAACCGAGTGCTCCAAAGAGACGTCAAGAAAGAAAGTTAATGAAACGCTCATTTCCCAAAAACCCAGGCTTGCAGCTCCCACGCTCATCCTGGTCCCAGACCGGAAGCACACACCCTGGTGGGATCTTCAAGTGGGAACGGCCTCTCTCGCCGCGCTGGTTCTGCTGGAGGATGCGGGTTATTTCCACGTGGGGCCCGCACCTGGCATGCTCATCCCTCTTTCCTCCTTCCTCTGGCCCTGCTCCTAGCAAACCTACTCAGCACGTCCTTTCTGACGTCACTATCCATTCACTTACCACCTACGGCGCACCCGGTGTTTCCATCAATGAAACGGCTGCTCCCCCTTCTTCCCCACACAGCTCAGATACCTCCTCCTCCAGGAAGCACTGATGTACAAAAGGATTTGGATCCCGCGTCCTGGGAACGTTGCTAGCCTAAACCACAGGTCGCTCCTGAACACACCCCATGTTCTGCTTCGTGTGTGTAGCTCTCTCTGCCTGAAATGCCCTTGCTTGCTTACCCCCTGGGGGACTCCTTCCCCTCCTTCTCGAGCTTTCCCCCTGAAACCCTCCTCTGGTGCCTGGCCACAAATCCCCCCCTTTCCCATGCTAGTGCGTTCCTCAAATGCAAGCCACGTGCTTTACGACACGTACCGTGATTCTTAAAACACGCCTGACGCCCTACTCGCAGAGGGGTCATTCTGCAAGAAGGACTACTCTACCCGTCGCCTAAAGCTTTAAGGTTTTATTTGTTGCCTAAAGGAATAAGCAAAAAACTAATAATTACAGCAGGGCTTACTAAGCCTTCCCATGTGCCAAGAATTTAAACAGGCTGTGTCAGTCTCTTCCGTCTGCAGACACCAACTCATCCGAGAGGCACGGGAGGTCAATTAACTTGTCATCCATGGCCGCAGTGGGGCAAGTGTGGCATCAAGACGTAGCCTCTGGCCTGTGTGACTCCAGAGCCCCGGGGGCCAGCCTCTGGGGCAGCCTCAGGGCTCAGAAACCACCCTGATCCTCCCCAGGCCACCTCCAGCCAGTCCAGCCAGGGCTCACTCACAGTTACAAATGAGCTTCCTGCCCTCTAATCCCTTTCTACTTCCCCAGAGAAAGCGCCTCCAGATCAAAGAGTCATTAAGAGTTCAGGGAATCGAAAGGTGACACGGGGATTTTTTTTTCCCCCTCCCCTAAAAGACCTGTGCTTAATTTCTCTGGGGCCCTGGGGCAGCATGCGTTTTGTCTGGCAGCTGGAATCCTTTGGCTTAGGGGCAGCTGCCAGACCACGTGCCTGTCTGGCTTTGGACTGGGACCTCTCCAGCAAGAAAGGAGACAAAGGTGGAGCGGAAACAGCCCCTGGACGTGCTCTTTGAGAAAATCACCGGCTGCGGGGGAGGTGGGGTGGTGGAGAGAGGGCAGGGATGGGCAGGTCTCTCTCTGGGCAGCAGAGCACAGTGGGCTCAAGTGTCCTAAAACCTACATTTGCTTCTGAACTGAGCCCCTGCCTGGCAGGGGGGCTTGGAGGGGCCCCCAAGGAAACTAAATTCTGCTCCGAGAGGCTTTTTTAAGGAAGAAAAGAATCCAGGTGAGACTGCTTTTCCTGCCACCTGCAAGTGTCTATGTGTCGTCCACTCAGCTCATTTCAAGGGAGTCTCTGTCTCTCCCTACAGCCTGGCCATCCTCAGCTCCGGATCTAACAGCTTCATGTCTACATCCCGGGAAACGCACAAAATGGGGAGTATCCGATATGCGTGTGGGTCGGACTGAACCGCATCCTGGTAGGACACAATCTTAGTGATCTCTGACAGTAAGACTAGCCATAGGGGGTAGGGGGTGCCTGGGTGGCTCAGTGGGTTGAGCCTGTGCTTTTGCTCAGGTCATGATCTCAGGGTCCTGGGGTCGAGCCCCGTGTCGGGCTCTCTGCCTGCCTTTCTCCCTACTTGTGATCTCTCTCTCTGTCAAATAAATAAAATCTTAAAAAAAAAAAAAAAAAGACCAGCCATAAGATGATAGTCAAAACTCTTCCCTGGGGCTCCTGGGTGGCTCAGTGGGTTAAAGCCTTCGCCTTCGGCTTGGGTCATGATCCCAGGGTTCTGGAATCGAGCCCCGCGTCAGGCTCTCTGCTCAGTGGGGAGCCTGCTTCCTCCCCCCTCTCTCTCTGCCTGCCTTTCTACCTACTTGTGATCTCTGTCTGTCAAATAAATAAATAAAATCTTTAAAACAAAAACAAAAAACTCTTTTCCCTAAGTAATTTTTCTCTAAGTAATTTTGAAGGAGGCAAGTAACAGATTTCCTTCCTCGCTGGCCCTTAGCTGAGGCCAACGTCATCCACAACCCCTGACCTTCTTCTGGGGACTGTCTGAAGAAGGCTGCCGAGCCACCATGCTCCACTGAATCTTAGGAACCACACCGGGGAGCGCACAAAGCTAGGATTTGTGGACACATGTCGCTGGAACGGCTCCCCGGTGTTATGGTGATACCCGCTATGCTAGACTGCAGCCATCCACCCACGGGACTCCGAGGTTCCCCAAGCCTGAATGCTGAGCCCGTCTCCAGGGCTGGCAAGGACTCGGAGACCAGACTCCTCCAGGGTCCCAGAGCAGCTCCAGTGGGCAGACAGGTGTGCTCCCTCTCTAGGGAGCTGGTTCTGCCACAGAATGCCTCTGTTATGGGGAAGCGCTGGCCAGCCAACATCTAGCCTCTCTTGAAACAAATCCCACCTTCCAGAGCGCCGTGGAGCGCGTGTACTCCCTCTTTGTCTCAACAGCCCTCCGTGAGTCAAAGACAACCATCCGCCCTCCTGGGGCTTTCTCTTCTACAAGCTGAAGGACTCGATTCGTCTTGCAAGGCTGACATCCCCCTCACTCTGCTCTGGACACTCTCTAAGTCAGAGACTCCAAACCTTTTCTTTTTTTTTTTTTTTTTTAAATATTTTATTTATTTATTTATTTGACAGACATAGATCACAAGTAGGCAGAGAGAGAGGAAGGGAAGCAGGCTTCCTGCTGAGCAGAGAGCCCGAGCGGGGCTCAATCCCAGGACTCTGGGATCATGACCTGAGCCGAAGGCAGAGGCTTTAACCCACTGAGCCACCCAGGCGCCCCACTCCAAACCTTTTCTTTGCCTCTGACCATAGTAAAAAATACCTTTTACAAGGCCAGTCCTTACTCATGTACATGTATATACCTCCAAAGCCAGTTTCACGAACGAATGCTAACCTCCTTACATTATGGATGCTTTCTCATCGACCCCACTCTTGCAAACGCTGCCTGCAACCCACCACACGGAATTTACAACCCAGAGCTGAAGACGTTGCCCTGGTTTCACCAAGCCGGTCACCCGTGTCCAGCCTTAGCTGCTCACTTAGACCCTAGGTGGGAAAACGCATCCCTTGACACGTGGCTACTTGCCTATCTGGGCTGCACAGAGAGTCGTTGGCATCATTCTGCAGAGGGACTGCCCCCGCTTCGAGCTTCCTTTCCCCGCGCTGCCCTTCAGCCCAGCAAACACATAGGCACCCGTCAGCACGTCGACCAGCACGTCGACCAGAAGCTTGCTCCTCCCCTGCCATCATTATCATTTACTCTGAACACCTGAAACACCTTTTTCCCACCCCTCATTTTCCTGCTCTGTAAACTGGGGGATATCAAGAGGGCAGCAGAGATTTAGGAAAAAACCCCAGTTTTGAAAACGGTGGTAGGTAACTGACAAGGCGTGCAGTCTGCACACAGACTGGAGAAGGACCCCACCCCATGGGGACCACGAGGCCAAAGACCACCACCCCTACAGTCTGTCTTTTCAGATTGGCTCGTGTCGACTGCAGAATCTGCTCACCGACTCTTTTCCTCTTCCCCCTTATCTTGGTCATCATAGCGTACATTTTGGTGATCAGGAGAACCGGCAATAAAACCTAGGTCCACCACTTGGTCGGACTTCACCTTCTAAACCCCAGTTTTCTTATCTGTAAAACGTGGCTAATGATTTCTGCTCTGCCCTCCTCACAGGGGGGTGCTAAGTGTGAACAGGTGTGAAAAGGCTTTGTAAACTGTAGAGCACTCGGCAGATATAAATCGTTATACAAACTATACGTTCTTTTGTAAGAATGGATGGCATTGGCTCTGTTCCCCAAATGACAGCCTTGAATCTTCTGTGTTCACTAAAGGCGCAGACTCCATCATCAATCCCCAAAAGGCGCCTACACTGCACCCAGGTGCCATGTTAAACAAGCTCTCCCTTGGGCAGAAATCCGAGGTCATCAAAAATTCATCACTCGCAGCAGCTGGTGGACCCACTGTCCCCATCATTTTGTGCCTTCATTCAGAAAGAAGTAGATGCAGAAGAATAGGTCCCAAGAGCCATCCGCTGAAACAGAGCCTACACTCAACTCTTCAGGCCAGTCAAGAAAATAAGGGGGTGGGGACGGCATCGGGCCAGCTCTGTTGGAGGAGCAGGCAACTCTTGATCTGGGGATCCCGAGTTTAATGAGCTCTACCCTGGGTGTAGAGATTAAACAAATGAATGAACAACCAGTCAAGGAAAGGGTGTGTGGGGGTGGGGGTCAGAGTCATCTTAGACGAGACTCTGGAAACCATCATTCTCTTAAAAGCCACCACACATAAGGAGGACTTCCTAAGCCCGAGCTTTGAAAGAATTATTTCCAACCTTCACTAGGATGCTCCAGGCAGGTATAATTCTCATTTTACCGATGAGGCTAAGAGGTTTAAAAAACAAAACAAAACAAAAAAACCCCACAAACAAACAAAACTTGCTCAAAAGCATGAAGGGAACTGGATGAACTCTAATCTGCTTTTTCTCATTTGGCGTTAAGCAAGAGGACCCCCCTCGCTCCCCCACTGATGTCAGGCTCTGCCAAGGATTTGGTTGAAAATGCTGAGTTTGAGGTTGACCCCGGAGCCAGAGGCCCCCAGAGTGAGGACTTCAAACCAGACAGAGAGGGCTTTAGTGGTGGGGACAGAAAAGGAACTTCGGCCTTTGGCAGGAATGGGAAGCAGGTGCCCATTCCCTGGGGTGGGTCAGATTCTTCTGCACAGTCTAGGGTCTGTGCCTTTAACAGAGAGCTGGGGACAGTTGTTTCTGGACTGGGCATTTGAGTGCTCGGTGATGAAAGAGAACTTAATATCACTTTTGTTTGGACCGCAAGCTAAGAGGAAAGAGGCAAGACATGTCTCTCCTGAGCCCCAAGTTCTCCAGAGGTTACCCAGTACCTACAGCCCAAGGTCGGAACACCCTGGTTGGCATTCAAGGCCTTTCTGATCTGGCCCCAACCAACCTGATCTAAACCTGCCCCAGCCAAATGTCCCCAGACTCACCAGATGGCCTTGCCCATTCCTCTTCCCACACCTCTTCCAACAGGCAATGCCTCTCACTGCTCTCAGTAGAGCAAACCCCACCCAGGCTTGAAGTCCTGGCCTCAGGCTTTGTCCTCCATCTGAATCTGCCATCCAGTCCCTTGGCAGACCCCTATGGCCCCTGGAGCTGCAGCCTTCTGGTTGGGGCCTGCGTTGGGACTAACTGTTGCGTTGGCCTGCCTCTCTCTGGACCCCTCCACCCAGATGCTAAGGCCCAGAGGAGTAGGAAGGCCACAGGTTAGGTTTCTGTGTCCCTCACATAGCACTTGCTATAGAAATGACAGGTATCAAATAAATTCTGTTGAGTTCATAAGCAGAGGGATGGAGAGAGGTGGTAGAGTTAGAGAAGACCCAAAGCTCTGAAGACACACGTCCCTGAGCTCCGTAAGCTGGTCCTCATAAGGCTTTTGGAAGGAATCTCAGCTCAGGGCCAGAAGGAAGCTGGGTGTGATGTAGCTTGCTGGCCACTGGTTTAGAGCTTCAGGTCCACCGTGCAGGGCAGGAGACCCTGGTCCCATCTCCAGAAAACCTGGCTGCTACTCAGCTTTCTACCTCCCCACCCTCACAGCTGCAACCAGGATTTTCTGTGAAAGGTAGTACTAATAGTTGCCGAAAGAAAGTACAGGCTTTCACGTTATGCACACAGGGAATGGCGGTCTAGCCTCTGAGCGCTGCCCAGCCATGGACGTCTACCTGTCTTCATATGAAGATGGGAGCCGGCAACACCGGCATTCAGCTCCCAGCTGCAGGGCAGCGTGCAGAATGAACCTGGTTTCCTGTCACGGAAGGGTCGATTCTCACCTATCCTCTGCTCCCCAGCCCACTGTCCCCTACCCAAGACAGAATGCCAAAGGCCTGGCAGGGCCGGGCACTCACCTGCCTTCTCCATAGAAATGGTAACTTCAAAATGCACTCTCTGGGGGAAGCAAGCCTAGTTCTACATAAGATGAACTGAAATTCCAGTACCTTCTCTTCCCTAAGGAACAGGCAGACCCAGACCTCTTTTTTTTCCCTAGACACAAAGACACACCAGCAGAGACCATCCATCACCAGATACCTCTCCAGCCTGACACACAGTGTTGTAAGTCTGGGGGTTGCAGGGGGTGGGGGGCACTCTGGTCTAAAGCCAGGGTCAGGCTGCCTGACTACCAAGTGACGTCACAGACACCCTTAAATCTCCTCTCCGAGGGGGAGCCACCTGGGACCTCCGGGAAAACCTGCTGCCCCAAGTGCTCAGAGACCCCTGAATCACATCCTGTTACCTCTCGAGGGCTGCTCCCCAATCAATCAATGAACAATGTATTCAGCTCCTACTGTGCTCCCGGGGGGTGTGGGGGTACAGGGCTGCCCTGACAGAGGGATCAGTCCCTCCAGGGAGTCTGACACTTAAGAGGCAAAGGTGTTGGCGGGTCCTCCGGCCAAAGCAGCTGGGGTTTACAAGTGGTCCATCTAGACTATCCCTCATCCTTACCAAGGATTCCATTCCTGCCCCCTCATCTCCTAAGATGGTTAAAGTCCCAGTTCCTCCCCACTATCCTTCCAGGTCACTCACCTGTGTCCCCACCCTGCCCACTGGCTCAGTCCAAAAATCTTCCCACAAATCTTAAATAGGTATCCAAGCAGGGGGCCCTACAGTGGGTAGGACAAGCCCCCTTCCCGCAGCCCGGCCCTCCATCTACCAGGCTGATTTCCCAGTTTGAGAGGAGAACTCAACAGCCCTCTCGCCGGGGTCTAGTGAGCTCTCCCGGGCAGCCCCGGTGGCAGCGCGGCGGGAACCCGGGAACCCCATCCCTGCCGGCCAGCCGCCTCCACAATCCTGGCCGGGCTCCCTCCTCCAGCACGCCTGGAGTTGGGGCCGACGAGCAGGATCAACAATCCAGAAACTTTCAATGGATCAAGCCGACTGAGAGGGAGAGAGGGAAGGGGGGGAGGGAGGACGGGGACCAGGGGAGGCTCCAGGGCAGAGCCCCTGCTCTCCACTTACCATCTTGCTCACATCCATGACCGAGGCTGCAGGGCAACCCCCCACCCCTGGAGATCCCGCTTCCCCCAAATGCTGCTCCCGGCTAATTCCGCCCGGATGGTGCCATGCTGCGGGCAGGGCGGCCGGCAGGGCCCCCGCGGACCGGGGAAGGCGGCGGCGGCGGCGGCGGCGGAGGCAGGACCGAGGCTGGACCGGAGAAAGGAAGGGAAGGGGGAGGGGAGGCGGGGAGGGGGAGGGGGCCGAGCGCGGAGCCGCAGCGCGCACCGGGGGCGGGGGAGGCGCGGCTCCGCGGGCAGACCGAGCGGCTGAGCCCCCAGGGGGCCGGGGAGTCCCGCGACCAGCTGGAGGCGCCGCGGTAGGGGGCGCGGGGGCGGGTGGTGCGGGAGCGGACGGATTCCCGGGGCCGGCGGAGCCTGCGGCCCGGGCGCGGAGCGAGGGTGTGATTTGAATAACAAAAGGTCGCTTCTCCCGGAGCCCCCGCGGCCGGGAAAGCCGAGCCGGGAGCGAGGCCGCCCGGCCCGCCAGGAAGTGTGTGTCGGAGAGTGAGTGTGTTTGAGTGTGCGCGCGCGCGCGTGTGCGCGTTTTGGTGGTGGGATCGGTGGGACTCAGGAAGTGAGTGGGGGAGGCGGCTGAGAAGGAGCGCGATGGGGGCGCAGCGAGCCGACATTCCAGTGGGGGCAGGGGGTCCGCTCGGCCCCTCCCCACTTGGCTTCCCTGCACAAAGGCGGAATTCAGACCCAGTTGTTTGCCTCCTGCGGCTTATCCGGAGGGGACGCCCAGATGAGTCTGGGGGCTGCAAACCGAGGGGCGCACGGAAGGAAGTGGAACAGGTATCCCCGGAAGGCTCTGTGCCCCGCGCAAGGGAGCCGGAGCCAGCCCTGCCGGGGGCGAGGAAAACCGGCTCCTCGATATTGTCTGTCCTGAACGCAGCGCCTTCTCTCCAGCCAGAATCCCCGAACCTTCCACCCCTTACTCGTCTGCCCTTAGAGAAGCGGGAGGCCCACGCTCCTCTCTGCCGGAGACACAGCCGGTGGCGGAAAAGGGCTCCGGGCAAATGCTCTTCCTGGGCACAGTCTCCAGAAAAAGCCTGGACATCCGAGCCGATGGTTTCGAGGCAAGCAGCCTCAAATGCTGTGTTGAGCAGGGAGGTTTGGGGCACACGCCAAGTCCGCAGGGACCAGCGGCCACTAACACCGACCCTGCTTTACCCAGGGGAGGAAACAGGCCCAGAGCAGGGGAGGGATCTGTCCCAGGTCACACACCTCACAGGGACTGGGGTCAGGACCGTAGTAAGGATGGTGCAGTCCAAGCCTAAAAGAGCTTCCCGGGCTATCAGGCAGCAACCCCGTTTCTAAAACCCTTTCCGGTGAACAGGTGATGGGTCCATCCACAGCCCTGGCCCTCTGGCCACACACCAAGGGGCCAGGAAGGTAACGCTCGCCAAGTCAGTCCCGATCAGGCCCCAGGGCCGGCTGGGCCGACTAGGAAGGCCCCCTCCCCTTCCAATCTGAGTTCTCAATCTATGAAATGGGAAATGTTGCTCTGCCTGCCTCCTAGAGGGATGTGAGAACAGCATGATATAAAAGACATAAAAATAGAAGGACAGGAATGTATGGGGCTTTCACTGTGGCGGTTATTTTCATTTCCCGGCTTTGGAGCTCAGTTACAGGGCTCTCAGCTTCAGCAAAGGGATCTCTGGGCCCGGGTCTCTCTGTCTGTCCGACCCTGAGCCTGACCTGCCCTGTTCCAGTGCTGCCCCTGGCAGGCCCAGCTCTCGCAGCACTGTGCCCCCCTCTCCGGGGAACTTAGGAGGCGGCCCTGGTCTGCTCCAGTGGGATGGGCTCCCACAGTCCCTTCTACTGACTCATGTCCCCGAGAGGCAGGAGGGAAGCATGCCAGCACATCCTCACCGGCCAGCACTGACCCCCAAGGTAAATGAGGACCAGGTTATTGGCTGCCTGATTAAATGTACCAAGATCTCCTCTCTTAAAAATAAGGAAATAAATAAGATTTCATATGTTTAAAAAATATTACAAACCGTTAGGCCTGGGGTTGACCAACAGATCCAGGTCTCCTGGTACAGATCTTGGCACCTGAGCCGGCAAAGTCCATTTTCTCATTAAAATGGGGATCGGGGGCGTCTGGGTGGCTCAGTGGGTTAAAGCCTCTGCCTTCAGCTCAGGTCATGATCCTGGGGCCCTGGGATTTAGCCCCACATCGGGCTCTCTGCTCAGCAGGGAGCCTGCTTCCTCCTCTCTCTCTGCTTGCCTCTCTGCCTACTTGTGATCTCTGTCTGTCAAATAAATAAATAAATAAATAATCTTAAAAAAAAATGGGGATCGGGACCCCTGCCTCGCACTGCACACAGGCCGTAGGGTCAAAGGAAAGAAATGTCTCAAACGTCACCTGTAATAGGCTGAATGATGGCCCCCGAAGGTCAAACATCCTAATCCCTGGAGCCTCTAAATACTATGGTCTGTGGGAAAGACTACACATATGATTCGGTTTAGGATTCTGAGCTGGGAAGATTATCTGGGTGGACCCCAGATGCAATCACGTGTGTCCTTATAATAGGCAGACGTGACACACAGAAGGGGTAAGACAACGTACCAGAGGCCAGAGTGAGACGGCTACAAGCTTAGAAATGCTGGCTGCCGCCAGAAGCTCGTGCAAGCAAGGAACAGATATCCCCCTAGAGCTTCTAGAAGGAGGATGACCCTGTCAACACTTTGATTTTGGCCGAGGAATACTAGTATCAGACTTCGGGCCTCCAGGACTGGAAGGAAATAAGCTGTTATTGTTTTAGCCACCGAATGTCTGATCATTTGTCACAGCAAACACAGGAAACTAATATGTTGCCCAAAGGTCAGTGAGGGCTTGTGTCATGGCTGCCTTGGGGTTGCCCTCCCTGCGGACTTCCTCGCCTCGGAGCTGCTTACATGACAGCAGAGGCCAGCCAGGAAGCAGGCGGGTTCTCCTGAACCTGGGGGGGGGGGGGGGGGGGGGGGAGGGGCTGGCAAATAAGCAGGTACCCACATGCAAACATGTATATGCACAAATACACGCGTACACACACACACACACGCACACACGGAAGGAGGAAACAGCATCTTTAAAGAAGCTGAGCTGCTCTGCACTGGCTAACCCGTCCCCCTGCCAGGCCCACCCAGTGCACACACAACTTTGGGGACCTGCCTTTCCTACCACTCGTCTCGGGCAGACTTGGAGGAGAGGCGAGAAGGAAGGCCCTACCTGGGGATTTCCCCCCTTCCAGAGTGGCTGTGCCATGAGGCACCCCGTGAGGCTATGGGCCACTGGCTCAGGCTGGGGGAGCCTCTTTTGAGTAAACTGGATCGAAAGAGCGGGGCGCCTGGGTGGCTCAGTGGGTTAAGCATCAGCCTACAGTTCGGGTCATTTTCTCAGGGTCCAGGGATCGAGACCCACATTGGGCTCTCTGCTCAGCGGGGAGCCTGCTTCTCCCTCTCCCCCTGTGCTCTCTCTCCCCATCTTCTCTTTCAAATAAATAAATAAAATCTTTAAAGAAAGGAAGGAAGGGAGGGAGGAAGGGAAACAGCGGGTTCAGAAGATATTCTGTCTCCACCAGCTCCCAGGCCACCACATCCAGCTGCTGCTTACTCAGCACCTTTACCCTGGGGGGCAAGGATAGGGAGTGGGAGGGGGCCTTCAGTCTCCCAAGCATCTCACACTCAAGGAGTCTAAAGATATACTCTTCTTTTCCCTCTGTTTTCCCATTTTCTGTCTCCTCCGTGGTTCTGCCTCACTTCGCCGTGTAAGCTAGAAACTTCCAAGTCAGCCTTGTTTCTCCACGGACAACCTCCACTCCCAGCCCCATCCATCTGGATTCCATATCCATGCAATTCTTTCCCGCAAACAGCTTCCAGTCTGGGTCTTCCCCCCCAATACTGACTGCTCCCACTGGCCAGGAGTCCCAACAGCAGCCTAACGCCCTCTCTGCTCTTGCCCTCTACATCTTCCACACATCTAACCGCAGCTCCTCATGACCCACCCCAAATGGGGCGGGGGGGGGGGAACCAAGCCTCTCCATAGGTTATTTGGCACTCAAGGTCCCTACTAATCCAGCCCCATCTCCATTCTAGTCCATATACTCTCATCCTCCTCCCTCCAGGCCCACCGAACTGCTCACACGAGCTCAGGACGCTGCTGGAATGCCCTTCCCACTTTCTCAGCTTAGAAGATTCTTGCTCTCGTCCTTCAGAACCCATCTCAGATGTCACCTTCTCTGTGACGCCATCCCCGACCCATCCAGGCACAGCTGGTCACTGGAGTCCCGTCCTACAACGGACAGCCCCTGTGTATAGCCTGAATCATCTTAGGAAGGGATGGTCCGTGCCCTGGGTTCTGTGCTCACCTGTGAGCTTCCTCGGGCAGAGGCTGGGCCCTACTGGCCTTTCGTTCTGCCCTGCCTCTCACCAGACTTTCAACTCCCACATCATGGCTTCACTTTGAATAAAAAGTACCCTGCGGCCCCAGGAGGCCCACGGAAAGGCGCAGCGGGTGAGTCCTGGTAGAGGGTGACACCTACTGGACAGCCGCGGTTCTGCAGCCCAGCCCTACAAATCCGTACCACACTTACAGGCCGGGGCTGCCCAGCCCAGGGCGGGATTCCCAGTAATGAGGTTTCAACCAAACAATCTTTCCTCCAAAAGAGCCTTAGAGAACGTACGTTACTGTGCTACGGCTAACAGTAAGCAGCTGCAGAGGGCTGCGACATTCAGAGAATGCCTTTTTGTCCCGTCTCCCGTCGGATCCTTTAAACCGTCAGGAAAGGCAGATGGAACAGGTGTTAGGACGACACCTGTCTTGCAGGGGAGGCTTTGCAGAGACAGTCTGCCACGGAGACCGGAGGAAGGCACTGAGACGGGGAGGGGAGGTCCAAAGGTTCATTAGCTTTGCCAACGGTGTTTCAGTATTTTATAAGGGGGATGTCCTGCCATACTATTATTTGCATAGGGGCGCCTGGGTGGCTCAGTGGGTTAAAGCCTCTGCCTTTGGCTCAGGTCATGATCTCGGGGTCCTGGGATTGAGCCCCACATCGGGCTCTCTGCTCATTCGGGAACCTGCTTCCCACCCCCCCCCCGCCCCCTCTGCCTGCCTCTCTGCCTACTTGTGATCTCTCTGTGTCAAATAAATAAATAAAATCTTAAAAAACCAAATTATTATTTGCATAACAGTGGATATTACAGAAGGAAATGCAGACTCTGGAGTCAGGCCTCAGGCTGAATTCTGGCTCAATTACTTTCTGGATATGGGTAATTTCCTTAACCTCTCTGAATGTTCGTTTTCTCTTACCTGAAAAATAGGGCTTATAGATACCTTCCAGGATAGGTGTGAGATTAAGCAAACTGGTGCATAGAAGGCCCGCAGGGCAGGGGGAGGCTGGCCCCAGCTCGTCCCCAAACAGTCACTGCCTGCATTTACTTGGGGCCTAGTTCCTAAAAAGTTCTAGATGATTTTTTTTTTTTTTTAATGCTTAAGTCAAAAGAATAAAAAGGATAGGGACACCTGGGTGGCTCAGTTGGTTAAGCGGCTGCCTTCAGCTCAGGTCATGATCTCAGCATCCTGGGATCGAGTCCCACATCGGGCTCCTTGCTCATCAGGGAGCCTGCTTCTCCCTCTGCCTGCCAGTCTGTCTGCTGGCGCTCGCTCTCTCTCTCTCTCTCCCTCTCTCTCTGACAAATAAATAAATTTTTTTAAAAAGAATAAAAAGGATAAAAAGCCAAGGGTATCGGTAGTCATCCTGATTAAAAGGAGAGTAAATAAACAGGTTTCCAGGGGAAAAAAAATAAGGCACTGCAGCTCCTGAGCTACCCTCACTGAGCAAAAAGAACACCAGCCTCAGCCACGGCTCAGTGGCTCCCACTCTTCCCCTGGGAGCTGCGGCAAGTGAGCCTCAGTCAGAATGGGTGGCCCAGTGGGACTTCCGGCCTGGTGGCTCCATTGCCAGGGCTCCCACCCGGGTCTTCTTTTTTTTTTTTTTTTTTAAGATTTTAATTATTTGGGGCACCTGGGTGGCTCAGTGGGTTAAAGCCTCCGCCTTCAGCTCAGGGTCCTGGGATCAAGCCCCACATGGGGCTCTCTGCTCAGCAGGGAGCCTGCTTCTCCCTCTCTCTCTGTCTGCCTTTCTGCCTACATGTGATCTCTGTCAAATAAATGAGTAAAATCTTTAAAAAAGAATTTAATTATTTGACATTGAGAGAGGGAACACAAGCAGAGAGGGTGGGAGAGGGAGAAGCAGCCCTGCCCCCAGCAGGGAGCCTGATGTGGGACTCGATCCCAGGACCCTGGGATCATGACCTGAGCCCAAGACAGAGGCTTAACGACTGAGCCACCCAGGCGCCCCCACCCCGGTCTCCTTGAGCAGAATGTGGCCTTGTCAAAGCATCACCCTGACTCCAGTGGGAAAAGCCTTCCACCGCCTCTCTTTGAGGGGATATGACCACACTTAAAACTCAAAAGAGAAAAAAAAAATCCTCAAACACAAGCATTCCTAGCCCTAGAGTGGATCTGAGTATCTGAAGGTAGAACCTCAGGTGGGCGCTGGGGGGCGGGGGGTGTCGTGCGGTGAATAAATGTAACCACGGAGAACACTACTGAGTTCTTAACATGCCAGGCATGACGACAAGCACTTTGTAAGTACTGTTTCTTCAGTTCCCAGACAATCCTGGGTACGAAGTGTTCTGCCACTGTCCTTACTTTACAGGGAAGAGAGGGAGGCCCAGAGAGGTCAGGCGGCTTCCCCAGGGTGCCACAGCTAACAGAAAGGGGAGCCAGGGCTGAAGGTGGGCAGAGAATTCCACAGGTAGCCCCGGCCCTGGGCGTCCCCAACACCTGGCCCTGCCCCGCCCATGGGATACCTGCCCTCACCAGGGTGGACAGGCAGTTTAAACTATATAATTATTAGTATGTATTCTTATTTACAGGCTTTTCTTCATCCCAAAGCCTTGTGACTCAGCTGTGAGTACAGCGAATTCCCCTGCCTTCCGCAAAGTGACTTGCCCTAAATTCCCAGAGTAGGGCACTGGGCACCTGTCATTCAAACGTGGGGCCTGCCTGCTGCCTCTTGGCCCCCAGTCCCTGTCCCCCTCCCTGCACCTATGTGATGCTGCATTCCAGGTGTCTCTGCTGTGGGTATATGCCGGGGGAGGGGGGAGAGGAGGGGCTCCCAGAAATGACTCCTTAAAGTCGTTTCAACATTTCCCCTGGATGGATTTCACCATCAACACACAGAACAGGCCTATGTAATAGAGACACCTCGCATTGTCCCAGGTATCCCAATTTCGGAAACTACAGTTCCAATAAATACTGACGGTAAGGCACCAGGTAGAAGGGGCATGACTGCAACTTGGGTGGGGAGCTGTAAGCGATGACTGAGATTTGAGGGCACGACCAGGAAAAATCCCAGACCCACAGGGGGATGAGACGAAGTCAAAGACCAGGAGAGAACTGGGCAGGGGGGGACCCATGGGTTAAGAAAGTGCTGGAAAAGAGAGTGAACGGCCATGCAGAGACTCAAACCCCCACCTCCTCCAGGGTGCTGAAGGTCACAAACAGGGTCAGCTTCCATTTCAACAGGTTCCTGCCTAAACCTTTCACCTGGAACCACTGGTAAGTCTTGAGCACTCGGAGCATACCTCTAATTTTATACAGAAGCCTAGCTTTTTGCGATCAGTGTGCAAAATGCATTTTCCAGGAACCCCTTGTGTTGGTCTTCACAAGGTGGCCCAAACGGGAGCCTGGGCGGTAAGCTCCATAAAGCTCCACAGAGCAGGCACGAAGCCACCAGATCCCTGCAAAGGCCTGGCCTCCCAGCAGCCACTCAGTAGAGTCCTCGTTACTGAAGCAGGATCTCAGGGAGTGCGGGCTTGAGCCAGCATTAAACCTCAGAAGCATCTGTGTGGTGCTCTGCCCATCACAGGGTACACAGGACCATGGAACTCACTCGCAATGTGCCAGGCACCAGACCAGATGCTCTGCCTTGTCCTGTCTTTTCCTCCCCAACGTGGGTGCTGAGCTACAGAGAGGCTGGTGACTTTCCAAGCTCCCATGGACATGACCACGGCAGGTCGTCTACTGCTGAGTCTGTATCCACGGCCCACCTTCCCAGCGCAAACTCCTTGGGCATGGCAAAGCTCGGATCACAGTCCACTGCCCATCAGGACAGTATGTCAGCCTTCTAGGACGAAGGCCAGTGGAGCCCCTCCACCGGCTGGGAGGTGTTTCCCCCAGGGCAGTCTCCAGGCACCAGCTGGGGATGTCAGGGCTGCCCCTGGGGACCTGCGGCATAAATGAGTAATGAGATGAGGCATGAATGGTCACTTAGCGCTGGCAGAGGTCTGCAATCACCAGGCCCCCTCCAGGGCCAAGGGACACACTCAGGAGCTTGGGAGTGCCGCCCACCACAGAAGGCGCCTGGAAATGTACCCTCCTGGGCAGGCAGGGAAAGGGTCAGGGTTCTCCTAGGAAGAAGAGTCAGAGGTCCAGGGTGCCCCCTCTCACTCTGACACAAAGTGTGCATGAACCCCTGCGGCTTAGTCCAGGTTTTATCACCCACGGACCTCGAAAATCTAGAATTTTCTTTCTAGTCCTGCCTACCAGTGGCTCCCTTTAGGGCTCCAGCTGCTGCACGGCCTCAGCCACCCCAGAAAGGGGCTTCTCGCAAGAGGAATGGGTACAAGTCACGGGCGCACCAGTGGGCAGCCAGCAGTTTCAAACTGATGAAACCAGAAGGGTCCCCAGAGTTCTCAAGCAATTCAGGGGGAAGAGATGGGCCGTGCCGTGCCGAGATGGGCCGGGCCCCGGCTGTCTGGTAACAGGCACTTCCCCACACCTGAGGTGGGGGTGTTCTAGGAAGGCAGAGTGTGGACAGAGCCAGGAAGGGAGCCTGAAGGCTGGGGATGATCAGGCACGGCCCCTGCAGGAGGACAGGACAGCAGGCTGACCGCATGCGGCAGGGGGACCAAGAATGGAGAGGGGAAGAAGCCAACTGTGTTCTAGGCCCATCTGAGTCGGGGCTATCTCCCTGAGCAGATACACGGGGAAGGCAGAGGGAGCCCCAGCTAGAACACAGGCTCACATGCACACAGCACAAAGGTAGACAGCCACCATGTACTCAGAGCCAAGCATGGACTCAGGAGCTACAGCAGGACTGAGCGAGCTCAGGTTGAGGACCTGGTGTGGGTCCAGGGGAGTCCAGCAGCAGAGGCTGGGCGGGGTGACGGCTCCTGCAGTCCCTGCAGTGTCTCTCGTGCCCGGCCGGACAGGGACAGGCTTAGTAATGCAGAGACGCCTAGCCCACCGCCCGGAACTGACTTTCATCCTGCGAGATAATGGCCCGGTCTCAGGATGCCACTTTTAGCAGGTGGGTTCCTGGGCAGCAAAGATCTGCTAGATTTTTTACAGTGTCTCCAGGTAGGCTGTGGTGGCTGGCGGGGTTGAGGGGGCCCACTGAAGACACCGAGACAAATAGGAGCCACTCAGCCAACTCCCTGAGTCAGCAGACTAGCCTGGAAACCTCTACTCAGGAGGCCGGGGCTGTCAGGGCACTCTGCCGCTGCCTGCCCGGCTCCTGCCTGGAGGCATCAATTTCGGGCACCCTCAAATGGGCCAGCCCAGAAGCTGTCAGCCTCTCTCGCTTGCTCCTCCCCAGGAGGACAAGTCCAGGAATCTGTCTCTGCCCAGTTATCTAATGAGCAAAGACGTGTCCCAGACCCATAGATCAGGGCCGGAGGGAGCAACCCAGAGATGTCTATAGTGACCGTGGGCCGGCCCTTCTGTGCTGGAGGTGGTGGCAGCCAAGCGAATTCCATGTTATTACAGCCTTACAGGAAGCCAGCCTGGCTCAGCTGTTAACCAGCAGCAATTTATGGGCCTTGGCAGAGGGAGGGAGAGGAGGGAAGAGAAAGGAAAACACAGTCCTCTGCCGCCCCCCTCCAAAAGAATCGATCCCAAGTTATTTTTAGATGCTTATTCATTCCACGCATTTCTTTGTAAGAGCCAGGACATGGGCTCTGCACAAAAACCATTGGGCAGGAGGCAGCTGCTCGCATAGGAGGACGGGGCTGGGGACACCTGGGAGCAGGTTGGTGGGAGCGTGGGAGGGTCTGCAAGGACACCCCCTCCTGGCAAAAATCTCCCAGGATTCTGGAGGCAGAGTACGGAGCCTGACCAAGGAGAGGCTTTTCAATCCAAATCCCCAAGTTCAACCTCCAGCTTTTTCTTGATAGATGGCCTAGAGCAGGTCACTGTAGAAGTCAGATGAGACTCTGGGCTTGGAACCCCGGCTAGATGTGGCCTGGTGCAAGTCACTCAACCTCTCGGGGCCTCAGTTTCCCCCATCTAACAGAAGGAGCTAGTCAATGCACGCGGAAATACTTAGAAGATTGCCTGGCATGCCCCGTGTTACAGGAGAGTCAGCGATCATTTCTGTGTAAGAGCCACACACGATCATTGTCACTGTTGGTAACAATGATCGCTTAGAATTAGACTCGGGCAGGGGCACCTGGGTGGCTCAGTCAGTTAAGCATCTGACTCCTGATTTCGGCTCAGGTTATGATCTCAGAGTCCTGAGATCCAGCCCCACATCTGGCTCCCTGCTGAGTGTGGATCCTGCTTAAGATTCTCTCCCTCTCCCTCTTCCCACTTGCTCTCATTCTCTCTCTAAAAATATACATAAATATACATATACATATATACGTACACACACACACACACCTTGGGGTAGGATAGAGCACGGAGATAAGAGCCTCAGAAGGCCTGAGGTGGTAAAGAGGCAAACAGAGAAACCTGTATTCACAGCCTGATGCCTGCCAAGGACAGGCGTCCAAGAGGTTTTGCCTCTGTTTAGATGTGGATGCCGTGACTCAGTTTCTCCTCCTGCAAACAGGGCAATAAGCACTCCTGGGCCTAAGTGTTCCAGGGCTTGGGGGGCTGATGGAACAGGAAGCCCACAGCGTGTCTCTGGAATGACCTGTCCTCGTATGATGGCTAATCTAGGTCTCACCTTGACTGGGTCACAGGGTATCCAGAGATCCGACGAACCGTGATTTCGTGGGTCTGTGGATGCGACTGGCATTTAACTTGGCAGACAGAGTAAAGAAGAAGGCCCTCTATATGTGGGCAGATATTGTCCAATGTTGAGGGCCTGAACAGAACACAAAGGGGAAGGAAGGGAGAATTCTGTTCTTTTTTTTCAGCCGGACTGTTGAGCTGGGACACTGGTCTTCTCCTCCCCCTGGACTGGGATTTTCACCACTGGCTCCCCTGGTTCTCAGGCCTTCGGACTCAGACTGAATTACACGACTGCCTTTCCTAGGGTCTCCAGCTTGCAGATGCCAGCATGAGCCAATTTCTTATAATAAATCAGTATTTCCTTCTCTCTCTCTGTCCCCCTCCCTCTCACCCTCTCTCTTTCTATATATATATGTGGGTGTGATACACACACACACACACACACACACACACACACACACACTGATTGCAATATATATGTATCTATAATATTCTGTTTCTCTGGTCACTCCCCAAATCAGATCCAGACCCTTCTAGGATCTACCTCTGTCAACGGTCACCCTTCTGTGCATGGGCCACCCTTCGCCTGCCGCTTCCCCAACAACCCCCTGCCTCCCAGGCTGCTCGTTCTGCCCCTGACACCACCTTCATATTAACCCAGACTTTATCGACTGCTCCCTTCTTGTTCCAGCCGGTAAAGCTTTACTGAGTGTCTGCCGTGGGCATGACATCAGGCTGTGCCGTGACTCCCGAGACACATAACGTCAAGGTCCTACCCCTCACACCATTCCAAGATGATGTAGGGATTACCTGCTCGAGAAGAGGCTGCAAGGGTCCAGGGAACACCAAGGAGGGGCTGGGGTGGGTGGCAGAAGGGGTAGGAGGCTGGGGACACATTCTTTCAGCAAGTGACAGACAAAGGTGTTCCAAGCAGACTCAGCAGGACCCTTGCGGGGCAGGGGGGCACCAGGATCAGGGTCAGAATTCCCACAGCCCTCACTGCCTGCCAGCCCTGTGTACTTGGCCCCGGTCAGGTACCCAAGGTCAACTCTTGAAACTCTTCAAGAGTTGAAACCCACTCTTTCTCATCTGTTTGCCCCCACCAAGGGCTGCTCCTCCTCTGAAGTCCTCCAAGGCTGAGCACCCAGCAGGCCCCAACAGGAACTTCAGGACTAGGGTCCACTTCTGTCATGGTATCTCAGTCTTAGGTGGCAACATGCTGGGGGGAGCTGTCTCCTCTCCCTCACCCTCCCTGCCAGCCACCTCAGGGATCATTCAGAAACACAGGCAGGCCGCCCCTCCTTAAAACTCCCCACCCACAGCTTTCAAGGTTGGGGGGGGGACTCTCAAGGGCCTGCCACCCACCCCAGCCTCATCCCACATCGATCCTGCCACAGGGCCTTTGCATAAGCTGGCCCTTCCTGCTACCAGGCTGCCTCCGTCCCTTGCTGTTTCTCTCTCCCTAGCAGACACACACATGCACATGCGCGCACACACACACACACACACACACACACCCCACCTCATCTGTGAAGGGTTAGGCTCCCCACAGCATTTCATGCACATCTCTAGCTCTGGTGGGATTCCTTGGGCAGGCTGACCCTTTGAGGGCAGGAACCTGGTCTCATTCCAAGCCCAGCTCAAGGCCAGCTCTTCAAAACTTCAGGTGAGGCTCTTAAAGCATATGCATGGGGGAAAATTCTGCCGTTGCTAAATACTAGAGGTGACCACCAGCCTTTTAATAAATGGCGACAGTATGGAGGCAAAGCTTATTTCATGCTAAATAACATCTATGTCATTTGCATTTGCTAGAATCCATGATTTAAGCAATAAAGGTTTAGGAAAAACCAGCCGTGACCTCATGAAGCTGGGGAATTCTGCTCCTCCCCTGGGCTGGGGTCACCTCTGTTCTTAGAACCCCACTGGCAATGAGGCACTTGATTGATAAGGCCATTCCCACAACCATCAGACTCCCGCACCCACACTCAAAGTGCAACCGGAGGCATCATACTCTCTGCGAGCCTCTGTTTCTCTCTCCATAAAATGGGTATAAAAACATCCCTCTCACAAGAGTTTGTCATTAAGGATCAAATGAAAAATAACATGAGACAGGAATTAGTAAGCTACGAATGCCCATGACATTTTCTGGGTTGCAAAAAGTTCCCTTTATTGCCAAATTTACCAATAAAAAAATAATCCTGTCCATACAGATCTAACAGGTTCTGTTTCATAGGCTCTCTTGCCAGTTCCCACCCCATCAACCTTGCTGTTCCTCTCCTTGCCCAGCCCCTAGGATCTGGTTCCACTAGCCTCCTGGTAAGAGCAAGGATTCTGGCTTAGACTATGCATAGCTGTGTGACCTAGATGAGGGCCTTTCCCTCTCTGAGCCTGTCTTCCAGAGATGACCAAGTCTTGTGGACAGATTAACTGGGATGATTGATTTCAGTGCCTACGATGTGTGCTCTGTGACCTTGAGCTCTTGGGCCACCTTGGAGGTCCTGGGGAGCAGGGCCCAGTTCCTACACCAGATAAGCAGATTTCTCTCTCCCCGTGGGGACCAAGTGGGGACAAGGTGTCACCTGGCACTGTTCCCAGTTAGATCTGCTATTGCACAGAGCCTGGGGACAGTCTCCCCTGCTGTGAGCTCCTATAAGAAGAGGCATGGAGGCCACGGGGACACTACGGGGAGGGGGGCATCAGTATTGGGGGTGGAAATATCTAGAATCTTCTTTCTCCTCCCTTCACACAGAAACCCCCAAAACAGCTCCCCTCATGAAGTTTCGAGCTGTTTGACTTGCCAAATACCCGGCCCATTCCTCACTCTTCACTTTAAAATCACTTTTCTTCTCAAAGCTGGAGACACCGCCTTAAAATACAAGGTCTCCAGCAGATTTTCTTGCTCTATTTTTAAAAAGTCTAGACTCAGTGCCAAAAAGAATGGGGAGTTAGGGCTCTTGGGACTCGTTCTTGGATCATGACGACCGATGAGGCCACAGCTTTTTCGTCTCTTGTTCACAGCTGAATCCTGGCCTCCGGGACAGCGCCTGGCATGGGGCAGACACTCAAGTACGAGCGGCTGAACTTGGGAATGACCGGTGTAAGAAATCCTTTCACCCACGTGCCTGGCGCTAATCTGAGTCTTGGGGCGCACAGGGGACTGCAATCTTTAATGCGGGTGGGGTACCTTTGGCTCTACCAAAGGGCTTTCACATCCGTATTTCAGATGTCAGCACTCTGCGCTAGGAGTGTAATCGCTTTTTGCAGATGAGCTGAACCGGACAGAGAGAAACGAAGGGCGCATCTAAGAAACTGAACTCATGTCTCTCATCAGGGCTGTTCACCAAATATGGCTGCAGGCTCTTTCCACAGCAACACACCACTTCTCGCTATCCTGTTACACAGTCAGGGAAAAGCTCAATCTTCCAGTGGTCGTCGGTCCGTCTGTCCAACCACCCACCCAACCATGCCAACCTTCACCATGTGGCAGGTTCTTCTGGGCTCCAGGACAGCGAGAACATGACAGCGTTGGGCGGGGGGGCGTGAATTCAAAACCAGGGTAAGAGCAGATCTTGGGGCTGATCTTTCTTTCTTTCTTTTTCCTAAAGATTTTATTTATTAATTTATTTGAGAGAGAGAGAGTGTGTGTGAGAGAGAGCATGAGAGGGCAGAAGGTCAGAGGGAGAAACAGACTCCCTATGGAGCTGGGAGCCCGATGCGGGACTTGATCCCAGGACTCTGGGATCATGACCTGAGCCGAAGGCAGTCGCTTAACCAACTGAGCCACCCAGGCGCCCAGGGGGCTGCTCTTTCTAACAGCAGTAAAGGAGATGGACTATCTTCCATCTTTCCACTGCGGAAAAGAGTTTAGTGGCCCCTCCCAAAGTTCAACATAAATTGCCCTAGGAACCAGAGTTCCACCCCTCATTTTATACCCAAGAGGACTGAAATCAGGGACTTGGACAGGTACTTGCATGCCCGCATTCACCGCATTATTCACAACAGCCAAAAGCCAGAGCCAACCCAAGTGTCCACCGACAGACAAGTGGATAAGCTAAACACGGCACGTACGATGGAACAGAATTCAGCCATACAAGGAAATGATGTTCTGATACGTGATTCGATGTGGATGAATCTCGAAAACACTACCGTAAGTGAAGTCACAAAAGGACAACTGTCGCATGGGTTCGCGTACAGGAAGTATCTAGAATATGGAAATTCGCAAGGATGGAAAGCCACCAGGGGGTGGGGCTTAGAGGGTGAGAAGGAACCACCAAGTGATTGGCACAGAGTTTCTGCTTGGGCTGATGGAAACTTGTGGAACCAGCAGCGATTCTCGCACAACACTGTAGGTGTAATCCATGTAATCACGCATGCGATCCAGTGTCGCGCTTCAAAATGCCTAAAATGGCAGAGTTTACTTATATTTATCTTACCACAATTTGGGGGGAAAAAAAGCACAAACACATGCAAAACACGAGAGCAGTAGCACGGGAGTAGACATACGGGTCAGGGAAACAGAACAGCAGGTCTGAAAACAAAGACTACTCAGGGGGTATCAACACAATGGAAAAACATCTCACTCGGGCAGGGGTGCTGTGGGGGGAGCCCAAAGTAGAAAAGCAAAATGACAAGCTTAAAAAAAAAATACAGAAAAATCTGTTTCTAACTCTAGAACAGAGAAGCCCTTCTCCTGCAAAATACAGAATGATGGCCCCATCACATTTTCCCTGTGGCGGTCAAGTCTTTGAACTGGACGATCTGGCAGGATCTCATACAATTTCGAGTATGCATAAATGCACGTATCCTCTAGCCACTGGGCATCTCCCCTGGAGAAATGCTCCCATGAGCCACGTTCAGGGTCGTTCCCGGAAACATCATTCCTAAGGAGAAAGCAAAACCAATGCAGATGTTCCTACAGCAGTAGAAAGTGGAAACAAACTAGGGCATTTTAATTCTGAGGAATACTATGCAGGTGTTAAAAAGAATGGTGTTGACCTAAAAATGCTGACAGAAAAATCTCAAGAAAAGGAAGAAAGAAAGAAACAGAGAGAGAGAAAGAGAGAGGGGAAGGAAGGAAGAAAGAAGGAAAGAGGGGCACCTGGCTGGCTCAGTCAGAGGAACATGCAACTCTTGATCTCAGGGTCATGAGTTCGAGCCCCATGTTGGGTGTAGAGATTACTTAAAGATAAAATACTGGGGCGCCTGGGTGGCTCAGCCAGGGAAGTGTTCAACTCATTTCAGCTCAGGTCTCTATCTCAGGGTCAGGAGTTCAAGCCCCATGTTGGGCTCCATACTGGGTGGGCATGAAGCCTACTTGAAAAGAAAAAAAGAAAGAAGGGGGGAGAGAGGAAGAGAGGAGGAGAAAAAGAAAGAGAGAGGAAAGGACCCCAACCCCCTTGATAACTTCAAATGGACTTGCTCACTGGCTCACTTTCCAAGGGTTCTGCTGTGGGAAACACAGCACACTTTGTATGATGCCCAGAATGTTCTATCCCAGCAGCTAACTCTGAGGGAGGAAAAGTCAGAAAGAGAACAGTGGGGTTGGGGTACTGGTATTCATACATGGAGAGGGGGCCAAGGGAGGGAATGAGGCAGGGAGAAACCCTATAAAAAGGAGCAGGAGAGGCATCCAGGGGCCTCAGTCGGTTGAGTGTCTGACTTCTGATTTCAGTTCAGGTATTGATCTCATGGTCCTGAGTTCAAACTCCTACACCGGGTTCCACGTTGGGCGTGGAACCTACTTTAAAAAAAAAAAAAAGGAGGAGCAGGAAAGTAAGCCTAGGTAGGACAATGTGAGGGTCAAAGGGGCCATACCATTGCAGTAATATTCTAGTGACTGGCTAGTCCTTTACAGGTGGGGACATATCAAACATTACCCACATGTCCTCACACGCAGCTGTAGGTCATTCTGGTTCCTCCTGCCTCTGGCCAGTCCCAGGGCTGAAGCTGTATCTCACTCATGGTGGATACTGTGTTATGACAAACTATGGCAGTCTTGTAAATGGTTTCCCCCCAATCCTAAAGCCTACAAAATGCTTGGTTTTGGTCTCACTGGGTGTCCCAGTGTCCAGCCCACTCCCTCCCACCTGAGAAAGGGAGGGGACCTACATCTTCTGAACATCTATTATCATAGCTCATCCCACGATTACTGTGATCAGAAAGGTAAGCAATGTTAATCAGCCATTTAAAAAAAAATGAAATCTTGCCATTTGTAATGACATGGATGGACCTAGAAGGTATAATGCGAAGAGAAATAAGTCAAACAGAGAAAGATAAATACCATACAACTGCACTTACAGGTGGCATTTTAAAAAAAAACAAAAAACAAAAAACAAAACCAGACTCTTACATAAAGAGAATAAATTGGTGGTTGCCAGAGGGGAGGTGGATAGGGGGATGGGAGAAATAAGCGAAGGGGATTAAGAGGTACAAACTCCAAGTTATAAAATAAAGTCATGGAGATTAAAAAGTACAAAATAGGGAATAGACGACAACATTGTCCTAACATATGGTGACAGATGGTGACTGCATTTGTGGTGAGCACGGAGTAACGTATATAACTATCCAATCACTATCTTGTACAGCTGAAATGAACGTGACATTGTATGTCAACTATACGTCAATAATAAAAAAATTTTTCAAAGATTTTATTTATTTGACAGGCAGAGATCACAAGCAGGCAGAGAGGCAGGCGGGGGGTGGGCGAAGCAGGCTTCCTGCTGAGCAGGGAGCCCGATGCGGGGCTCGATCCCAGGACCCTGAGATCATGACCTGAGCCAAAGGCAGAGGCTTAACCCACTGAGCCACCCAGGTGCCCCCGATAATAAAATTTTTTTTTTAAAAAACCTAAGTGATGTCAACACCTAAAAAACAAATCATGCAATTAAAAAATGGGCAGAAAACATGAATCAGACATTTCTCCAAAGAAGACATACCGACGGCGAACAGTGACATGAAAAGATGCTCAACGTCACTCATCATCAGGGAAACGCAAGGCAAAACCATGATGAGCTATCGCCTCACACCTGTCAGAATAGCTAAAATCAACAACACAAGCAATAACAGGTGTTGGCAAGGATGTGGAGAGAGGAAGGAATCCTCCTGGGCTGTTGGAGGGAATGCAAACTGGTGTAGCCCCTATAGACAGTTTGGAGGTTCCTCAAAAACTTAAAAATAGAACTACGCTACCATCCAGCAATCACACTAGTGGGTATCCCCCCCCCAATACAAAAACACTAATTCAAAATTCAAAAACTAATTCAAAATTCATGCACCCCTACGTTTATAGCAGCATTATTACAATAGCCAAATTAGGGAAGCAGCCCAAGTGTCCACTGAGAGAGGAATGGAAAAAGAAGGTTGATGAATGGAATGGTATTCAGCCATGAAATGGATGAAATCTTGCCGTTTGCAACAACATGGATGGAGCTAGAGATAAAATGCTAAGTGAAATAAGTCAGTCAGAGAAAGACACATGCAAATATGATTTCCCTCGTGTGGCATTTAAGAAACAAAACAAATGAGCAAAGGAAAAGGAGAGAGAGAGAGACAGAGACCAAGAAACAGACTCTTAACTATAGAGAACACACTGACGGTTACCGGAGGAGACGTGGGGGAGGGGATGGTGAACAAGTACAGGGGGTTAAGGAAGACACTTATAAGGATGAGCACTGAATAGAGTAAAAAATTGTCAAATCACTATATTGTACATTTGAAACTAATATAACACCACGTTGGGGCACTTGGGTGGCTCGGACACTTAAGCAACTGACTGTTGATGATTCTCTCTCTCCCTCTGCCCCCGGCACTTGCATGCACATGCGTGTGTGCGCTCTCTCTCTCTCTCTCTAAAAATGAAAACCAGCAAATGAAAAAACACTGTATGTTAACTACACAGGAATTAAAATGAAAAAATGAAAAAATAGTGAGAAAAAATTAAAAATTAAAAAATAAAATCAATGTAGAACATTAAGGGGGGAAAAAAAGGAAGGCTGTGTGCCCAGGGTCATGTAACTAGCAAAGATCAAGGGCAAGGCCAACATCAGAATGATCTAAGAGTCATGGTCATCCCATTAGCTGACATTCCTGGGGAAGCTCTTACCGGTACCCACTATAAGCAAGAATCTCTATTACGCGCTCCCAGAGATGTAAAGGGAGCCAAGTCCTGATCTCAAGACAGCCTGAGTGGACTGGGGAAGTGCATAAACTACAGTACGTGGTAAAATGCTATGTTTGATGGGGGCGCCTGGGAGGCTCAGTGGCTCTGCCTTCGGCTCAAGTCATGATCCCAGGGGCCTGGGATCAAGCCCCGTATGGGGCTCTCTGCTCAGCAGGGAGCCTGCTTCCCCCCCCCCCCCGCCTCTCTGCCTGCTTGTGATCTCTGTCTGTCAAATAAATAAATAAAATCTAAAATGCTATATTTGAGGGATAACAGAAACATGACAGATGTCAAAAGCATGGAGAGAGCACAACAGGTCGAGATGATAAGCAGAAGACCATGAAGACAGAGAACGTTTGCGTCAAGTCCAGGAAAAGCAAAACCAACATGTGGTTTGTTGACCTCCTCCCAACCCTTTCTGTTGTGCCCTGAGGAATCCCTCATGCCATTTACCAAAACAACAACAGCAAAAGCCAGCACAAAGAACTTCCCCAACATCAAAGTCTCCTTGGCATCCTTGTCCCACCTCCTTGGTTATGATCGGTATCGGGGGAAGAGAGAAGACCAAGGGCAGAGCCTGGGGAAAGCCTCCATGTGGAATGGGAGGAGCAGCCCATGCAGGGACCCAGGAAAGCACAGAATTCGGTGGGGTGAGGAAATAGGGACTCTGGACGCCCCTACAAGGAGGAGGAGTTGGCCGGAGGAGAACAAGGACGGGAGAGGGGCAAGGAAGGCAGGAAAGGTTCCAAGTAGGTCTTGGGTGCCATGCGGGGGCAGATGCAGCAGGGTAACTCAGGCCTAGGTCAGACTGTGTGACACGGAGCAACAGGGGACAGGAGGCAATGGGGAGGCAGGGAGGCGGCCCTGTCTTTGGAAGAGGCTGGTGGCGAAGTCACAGGGAGTTCCTAAGGGGATGGAAGAAACCTCCAGGAGGCGGTGCCGCGTTTAAGGATGAGGAAGACTTAACACATGCTCGTTGCAGGAGAGACAGGCATGTTTGCTCGAAATCTCTGAGGGGGTTGGGGTCCTGAGGCTCAAAGGAACAGGGGTGAGGTGAGCCACAGTCAGGGGAGTGGGGGAGAGAAAGGGGTGTATCCAAGGAAGTCGGGGAGAAAACCAGCAATGCAGAAGGGGCTTGTGCTGGAGGGTCTCCATCTTTTCCAAGAGGTTCAGGTAACCCGAGAGAGGGTGGAAGAACAGAAACAGAGTGGCGTTCCAGAAGGGAAGGTGGGGAAAGGGTTTTTGCATGGTGAGGGGTGACTGGTGAGGCAGGTGAGGAGGGGGAGGTGGTGAGTATCAACTCTTCTTTCAACAGCATCAAAGGAGGGGGGCTCAGGTCCTGATCCTGGGGTCCTGGGATTGAGCCCCGCATCAGGCTCCCTGCTCAGTGGGGAGCCCGCTTCTCCCTCTGGCTCTGCCCCTCCCTCCGCTCTCTCTTTCTCTCAAATAAAGAAGTGGGAGAATTACTGAAGACACAGGAGAGAATGCAGATGACAGGGCCAGGGTGCGGGACAGGAGCTCGGCAGGCCATGACCCCAGCGGCCCCAGCGAGGTGCCACCACGCTGCGGCTGTCCACCCGGCATGTGCATGCCTGTTATCCTGGACACCACTCCAGGAATTTACACGTATCCTAATGACATCTCATAAGCTGTCCTGATGCCCATCTGTTCCAAGACAGCGACCAAGAAAACATTCACCTCCGGCCGTGCTCTGCCAAGCTCCTCTTCAGCTCGCGCCAGGTATGCGCCAGGTCTGCGCCAGGTTGCAAGAAGACCAGGACACCGTCCTTGCTCTCAAACCATACACGGATCCTTTTTTTTTTTTTTTTAAGATTTTATTTATTTACGTGAGAGAGAGAGAGAGTGCGTGCGTGAGAGCATGAGTGTGGGCAGGGGGAGAGGCAGAGGGAGAGGGAGAAGCTTAACCGGCTGAGCCACCCAGATGCCCTGAGTGTCCAATTCTTTTTTTTTTTAATAATTTTTTAAAATTTATTTATTTGTCAGAGAGAGAGAGAGAGAGCGCGCGCGCACAGGCAGACAGAGTGGCAGGCAGAGGCAGAGGGAGAAGCAGGCTCCCTGCCGAGCAAGGAGCCCGATGTGGGACTGGATCCCGGGACACTGGGATCATGACCTGAGCCGAAGGCAGCCGCTTAACCAACTGAGCCACCCAGGGATCCCTGAGTGTCCGATTCTTGATCTCAGCTCAGGTCTTGATATCAGGGTCCTGAGTTCAAGTCCCATGTTGGGCTTCATGCTTCATGGGCACGGAGCCTACTTAGGGAGGAAAAAAGGAAGGAAGGGGGACCTTTCCCACTGCCGCAGAATTGCCTGCTGTGACCCAAAGCTGGGGCTCCACATCCTACAGAGAGTCAGATGACCACCGGCCAGCTTCCTTGGGGTGGGGGTGGGGGGCAGCCAGACCACTAGACTGCTCAGCAAACCACCTGGCTCGTGCAGGATGCTAGCACTGCCGGGGGTGGGGGTGGGGGTTAGGGTATCACCTACAGGGAGGCAGAGGGGCAATGATGCCCAAGCTGAGCGTTGGAAAGACTCGGAAAGTAGCCAGTGTGATGAAGCAGGGCACTAAGCGCATTCTTGGAAGAAGTGGGGTAGGCAGGCGGCAGGCCGGTGTCACAAGGACATAAGGCCAAATGCGGAAAGCTGGCAGGTGAATCTGGAGAGCTGGGCAACGGGGTTCATGGAGGAGAGGGCCCTGCGTGACCAGCCTGTCCCTCACCGGCCAGGAGATTCCTCCCACACTGCTCTTACCCCCCAACTACAGCAGCTGAGACTGCCAGATGGAGGGCAGGCAGTCCCTGCAGGGTGCGGGGCAGGGGCCATGAGCAGGTCTGAGTTTTAGACACACCACTGACCACCGTGCGCAGGGCAGTGCCAAGGATGGCCAGGGGGAAGGCGACATCAAGCAGGAGGGTGCCACGGTGGAGCCATGAGCCGAGACCCTGAGCAGTGAAGGCAGGAAAGAGAGAACACAGGGGGTACCCTGATGGGGTGAAACCCAGCAGGACATGCACTGGGGGGGGCAGGAGCAGAGCAGATGTAGGGCAGGTTGGCTTCTTGTTTTCTTTTTTCTTTAGAGAGTGAGAGCACACAAGGGGAGGGGCAGAGAAGAGAGAGAGGATCTTAAGCAGACTCCAGGCCCCATGTGGAGCCTGACGCAGGGCTTGATCTCATGACCCTGAGATCACAACCTGAGCCAAAATCAAGAGTCGGATGCTTAACCCGCTGAGCCACCCAGGCGCCCCTGCTTCTAGTTTTCTGACTCAGGAATTAACAGGGCAGCCATCCAATAAGGCAAGATGGGTTGGGATCAAAGCATGGAGCTGGTGTTAGCTTCCGATAGGAGAGATACCTTCCATTTTAACTGCAGAGGTGGAGCCGGTGGGCTTGAGTTCAAATACATTTAGAGGCCCAGTGGGCAGGGGGGTGGGGGGGAGCGGCGGGCAGCACTTGTACCTGATGACTTTAGTTTCCTGGGTGGAGAAAAAGACAAGCAAGTAAGGAGGGGTGAAGGTGGGCTCTGAGGAACAGGAAGGTTTGAAACACAGCAGTTCCCCCTCACCCATGGGGAATACGTTCCAAGACCCCAGTGGCTACCTGGCACCTTGGATAAGACCAAATCCCATATAGGCTATCCTTGCCTATAATACACGCATACCTACAATGAAATTTAATTTATAAATTATAGCAGTATACTATATGTAATAAAAGTTATGTGACTGTGCTCGCTCGCTCTCTCAAAATATCTGATTGTACCAGTCGCCTTCTTGTGATGGCGTGAGATGATAAGATGCCTACGTAATGGGATGAAATGAGACAAATGACGTAAGCGTTGTGCCCTTCTGATGCTACATCAGAGGGAGGCTCATCTGCTCCCCGACTGCGGTTGACTGAGGGCCCTGGAACCTCGGGAAGTGACTCTGCAGTAAGGGGGGGACCACCGCAGTCACGGCTGACAAAGGTGGGAGGCCACGGAAGGACCACCGCGCAGTGATGGAGGCCTCGCTGAACTTGGACACCATTTTCGTCTTTTGACTTTGTTGATGGCGTCCTTTCTTAGATTAACCCTTTTAACTTGCATGTAGCCAAACAGACCGACTTTCCCTTTACAGCTTCTGGGTTTCATGGCACGCTTTGAAAAGCCTCCTTCCCCTCCCCACCCCACATGGCAGTTTGAAACCAAACCAAACTGGACAAAGAAGGTGGGGCCATATGCAGTGGCCATGAACAGTATCCGGGGAAAACAGTCAGTGGAATGGCATGACAAGTTCACATTGATGATATGCTTGTAGAGTCACAGACTGTCCCGGGAAGACCAGGCAGTGAGGGGGCTGCCTCTGGGAAGCTGACTGGTTGGAGTAGATTTTGCAGAAAGTCACAGGGCAAGGGATCAGAGGATACAGGGACGACGGACGATGGGCTGAAGGCAGGGACCCCACTGGCCTAATGGGAGAGAGAACGGGTATGTTTCAGACACACAGCAGTTCCTGACCCCAACATTGGAGACTGCCGGCAATCAGAGGAGAGAACGCAGGAGAGACCATATTTTGTGCTAAGGTACAAAAAGGTTAAGTAGCATTCACAAGGGCACACAGCTAACAGGGCACTGCGTTCAGGCTCCAGAACCTCGCTAACCTTCACCCCTTAATCTATGCTACTTTTCACAACATCAGACTAAAGGGAAAAGCAGGACACAAACTATTTATAGTGGGAGCACAATTCTGTAAAACAACAATCAGAAATCCAGCTGACCCCTGAACAATGAGGGCACTAAGGGTGCCGACTCCCCCACACCATTGAAATCTGCCTATAACTTTTTTTAAGAATTTATTTATTTATTTATTTGACAGAGATAGAAAGAGAGATCACAAGTAGGCAGAGAGGCAGGCAGAGAGAGAGAGAGGAGGAAGCAGGCCCCCTGCTGAGCAGAGAGCCCGATGCGGGACTCGATCCCAGGACCCTGAGATCATGACCCGAGCCGAAGGCAGAGGTTTAACCCACTGAGCCACCCAGGCGCCCGTAATCTGCCTATAACTTTTGACTCCCCTAAAACTTACCTGCTGATGGCCCACTGTTGACCAGAAGCCTTACCAATAACAAAAATAGAGTCAATTATCACGTTTTGTATGCCATGTATCTTATATACTGTACTATTACAACAACGTAAGCTAGAGAAAAGCAAGTGTTATTAAGAGACTCGCAAGGGGTGTGCCCGTGTGGCTCAGCTGGTTGAGTGTGGGCCTCTTGGTTTTGGCTCAGGTCATGATCTCAGGGTCCTGGGATCGAGCCCCGCGTCAGGCTCTCTGCTCAGCGCGGAGTCTGCTCGGGATTCTTTCTCCCCCTCTGCACCTCCCCCCACTTGTGAGCTCTCTCTCTCTCTAATAAATAAAATCTTAAAAAAAAAGAGAAATTCATAAGGAAGAGAAAATACATTTATAGTACCGGACTGTAAAAAAAGCCACGTACAAGGAAACCTGCGCATTTGAAACCTGTGTTGTTCAAGGGTTAACTCTGTGTGTGTGTGTGTGTGTGTGTGTGTGTGTGTATCTGTGTGGGTATTTATAGGCAGACACTGCAAAGAAATAGATTAAATTGTTCACAGGAGTTATCCGAGTGGTGATTTTAAAACATGTTTTTCTAGATTTTCTATAATTAACATTAGCATTATTAACAGGGGAAGAAAAAAGTCATTCAAAATAACCACTGGAATGGGCAAGTACCAGAGACATTCTATAAAAATAGGCTTTCTGGAAAAAGGCACCTTGGCAACATACCCTGAGCATTTGAATAAACAAAAAAGTATCCTGCTTGACTGCTTGATTCATGGGGTAATAGTGGAAAGAACGGGAAATTACCAAGGCTTGGGTTCCGGCTGTTTGGAGAAGGCAACTCCCTAAGCCTCCACCTCTTTATATAAAATGAGTGTGAAAATGATAAAACTTGCTTCACCAAGTGAGACCCGGCAATTCTGTCAGTCAAGTGAAGCGTGTTCTTGTCATAAAACTATTAATTCTACCTTTTATCAATGCCTTGGCACATACCCTGTTCAAAATTAAACCATGATTATAAAATACAATGCCAGTCTTCTTGATTAATCCGTCACCTTGATGTCATAAGACAGTCATTCCATTAAAGTTGGTCTGTAGTTGGTATTACTGAGTCGTAATAATGGGACGCATATCTCAAATTTCCCCATATTCCAACTTGAAACTCAGTGTTAGGGACAATGCAAGAGGACCACTTCCCAGGTTCCCTGCATACTCTGTCACAGAGTTAGTTCCCTAATCTTCCCAGAAGCCAAGGCCATGCTCCCTGCTTGCCCACAGCCACTTGAGGTTTCCAGGCATCCTCTGCCCATAAACGCTCATAATTCTTTCTGGATCAAACCAACAGACAGACCCAATCTTCTAAAATGGCCACCCCTGTGTCCACAACCTTTCTTCTATCTTGCCTCAAAGTTGGGAGGTGTCCCTCTTCCAACAAAGGCCAGTCTCTTCAAATAAGTCCTGTCCCAAGACCTTCCCTGCTTTTAAAAGATTTTATTTATTTGAGAGAGAGAGAATGAGAGAGAGAAAGCATGAGAGGAGAGAGGTCAGTGGGAGAAGCAAACTCCCTGGTGTAGGGAGCCTGATGTGGGACTCAATCCCGGGACTCCAGGATCATGACCTGAGCCAAAGGCAGTTGCTTAGCCAACTGAGCCACCAGGCACCCTCTTCCGTGCTTTTAAAGACATCATCCCCTTGGGCCTTACAGCACCATGAACTCATCCTTGCACTAGACAGCAGCAATCTCCCAGTCCCCACTCTTGGGCAACTATGCTCTTTCCCTGTATGCAGTCAGAATAATATTTTTTTTTAAATAGGGATATAAGTCAATATCATAGAATTCAGCATTTTACATTCCTATCAGTAAAGTACAAAGGTTCCAATATTCCCTGATGGGAATGTCAGGCTCAAGGGAATGATGGCTTTAAAACATCTACGCTTCCTTCTAAGAGTTTTATAAAGGGTTAGCTCTGGCATTGAGGTCTTTGAGCCTTCTGCAGTTCATTTTTATATATGGTGTGAGGTAGGGGTTCAACTTCATCTTTTGCGTAGGGATTTCCTGTTGTCCAGCACATTTTGTTGAACAGACTCTCCTTTCCCCATTGAGGGATCTTGGCACCCTAGTCAAAGATAAACTGATCATAGATATATGGATTTCCTTCTGAAAGCTCATTTCTATCCTACTGACTGTATGTCTATCCTTATGCCAAGACCACACTATCTTGATTACTGTAGCTTTGCAGTAAGTTTTGAAATTGGGAAGGACGGCTCCATCCACTTTATTCTTGTTCAAAATCGTTTTGGTTGTTTGGGGTCCTTTGAATTTCCATCTAAATTTTAGTCTCAGCTTGTCTACTTCTGCAAAAAGGCAGTTGAAATTTTAATAGGGACTGCAATGAATCTGTAGATCAATTAGGGGAGTATTGCCTTATTAACAATACTAGTTATCTTCTGACCCTTGAACATATGATGTCTCTCCTTTATTCGGGTCTTCTTGAGTTTCTTTTAACAACGTTTTATAGTTTTCAGTGTCCAAGTCTTGCACATCTTTGGTTAACCCTATGCCTAAGCATTTTATTAATTTTTCATATCGTAAGTGGAATTGTATTCTTGATTTCATTGCTGGATTTTTCATAGCTAGCATATAGAACTACAACTGACTTTTCAAGTATTGATCTTGTACTCTGCAACCTTGCTTGGCTCACTTACTAGTTTAATAGCTATTGGTGGTAGATTATATATATATATATATATATATATATATATATATATATATACACACACACATAATCATGCCATCAACCAATGGAGATAGTGTCACTTCTTTGCCAATCTGGATGCCTTTTATTTTTCTTGCCTAATTGCTCTCAGGAGAGCCTCCAGCACAATCCTGAATAAAAGTGATAAGAGCAGACATCCTTCTTTTGTTCCTGCTCTTAGGGAAGAAAACCTTCACTCTTTTCACAATTAAGTAGGATGTCAGCAGTGGGTTTTTTGTAGATGCCTTTTATCAGGCTGATGAATATCTTAATTTCTCTTTCATTTTTGAAGGACACTTTTACCAAACATAGAATTCTTTGTTGGCAGGTTTTTTCCCTTCCTTTCATCACTTCAAATATGTGCTCCCACTGTCTTCTGGCCTCGCTGTCTTTTCGCATTTTGTTTTTTAATGGGAAATCAACTGTTAATCTTACGAAGATTCCCTGTGCATGAGTCACTTTTTTCTTGCTACTTTCTCTGTTTTTGGCTTTTGATATAGTGGTTATGATGTGCCTAGGTGAGGATATCTTTGAATTTATCCTACTTGGAGTTTGTTGGCTTTCTTGGATGTGGAGATGTATGTTTTTTCCATCAAATCTGGCACATTACCAGTCATTATTTCTTCAGATAGTTCAACTGATCTGTCTTCAAGTTCACTGATTCCTTGTCAGCCTGCACAAATCAGTTGTTGAGCCCAGGTAGTGAATTTTTTTGGTTTGAGTTATACTTTTCAGTTCTATGATTTTCTTCTTGACTTCTTTTTTATAATTTCTATCAATTGCCTCTATGTGAGACTCCATTTTCATACTTTCATTTAGTTGTGGTTTCCTTTAGTTCTTTGTACATATTTAAAATAGTGGACTGGGGGGGGGGCACCTGGATGGCTCAGTGGGTTAAAGCCTCTGCCTTCAGCTCAGGTCATGATCCCAGGGTCCTGAGATTGAGCCCCACATCGGGCTCTCTGCTCAGCGGGGAGCCTGCTTCCCTTCCTCTCTCTCTGCCTGCCTCTCTGCCTACTTGTGATCTCTGTCTGTCAAAAAAATAAGTAAAAATCTTAAAAAAAAAATAGTGGACTGGGCACCTGGGTGGCTCAGTCAGTTGAGCATCTGCCTTTGGCTCAGGTCATGATCCTAGAATCCTGGGATCAAGCCCCGGGTCGGGCTCCTTGCTCGGTAGGGAGCCTGCTTCTCCCTCTTCCCAACCCCAAGTGTGAGCTTGCTCCCTCTTTCTCACTCGCTCTTGCTCTCTCCTCTCTCAAATAAAAAATAATAAAATTTTTAAAAATAATAAGTAAAATAAAATAGCGGACCTATAGGAGGCTGGGTGGCTCAGTGGCTTAAGCATGCCTTTGCTCAGGTCGTCATTCCGGATTCCTGGGATTGAGCCCTTCCTCAGGCTCCCTGCTCAGCAGGGAGTCTGCTTACCTCTCCCCCCTACACCCCCCACATGCTCTCTCTCTCAAAAATAAATAAATAAAATATTTTAAAAAAAATACAGGGGCTCCTGGGTGGCTCAGTGGGTTAAGCCTCTGCCTTCAGCTCAGGTCATGATCTCAGGGTCCTGGGATCGAGCCCCGCATTGGGCTCTCTGCTCAGTGGGGAGCCTGCTTCCCCCCCTCCCCCTGCCTGCTGCTCTACCTACTTGTGATCTCTCTGTGTCAAATTAATAAATAAAATCTTTTAAAAAATTTTAAAAATACAAAAACAAAATAGTGGACCTAAAGTATTTGTCTAGTAATTCTGGTGTCTGGGCTTCTTTGGGAACAGTTTCTATCAATTGCTTTCTCCCCCATGTTTACAAGATTGTATTTTCTTATGGTTTCTTTGCATAATTCATAATTTTTGTTGAAAACTGCACATTTCATATAATATAATGCAGCAACTCTGGAAATCAGATTCTGCTCCTTCATAGGGTTTGTCATTGCTGCTTCATGTTGTGCTTGTGTGGTGACTTTCCTGAACTAATTCTGCAAAGTCTGTCTTCTAGGTCATGAGCGATCACTGAAGCCTTTGCTCGGTTAACTCAGTGGTCAGCTAATGATTAGACAGAGATTTCCTTAACCTCCTGGAACCAGTAAATCTCCCCCTTTCTGCTGAGAGGTTTGGTTTGCATGTTGGGGCATGCCTTCAACTCTCAGCCAGGCAGTTTCTACCTCTGCCCTTTCACATCTTGCTTGCATGCACCTTCAAAGTCAGAGGTGAGAGATTATTGCTTTCTCAACTCTTTTCCGAACATGCACACAGCCAACACAGGTACATGGATTACAGAACAGCAGAGCTTTTAAAAGCTCCCAGTGGAAAAAATAAAGTAAAATAAATAAAATACCCCCCCATGGACATCTTACTCCTCAGCCTTTCCTTTTATGCTCTGTAAGTCTATTGTCTACCCCAACTGTTATCCATTGCCTCATGCCGCTGTGATGTTAAAATAAACAACAATGTCCCTGTGGAGAGGCTTTAAGCACTGGGGATGGTTTAAGTAAGGTCAAAAAAGGACAACCCTTCCTAGTGAGGTCTTGAGGGGAACCACTAGCTACTAGATGATGGCTATTCTACGTGATCTGGCTACTGCTTAGGTCTCCAACTTTACCTGCCACCTCCTATCCCAGGGTAGCTGGCATTCCTGCCATTTCTTGAACAAGGCTGTTGCTGCCTCAGGGCCTTTGCACATACTGTTTGCCTTTGCCTGAGAAGTTCTTTCCCGTGATCTCTGCGTGGCTGGCTGCATCACTTCATTACCATCTGTGATTAAACAGTACTTCATCAAACAGATTTTCCAAACACCCTCTCTAATAATACCTTCTTCAGACCCAATCCCCATGCTAACACTAGCTAGAATCTCTCTCTCTTTCAGAGTACTTATGACAATCTGGCATGATATCATATACATACTTGCTATTGCCTGATTTCCCTGTTGGATCCTAGGTTCTATGAAGATGAACTCTGACTACATTGTATCCCTAACTCCTAAACAGTGCCCTGAATCTGCTTGTAAATACTTGTTCAAAAATGAACTAGTCTTCGAAGATGGATCTGTATTCTGTCAGCTTAACTAAACTGGACTACACTTCCCAGAATTCCCTTCCTTGTGTAGCTCTCAATTATCATGGGGTACTTGGCCCAAGATCTGGAAGGCAGCCATGAAGGAACAGCCATGCTCCTCTGTGCTCAGGAAGTTGGTGCAAGCGCCAGGCATCTTGTAGAGATATATACTGTTTCTTGTCTGCTGCATCAACTGGTTGGCATGGGGCAGAAGCCAGGCCCACAGTTCCCCCAGCTCTAGCTTCCCCAACTCCTGGGCCAGGGGAATATTGAGCTCTGCGACAAAGAACAACCATACTTTGCATGACATCTTTATTATCGAAGTTGGAGAAGTAGAGTCAGTGAGGGAACAACTCAGTTCCAGTTCCTCCTTGTGGGTTCCAGTTCAGCCGCTAAGGTTCCAGCTTTTTCTCACTCCCTCCAGGTCACAAGTCTCTTCCCTTCCCAACTGCCTCCCCATGGCCTTCAAGGTCTAACGCCAGATACAGACACAACAATGTCACATAAGGCAATGGGTTCCCACAACTGTGCAAGGTCAAATCTTTATAATAGATCCCTTATAATAAGTAGTTCTGCTTCTCTGGTCGAACCCAGCTGACAACACCCCGTGTCCTACATCTCAACCATTCTCTGTCAGTTTATCTCCATCTGCTTTTTTCTTTTTTAAAAGATTTTATTTGAGAGAGAGAGAGAGAGAGAACTCATGAGCAGGGGGCAGGGAACAGGGGGGAGGAGCAGAGGGAGAGGGAGAAGTAGGCTCCATCCCAGGACGCTGAGATCATGACCTGAGCTGAAGGCTGACGTTTAATCCGCTGAGCCACTCCAGTGCCCCATCTGCTTTTAAACAAAGTTTACCAACTTAAAAAAAAAAAAAATCCCTCATCAACCTGACACATCCAACTATAGCCCACTCTTCCCTTTCCAAGTCAACCTTCTTGAAAGACCTGCCTTCACTGACTGTCTTCATTTTATGAAATTCCTCTAGCTCTTGCTAGATCAACAATAAGCTTCATTTGCAAAATCCAAAAAACACATTATTTTTCCAGTTCCCAACTAAGGAAAGCTGGTATTTTTCAGTCATGTTTTCCATGGCTTGGCTCTCGGACCTCCACAAAACTCTCTGCCCTTGGCCTCCGTGGCACCAAAATTTCCTGATTTCCCTCCCTTCTCTCTCCATTTTCCTCTCCCTGGCTGGCTTCTTCTTGACCTGTGTGTTAAACGTTGGGGTCCTCAGGACAGACAAATCCCCTTGGCCCTCTGCCTTCGATGGTCTCCTCCACCCCCATGCCTCCAATTATCACCCAGATGCCAACGTAATTTCCATCTCTCTGGCCTCCAGATCTGCTTAGCAATGTCCACGGTGACCTCAGAGTCAACAAGTCCCAAATCCATTCCTGACCATCCCTGCAATCAGAGGACACCATCATGCTTCCGGTCATGGCCAGAGCCAGAATCCTGAGATCAATCCTTGACTAGGCTTCTTCTCACATCTCCCCAGTCACCAGGTGCTGGCAACTCAGTCTTTCAAATGCCCCCATCCACTTCTCTCCATCCCTATGGTCACCACACTCGTCCTACCTGACACCTTGTCCCCCTCCCCCATCTCATTCTTCACAATGAGGCCTCCCCTTTGCCCGTCCTGCTGCCTCATTCAAATACTTATGGGGTTGCAGCTGTATTCGAGAAGGATCTCTACAAAGTGCAGGTGCAATCATATTTCTCTGCCTTGAACCCTTTTAAGGTTATCCACAGGGTAAAATATAACAGTCCTGGGGCCTTGTGCACCAGCCCTGTCTCCTCAGCCCTACCTTAAGCCCTCTATCTGTCCCTTGTCCATTCTGCAAGCACTTCCCCCTATTCCTGAAATGAAAGCATTTCTCCACCATGTGGCTTTTGCACCCTCTGCCCGGAATGCTCTTCTTGGCCTCCTTTTTCTAGCAAATTCCTGCTCTTCCTTCAGTTGTTGACTTGGACTTCCCTGCTTGCCATCCCCGGATCAGAGTGGTTCTGTCATTCACCCCATAGCACCTGATCTTTAAGGCACATAACGCCTGTCCCTTATATGCTGAACATCTGTCCCCCACCAGGCACATGAGAGTGGCGTGCGGTCCCGTCTTGTCCATCCACCGTATGGACCACGAGGGCTGACGAACTGCCTGCTCATGGCGAGTGAGTAACAACTGCTCATCAAATTAGTAAATTTAAAAGGTCTGACAGCTATCTAGGGCAATAGCCTCATTTTACAGAGAAAGAAAAGGAAAGGGTAAAAGAAAGGAAAGGAGTCAACTATAGCCCAGGGGGAATTGATATTCCTGTTTCCCAGGAGGTAAGTTTTAATCGTGCAGACCGCTTGACCTTGGAATGCTTAGGAGGGACAGAGAGACAGATATGGCTATCTAGACGCGCGCACACACACACAGACACGCACGCGCACACACAGACACGCACGCGCACTCCAAAACATTCCTGCTATAAAACTTACACACAGGAGCAAACTATTCCGGCCATGTCCCCACCTCCTTGCTAAATGTGTCCCAGCCTGCTGCCCGAGAGGGATTTTACTGCTAATCCGTTCTTGGTCTGCTGGTCAGGCAAGGGCAGTGGTGGATGGGACGGGGCATTCTAATTCAAGGACTTTGGGAGTGAGGCTGAAGGATTTGAATTAACTCCAAGAGATCAAACATCGGTCTGCATTACTCACTTGAAATTTAAGAAGCGGG
The DNA here is from genome assembly GCA_004024625.1 of Mellivora capensis. Taxonomy (NCBI): domain Eukaryota; kingdom Metazoa; phylum Chordata; class Mammalia; order Carnivora; family Mustelidae; genus Mellivora; species Mellivora capensis. The sequence goes on from PISX010000519.1 coordinate 218,075, forward strand.
GCAGTGCAGAGAGGGTCCAAGCCTGCATCCAGTGGGGCCATAGTCTAAGCCCAATTGTCCTTCCCAGCTTCCTTTCCCTGTCCTTATTTCCTTCCCATCCCATATCCCCAAATTCCTGCTGTTCCCCAAACTCGACCTTCTTTCATGACTCTGGGGCTTTCTGTAGGATGTTTTCTTTCCTATTTTTCTCTTCTGCCCTCCACTCTACAGCTCCTTCAAGGCAGAGCTGATGCGTTATCTCCTCTGCAAGCTTATCCTTCCCACCCAGAAAGAGTCCTTCCTTCCTTCCAAGCAACCCAGAGCACCCTTCACACCTCGGCTGGTACACTCATGCTAGCTGTTGGTGGGTCTCTCTCCTGCACGAAATTGCGGGCAAAGCTCGGGTCTTTCCTGCACCCTGGACCCACCATGGTGTGTGCCCTGCTGTGTCAAAATCTTGGGAGGTGCTGTCTGCAAACGCACCAGGGTTTCCTTCGTTTGGGCAGAGCAGAACCTTGCAGAACTTTCTATGGTCAGAAAGTGAGACCCCTCCCCGCCCCGCCATAGAAACCAAAGGCCCCCAGCCTCGCCATGAGTCGCCAAGCCTGAGGGGCCCCAGGGAGTCCGGGCTCCAAAGGAGAGCCCACTGCGCTGTAGCTGCCGGCGTGGGGGAGGAGGGGCTCTCCGCAGAGATCCCAGAGGACTGAGTCACTGGAAGGCAGCCAAGTGCGGCCGGATGAGAGGGAGCTGGGTTAAGGAGAGATCTGCTTGGCCACCCCTCCGGATGAGGACAGCCGGGACACAAAGCTCCACCTGTCAGGCCCTCCTCCGCCTGGTGCTCCCAGGCCTGGCCCCATGCCCACCGCCAGCAGCTGCTTCCCTCCCTCCCTCCATGGGCAGCCTTTGGTTCCCCTCCCGGGGACAGCTGTACCACACCAGCAGGTGGGAGGGGGCTCAACACGGACCTCCCAGCTCTGGCTGCTAATGGCAACCTTCAAATCACGGGAGAGCCAGCAGCAGAGAGTAGCCCCATGGCACCTGGGTGTCCCCAACTTGAGTGACAAGTAAAAGTGCTTCCAGGTGACCAGAGGCGCTCTTCGAGGCCCCCTTCATTTTCTCCAAGGTCCCCTGGCTCAGCTCCACGCTATGGCCATGCCCTCTGCCCTCTGCAGAGCCTCGCGGACAGCCTGCAGGCAACCCAGACAGCAAGACAAGAAAGCAAACCAGCAGAGCAAATGTCTAAAGAGAAACGCAGAGCAGAATTTTATTTTTTATTTTTGAAATGAATTTTTTTTCATAAAGGTAATAGCAACTCATGGGAAATGACTGACACAGGTGTCTACACATACGTGTATGAGTATATGTCTACACATACGTGTATGAGTATATGTCTACACATACGTGTATGAGTATATGTCTACACATACGTGTATGAGTATATGTCTACACATACGTGTATGAGTATATGTCTACACATACGTGTATGAGTATATGTCTACACATACGTGTATGAGTATATGTCTACACATACGTGTATGAGTATATGTATACATATACGTGTATGATGTATACACATACGTGTATGAGTATATGTATACACATACGTGTATGAGTATATGTATACACATACGTGTATGAGTATATGTATACACATACGTGTATGAGTATATGTATACATATACGTGTATGAATATATGTCTACACATACGTGTATGAATATATGTATACATATACGTGTATGAGTATATGTATACATATACGTGTATGAGTATATGTCTACACATACGTGTATGAATATATGTATACATATACGTGTATGAGTATATGTCTACACATACGTGTATGAGTATATGTATACATATACGTGTATGAGTATATGTATACATATACGTGTATGAATATATGTATACATATACGTGTATGAATATATGTATACATATACGTATATGAATGTGCAACGTAAAGAAAAGTCTTGGCTGTGCCCTGGCACGTGGCGGCAGGCTCCTTGGAGTACGTTCAACGACTGTGTTTCCAGGAAGAGCCCTTGCCACAAATCACGAGAACAGAGCGAGGACTGGTACATCCTAGGCCTGGTACAGAGACGCCAACCGAGTGGGCTGAGACAAGTGCGCCATCGCTGCCATCCGGAAACTTGACAACGGCAGCAACCTTTGCTACGATGTACGGAAGATGGTTTGGAGCCCTACTGGGTATTAGGGGGTGTTTTTTTCTTTTAATCTTAAATGTGAAGTCCCTGGGGTGAAGGGCTCCTTGAACTTTGTGTCCTTGGTCCCTTGTGCAAAACGGGTACCTGTAAGTGCTTGAGAGTCAGTTTCGCCCATTTTGCATCTCCCAGCATACCCAGCAGAGTCAGGTGCCGCAGCCCTAGTGAAGGCGGAAGGCTTTACTCAGATAATCCAAAGGGGACAGGGAGAGCCCTAGCAGAAGCCCTCGCAGAAGAAAGGGGCTCCACTTTCTTTTTTTTTTTTTTTAAGATTTTATTTATTTATTTGAGAGAAAGAGAGAAAGAGAATGAGAGAGCATGAGAGGAGAGAGGTCAGCGGGAGAAACAGACTCCCTGGCGAGCAGAAAGCCTAATGTGGGGCTCGATCCTGGGACTCCAGGATCATGACCTGAGCTGAAGGCAGCCACTTAACCAACTGAGACACCCAGGCACCCCGGCCTCCACTTTCTGATCATCCCTGCCACCCAGGTCCTGGGAAACCGTGCTGAGACAGGCTGGGTAACTGTGCGGAGTTAAGGAAATGGTGTGTGTGTGTGTATATATATTTTTTTTTTCTTAAACATTTTATTTATTTGAGAGAGAGGAAGAGTGCATGCACAAGATGGGGGAGGGAGCAGAGGGAGAAGCAGACTCCCCGCTGAGCAGGGATCCCGATGCAGGACACAATCCAAGGACTCAAGGATCACGACCTGAGCTGAAGGCCGATGCTTAACTGACTGAGCCACCCAGGCACCCCAAGGAAATGGTATATTTTTCATTATTTAATATTCCACTCCGAGAGGTAACATTTTTATTTCCTTTTTCCAACGCTTTCATTTGATCTTTATTTTTACGAACAGACATAAAAATCTTAAAAAAAAACAAACAAACACAGGTGGCTAAACCATAATCCTGATAAGCATTTAAATGTCACATTCCCCCTGGAGTTTAAGAATTTCACTTGTTAAAAATAATATAAATGTGGGGCGCCTGGGTGGCTCAGTGGGTTAAAGCCTCTGCCTTCGGCTCAAGTCATCATCCTGGGGTCCTGGGATCGAGCCCCGCTTCGGGCTCTCTGCTCCGCGGGGAGCCTGCTTCTTCCTCTCTCTCTCTGCCTGCCTCTCTGCCTACTTGTGATCTCTGTCTGTCAAGTAAATAAATAAAATCTTTAAAAATAATATAAATGTAATTTTATATGACTGCATAATATTCCTTCCTATGGATATATTCATCCATTCAACAACTATTTATTTTATGCCTACTGTGTGCTAGGCATTTTTTAAGCAATGGGTTTATCAGAAATTACTCATCCAGGGGCGCCTGGGTTGCTCAGTGGGTTGAGCCTCTGTCTTCAGCTCAGGTCATGATCTCAGGGTCCTGGGATCCGGCCTCACATCCGGCTCTCTGCTCAGCGGGGAGCCTGCTTCCCACCCCCCCTGCCTGACTCTCTGCCTACTTGTGGTCTCGCTCCCTCTGTCCAATAAATAAATAAATAATCGTAAAAAGAAAAAAAAAAAAAAGCTCACTTAAAAAAAAAAAAAAAAAGAGGGGCGCCTGGGTTGCTCAGTGGGTTAAGCCTCTGCCTTCAGCTCAGGTCATGATCCCAGGGTCCTGGGATCAAGCCCCGCATCAGGCTCTCTGCTCAGCGGGGAGCCTGCTTCCCCCTCTCTCTTTCTCTGCCTGCCTCTCTGCCTACTTGTGATCTCTGTCAAATAAAATCTTTAAAAAAAAAAAAAAGACATTAGTTATCTACCTCCTGTTGAATGTGGAAGTTGTTTACAATTTTTCAACACTGTGATAAGCATCTTTGTTTGTAAGAGGATTTTGTATATTTCAAGTTCTTTTCCTAGGACAGATTCTTAGAAGTTGAATTAGTAGGTCAAAGAGTAATAAATAACATTGTCAACACATTCTGTCCAAATGCTTTCCAAAAACTCAGGCCAATTTGTACTTTCTTTATCAGAAGAGTGCCAATTTCATACATCCTGACATGATCCAATTTTCTCACTAGAAAGAAACATATGAGTATTTTCTTTGATCATTTTGTATTTCTTACTTACTAGTTTTTCTTGTGTTTATGAATTGTTTCCCTCCTTTGTGAGTCATCTATTCCTATCCAGTCATCTATGGGAGCATCTTACTTAGAAGTTTAAGTTCTTTATATAGTCGGGCAACTGGGTGGCTCAGTCAGTTAAGCGTCTGCCTTCGGCTCAGGTTATAGTCTAGGGGTCCTGGAATCAAGTGCCATGTTGGGCTCCCTGCTCAGCAAGGACTCTGTTTCTCCCTCTGCCCTTCTCCTTGCTCATAGCTGCTTTCTCTCTCTCTCAAATCTTTTTAAAAATCCTTTATATAGTAAAATATTTACCCTCTCACTTTTAAAAGCATTATTTCCTTTCTGAGAATAGCTATGATTTTTATCCTTTTACTAATTTTAAGGTTTTGATAAAGATCATCAAAACCACACATGAATGTAGTCTCAAAAATCAAGCCATCAAGAAAGTGAAAAGACAATCCACAGAGAATGAGGAAATATTCGCAAATCACATGTCTGATCAGAGTCTAGGATCCAGAGTATATAAAGAACTCTTGCAACTCTGCAATGAAAACAAAAACAATCCAATCGAAAAATAGGTAAAGAACATAAATAAACATCCCTCTAATGAAAACACACAAATTGCTAATACACATATGAAGAGATAACTCAACATTATTAGTCATTAGGGAAATGACAACAAAAAACCACAATGAGATACTACTTCACATCCACCGGGCTGGGTATACAAAAGAAAGAAAAGAAAAACGAGGAGAAAAGAAAAGAGAGAGGAAGAGAAAAAAGAGAGAGAGAAGGCGAGAGAGAAAGGGAGAGAAATAAGATAGATAGAAAAAAAAGAAAGAAAGAAAGAAAGAAAGAAAGAAAGAAAGAGAAAAGAAAAGAAAAGAAAAGAAAAGAAAAGAAAAGAAAAGAAAAGAAAAGAAAAGAAAGAGAGAGGTGTTGGCAAGGATTAGGAGAAATTAGAACTGTGGCCCTGTGCTGGTGGGAATGGAAGATGGTGCAGCTGCCGTGGGAAACAGTTTGGAAATTCCTCAGTGAGTTAAACAGCATTACCGTATGACCCAACAATTGTGCTCCTATACCAGGTAACTGAAAACAGGTATTTGGACAAATACCTGAACACCGATGTTCACAGCATCACCAGGCACGATGGCCAAAATGTGGAAATAACCCAAATATCCTTTGGTGAACGAACAGGTAAACACAGGTGTTATGGGCCTCCTGCTGGAACAGGATTCAGCCACGAAAAGGAATGAAGAAACAGTGACACATGCTATACCACGCACGTACCTCAAGAACATGGCGCTAGGTAAAGAAGCCAACACAAAAGGTTGCACGCCGCAGAATTCCAATTGCACAGACCTCCCGAAATAGATACATTCATAGAGATAGACACTGAACTGGTGGTTGCCAGGAGCTGGGGGTGGGGGCAAGGAGACAGGAATGTGACTGCTTCATGGGTTTCCTTTGTGGGGGAGGAAGAACATGTCTTGGGACTAGAGACAGACAGCGGTTGCACAATACTGTGAATGTATTTAATGCCACTGAAATGCACACCTGAAAATGATTAACGGAAAGAGCGCCTGGGTGGCTCAGTTGGTTAAGCAGCCGACTCTTGATTTCGGCTCAGGTCATGGTCTTGGGGTCCTGGGATCGAGCCCCATGTCGGGCTCCACGCTCAAGAGGGAGTCTGCTTCAGGATTCTCTCTCTCCTCCTCTCTGCTCCTACCACGGCTCCCACGTGTTCAGTCTCTCTAAAATAAATGTCTTTAAACACATTTTTTAAAATAAAATGGTTAACAGTTAATTGTTTTTGAAATGGAAATTAAAAAAAAAAAAAATCAAGTGCTAAAGACACTTTTTTTTTTTTTTTAAAGTAGTCTCCATGCCCTCCACAACCCTGCAATCAAGATCAAGGGTCAGGTGCTCAGCAGCGCCCCCTAAGGACAGCTTCCAATAAACCACCCGCAGTTACTTGTTTTCCCCTCTCTACCCTTCCAATTCTACTTCCCAAAGACAGTCTTACTTTTTACCTCTTTTCCCTTCTAGTAGTTAGTAATAAACTTGATGTTTCCAATTATTATACGTACAGTTTCTTCATTTACTAATCTGAAATGCTACCTAATGACTTCCTAATATGATAGCTAAGGCATAGTTCCCTTAGATAGCCAACCATCTCTACTTCCTAGTCTGCTCAACGCAGATACACAAATATTTCAGTGAAATAATCAGTGTTTAAATGATGACTGTATAAATGTCATTCTGCACACAGACAGGTGGGGAATGATTACATTTCCATTCTCGTCCCATTTTTTTTTCTTGAATAATTGCTTTGTTGTTTTATTTGCATAACCTTCTACATACATGTTCTGAACTTCTCCAAAATACTCTACTATAGGAGATATTGTGTGGGGGGTCTTGTTTCCAGGAGGCGTCCCTTGGAGCCGCTCACCTGCACTGGGTCCGCTTCTCCTATACCTCATGCTGTCTTCTACCTCGCTTCTGTTGAAGGCACCTCCCATAAAAAGGAATCACAGAGGGGCACCTGGGTGACTCAGTCGGTTAAGCATCTGGCTCTTGGGTTTTGGCTCAGGATGTGATCTTAGGGTCCTGAGACTGAGCCCCATGTTGGCTGTCCACTTGGCAGGGAGTCTACTCCCCCCCCCCAGCCCCTCCACCCATTCACGCACCTCCTCAACCCTCTCTCTAAAATAAAAAATAAATAAATCTTTAAAAAAAAAAGGAACCAAAGGAATATCTTTTTCTTCCATCCTTGGTTATCTGAAAGTATCTGTGTTCTGCTTTCATACTTTATTAATCACTTGGGTATGAAGTAATACACAGAAAAATCATTTCCTCCAGAATTCTGAAGGCATACAACACCTAGAGTCCAGAGTCACTCTTGCAAAGTTCAATGCCATCCAATTCCCATTTCTGTGCCTGGAGCCTGTTGTTCCTCTCCAGGAAATTGTAGAGTCCCCTCATGAACCCTGTTGACATAAAATTTCACAATGTTGCACCTTGGTGTGACTTTTGTCTTTTACTGTGCTGGGCACCTGTGGTCCACAGATGTTCTGGTACACCTTCTTTGGCTTCCTCATCTCTGTTGTCTCTGTTTCTCTTTCTAGAACTCCATTTTTATACTGAACCTTCTGGATGGATGCTCCATGTCTCTTGTCTGCTCTGTGTACTTTTCAACTTCTTGTCCTTCTTTGCTACTTTGTGAGAGATTTCCTTGACCTTATCTTCTCTACCTCGGAATGAAATTCGGAGTCCAGGGATTTCTTGAACTCTATGTGCACACTATCTGGAAGTTTCTGAAGTTTTCTTCTGAACTTGCATTGTCTTTGTTTCTTACAGATAGCTTCGTCATGATCATTTTAGTTCTTTTGTTCATGCAGCCTTCCCTTCCCTTATGTGTCAGCTGACCCCTGGTTAGCTGTTTATATTAGCTTCCGTGTAGAAGTTCCAATGGCAGAACTCATCAACTGGCAAATTTCATTTTTGGGAGGGGGGTCAGGGTGAGAGCCTCACACCGGTGCCTCCCGGAGATCTGGTTGTGAAGGGCTTTGTTCTGAGGCCTTGGGTTTCTCCAGAAAACATCTGATCACTGGTCTGGGAGATGGATATCCTTGGCTCATCTGGATGGAGTGCAAGTTCCGATCAAATCCCCTTGTTTTCAGCACCGGGGTACCCCACCCTCTGCCACATAGAATCTCTGAGTTGGGAATTCATCTGGGTCCATTTCTCCAATCTGGTCCATAGCTGCCAGATAAATGCCTGTGCTGGAAAGCAGCAGGGGGGTGGGAGGGCCAGTTCTTACAGACTGATACCCTTTGACCTGATTTCAGCCCTCCCCTACACCTCCCGCACCACGATGCTTCCAAGCTCAGGCTCGTCTGGGCCCAGCGCAGCGTATCTACTCTCCTGTTAGTACCCTCTTTAATTCTTTCCAAAATGTATTGAAACATCTCACTTGATAATGATCCCACCCCATTCATTCTTGTGGATTTTTCTCATTCTTCTTTATTATTACTGTAGCCAATCTTGGGAGATGTGTGCGTGTAACCAGTCTGCTACTTTAGATGTTATTGTACTGGGACATGTGAAACCCGGTAAAGGTCGAAATATGTCCCCTCCCAAGGATATGCTAAAGTCCTAACACCCAGTTACTTTGAAAAAGGGTTGGTTAAGTTGAGATGTGGTCCCACTGGCATAGGGTGGGACCTTAATTCCATACGACCAGTGTCCTTATAAGAAGAGAGAGAGACACGGGGCTCCTGGATGGCTTAGCCGGTTATGTGGCCAACTCTTGATTTCGGCTCAGATCGTGATCGTGGGGTCCTGGGATTGAGCCCCCCATCTGGCTCCACGCTCAATAGGGAGTCTGCTTAAGATTCTTTCACTCTGTCCCTCCCCCAACTCGAGTGCACGTGCTCTCTCTCAAATAAATAAATCTTTAAAAAGAGAGAGAGAAGAGAGACAGAACAACACATAGGGAGAACCCCAGGTGACAATGGGGACAGAGACGGGAATAATGCATGTACAAGTCAAGGAACACTGAGGTCTACCAGCAAACACCAGTCACTAGAAGGAGCAAGGAAGAATTCTTCCCTATAGGTTTCAGGGGGAATCTGGCTCTGCCAACAGCTCCAGCTTGCCATTCTGGCCTCCAGAAAAGTGAGGTGATACATTTCTGTTGTTTCAAACCACCCAGTTTAGGGTACTTTATTACAACAGCCCTAGGGAACTAACACAGAGCCCTTAACTTTTTGTGATCAGGAAAGTCAATGTTTCTTTCACTGTGCTATTTTTGACTGCTTTAAAACTCAGAAGCCCTCCTCTTCCCCCAAAAGCTTCCTTCTATAGTCTTCAAGGGCTTTTAAAAACATTTTTATTTATTTATTTATCAGAAAGAGTACAACAGGGGGGGAACAGCAGGCAGAGGGAGAAGCAGGTTCCCCTCTAAGCAGGGAACCCAACACGCGACACAATTCCAGAACCCTGGGATCACGACCTGAGCTTAAGGTGGTCGCTTAACCCACTGAGCCACCTAGGTGTGCCTCAAATTTACGTATTAATCCATCTAGAATTTATCTAGGCATACAGCCTGAGGTGAGACTCTCCCCATGAACAGCTAACAAGATGCCTAATCCTGCCTAATTTATCAAAAAGATCTTTCCATCCCCGTTGACTTCCAAGGTCCCCTCTGTCCTACAGTTAATTTACAAGTCCATAAAAATATGTTTCTGGGCTATTAATTCTATTCTACTGATCTGTTTATGCTTAAGCCATTAATTACGTCAGTTTTAATCATTAAAACGTGTTTGAATCTTTAGCAGGGCAAGCTTCTCCTCAACACAATCTTTTGCAAAGTTTTAAAGTGACTCTCGTTTGTTCTTCCAGATAAACCTTAGGAAAACCTGAGTCCCCAAATAAATCCTCTATCAGGGTTTCCGTTGTACTTGGGAGAAGTATAAATTACACCGGGAAGAGCGGACATTTCTATAAATTCCAGAGCTGCCATCCAGAAACAAAGCGTGTCTCTCCATTCATTCATCTGCTTTACAGCTCTCAGTAAACTTTATGATTTTCAACGGGGGCCCCTCCATCTACAATACCCCCCAAAGCTGCTCCTTACCCTTCATTGTTATAATGAGAATCGGCAACTGTTCTAAACACTTTTATAAGCATCATCTCACCAAATTCTTGCAATGGTATCTATTATTTCCACTTCTACATTAAAAACTGAGGCACACCGAGATCATTAGTACAAAATCATAGCAGGTTCCAACCCAGGCACCTTTACTCTGGAGCCCACAGTTTTATCTGAAAAATACTTTTTTACTATCCAGCCATAAAAAGGAACGAGGATGCCTTTTATATGCTGGTATAAAAAGACTGCCCAGATAGCTGGTTAAGTGAAAAGCAAGATTCTGAACTATCATTTGTAGAAAAAGTGGGGAAAAGGCTCATAATTTCAGGATATTCATGTTTGCTTGTACATAAAAATATCTGGAGACCCAACAAGAAATTATTAAATGAGTAGTTCTCTCTTGGAGCTGAACAGGAATGAGGCAGCTAAGGGACAAAGGTGGGAGGGATCTTTTCACTTTTTTTTTTTCCTTTAAAAAAATTCTTTTTTAAGGGCGCCTGGGTGGCTCAGTGGGTTAAAGCCTCTGCCTTCGGCTCAGGTCATGATCTCAGGGTCCTGGGATCGAGTCCCGCAGTGGGCTCTCTGCTCAGCGGGGAGCCTGCTTCCTCTTCTCTCTCTCTCTGCCTGCCTCTCTGCCTACTTGTGATCTCTGTCAAATAAATAAATAAAATCTTTTAAAAAAATAAAAATAATAAAAATTCTTTTTTCATTAAAAAAATCTTTTTTTCATTTTGCCTATTTAAAAATTACATACATTTTTAAAAACTTTAAAATAAAATGCATGACACTCAATAAATATGATTCACAAGTTCAGATTTGTATAAAGCTGTGTTTATGATCTTGCTGTTTTGGTGACTAGGATCTGTTTTCTAAGGTCCTTTCAAGCTGGCTGCTCTTACGTAGGAAAATAAACAATTGATTTTTACATGTCTTGCTCCCGGCACTTGTATTCCTGATGCTGACCTTGCCTGTTAATTCTCTTTTCCATTGATTCTCCTGGGTTTTCAGTGGGCAGGGGTCTGGGCTGGTTCCATAAATGTATTTCGGCAGGTCGGGGCTGAAAATTCAGAGTGGTGAGGACCATGGGAGCAGGAGAGTGTGCTCTCCATATAAAGACATCAAGTTCCAATTTTTTAAAAAACACTGTGTGAGCCAAACAAAACAAGCCCAGGAAAGAATCCTGTCTCCAGGACGCCAGTCTGTGGCCTGTGTGTGTGCTGTACCCTCTGTTCACTCACACTTTTCCCTTCCCTTCCCCTCGGCTCCACCCCTCATTCCTCTGAGGCCTTCCTGGCTGCTCTGGTCTACACTGACTTTCTCCCCTTTTGCCCATGGCCATCAGGTTTAGAATCACTGCAAGCTGCAGCGTGGCCGTAAGCTCTTGATTAAGCAACTTGAAGCCGTTCATCCTGCCTTCCTGGGCTCTCCCCACCCATGTTGGCATCTTCGGCTTCTGTGCTTAGTGGACTGCGGTGACCGTTCAGCCCACTGGGGTCTTGGAGGAACTTGAACTCAGCAGTCAAGTCTGATCCGTCACTGATTCCTGGCACCCGGCACAGCAGGCACCGAGGAGACTTGACGCGCTGAACGATGATCCCTCTCGGGGCCCGTCTGTTGCCAGGCAGACATGTCAACTAACTCAGGAATTCAGAGCCCCGACAGAACTGTGGAGAACATGCCAGAGAGGACGACAGGACCCCCGCCCTCAAGGGACAGTGCACAGCCTCCATGAGGGCTGGATCTGGCATTTAGAGCAAGCCCCCCAAAATATATTTGTTAGTGGGGCGACACGGAGCTTACCACCCGTACACTCACCCAAAATACAGCCACAGCAGAGGTGAAAGAACATGTGGAGAAAACCAGTGAGAAGGAGCTTAGGACACGGGAACAAAGATTCATAGGGCTCCACGATGCTGGCAGGGAGCACCCATCTAGCCCCTCACGGAGACGTGAATACTTTCACTCCCAACGGAGAGGGACTGCTGCCCTGCCTCTCCCGAGGCCATGAGATCATGCCTATCACGTTCTCACCAAAACTCTACCACGCATGGCTGCCCTCATGCCAGGGGTGAGGAAATGGAGACTGGGACAAGTGACATGACTTGCCCAAGATCACACACGGAATTAGTCCTATGGCCAGAACTGAACATGGATCTCTGACTCTGCCTCCAGAGGGTTCTTTCCTGACCTTGTGGGTAGGAATTCTGGAGAGGTGGCAGGGGTTTGAGTGATCTAATCTATAAAGCAGAAGCTCTCGGTTAATTTCTGTCCCACTGCACCGTGAGGGAGGCTGAGGGTCAACAGTAAATAAGACAGATTCTTCTGTTGCTCATGGAGCCCCATTCCAGCCTTGGCAGGGGAGGGAGATACGCGATATAACCCCCCCTTCCAAAAAATTCCAAGATGATCCTACCCGGTGATTCATGGTATGAAGAAGACACAAAGATATAATAGTGAGTTGGGGTGTACCTTAGCTTTTGGGGGTCGGGTGTCAGAAGAAGCCCCTTTAAAAAAGTGGCAGCCATTGGGCAGAGAGCATATGGCAGATGCAAAGTTTCTAAGAGAGGAGCAAGACAGGTAGAAAGACCAAAGGACTGTAGGCCAGTGAGCGTAATGAGGCTGGTAGGGCATCAGGGATAGCATATAGACGATGTTCCAGTTCACTTACTGAAGGCAGGTTTTATTTTAAGCCATCAGGAAGCCATTTGAAGGTTTTAAGCAGGGTGGTAAAATAATCAGATTTATGTCTTTTTAATTTATTTTATTTTTAAAGATTTATTTATTTGAGAGAGAGAAGCGTGCACGCAAGCATGGGGGTGGGAGTTGGGAGGGGCCAAAGGAGGGGGAGAATCTGAAGCAGACTCCAAACTAACCACAGAGCCTCATGTGGGGCTTGATCTCATGACCCCAAGATCACGACCTGAGCTGAAACCAAGAGTCAGACACTTAACCAACTGTGCTACCCAGGCGTCCCTATTTCACTTATTTATTAAGATTTTATTTTTTTTTTAATTTTTAAAAATTTTTTATAAACATATAATGTATTTTTATCCTCAGGGGTACATGTCTGTGAATCGCCAGGTTTACACACAAGATTTTATTCATTTTTAAGTAATCTCCACAACCAACTTTGGGACTTGAACTCACAACCCTAAGACCAAGAGTCACCATCTCCAATGACTGAGTCAGCCAGGCACCCCTGATTTATGTGTGTGTTTTGCCTTTTTTTTTTTTTTTTTTTTAAGAAGATCTCTCTGGTTGCTTTGTAGAAGATGAAGAGTAGGGAACTAACACTTGGGTAAAGAGAACAGCCTGGAATTGTCATCCATAAGATCTCTCCCACATAACATGCAGACATGCTAGGAGAAAAAAATGTATTTATCATTGAGCCCAATGTGGGGCTTGAACTCATAACCCTGAGATCAAAACCTGAACTCGATCAAAAGTCAGGTGATCGGGACGCCTGGGTGGCTCAGTTGGTTAAGCGGCTGCCTTCGGCTCAGGTCATGATCCCAGCGTCCTGGGATGGAGTCCCACATCGGGCTCCTTGCTCGGCAGGGAGCCTGCTTCTCCCTCTGCCTCTGCCTGCCACTCTGTCTGCCTGTGCTCGCTCGCTCTCTCCCTCTCTCTCTGACAAATAAATAAATTAAAAAAAAAAAAAAAAAGTCGGGTGATCTACCGAATGAGCCACCTAGGGGGAAAAAAATTAAAACTATTATTAACATGTAGATGAACCCGAAAGCATCTCCAGGTACCAAAAAGCTACTGTAGCATATGGGATGTGAACACACATACTACAGGATCAACAAACCAGATATATGCTATAATTAGGGGCCAAAGCTGAGACCACTGAGTGTGTGTGCACCAGGGATATGGAACTGAATTCCTAGACAAAGCTGGAAGCCCCAGACCCTTGGTGGGGAAACCAGCAAGAAGCCAGAGTCTCTGGCCAGTGCTACATGTATGTGACAAGTTCCCCTACTATTTATGCAGTGTGGAAGCGTTGCCCTGGAAAATCACATAAAACTTGACTTGGAACCAATGAGCCCTGTAGGACGTAGCAAAGACAACTATGTAACTGTCCCAAGGGATGTTGCCATAATACAGGGCACTGCAGGACCCCACAGAATATAATCTCCACCAAAGATGATCTCACAGACAAAAATGACAAAAGATACAGTGAAAATCAAATGCTAACAGGGAATGAAGTACCCCAGAACTATATTGTTCAAGGGTAACCTGGCCGGCTCAGTTAGTGTAACGTGTGACTCCTGATCTTAGGGTTGTGAGTTCAAACTATGCTGGGTGTGAAGACTGCTCAAAAATAAAATCTTAAAAATAAATAAAATTTAAAAATTTTAAAAAAATAAAATAAAATATTCAACAAGATAGTCTAGAAACCATACAGCGTAGATAAGACATTACAGGTAAAGAGCGAGTGAGTTTTAAAAAGGACCAAATAGATATTCTAGAAATCAAAGAGTAGATTAGACACAACCAAAGAGAGAATTTGTGAATAGAAGATGAATCTGAGGAAATCACTCAGAGTGAAAACAGAAAGAAAAATAGACAAGAAATATGAAAATCATTAAATGAAATGGAAGCAAAATGAGATATTCCACAATACACTTAATAGGAGTTGAAAAAGAGAATAAAGAAATCAAAGGCAATAATCAGAGAGATAATGGCCGAGAATTTTCCAAAATTACAGTGAAAGCTAAAACAAGTTCCAAAAACAATAAAATAAATCCCCTAGTGCACATAGTGCACCACATGAAAAGAAAAGAAAAAAACTATCAGAGAGAAAGGTAGATTATCCATGAGGGACTGACAATTAGATGAAGTAAGTGCCTGAAGACAACGGAACTGCTTAAAAGCGCTGAAGAAAAAGAGCCCAGGGTACCTGGGTGGCTCTGTCGATTAAGCACTTAAGCATCATCTGACTTTGGGCAAGATCTCAGGGTTGTGGGATCGAACCCCGAGTCAGGCTCTGTGCTCAGCATGGAGTCTGCTTGTCCCTCTCCCCCTGTTCCTCCTCTTGCACGCTCTCTCTCTCAAATAAATAAATAAAATATTTTTTAAAAAAGAAAAAGAGCCAACAGTGTGGTGAGGAGGAAGCAGGATCCTAATCCTGTTCCATCTGCTAGTCTCCTTCCAGCTGGTATCCCAGCAGCAGGTAGCAGGAGGGTGAGCTTGCCGGATACTGGAAGGTTCTCACCATGGTACCATAGGCACCTGGCACTGCCATGCCTCACTGTGTCGATGGGCAGAGAGCATATCACTGCTTGCAGCCACGATGACTAGAAGGAAAATCAATTCTGCTGAACTGAAAGAAAAACCCCAAGAAGATCAATGAATAGTCCTCTAATCTGGCCTTGAAAAACATGAAATATAGGGGCACCTGGGTGGCTCAGTTGGTTAAGTATCTGACTCTTGATCTCAGCTCAGGTCTTGATCTCGGGGTTCTGAGTTTGAGCCCTGTGTTGGGCTCCACATTGGGCATGGAGCCTACTAAAAAAAAAAAAAAAAAAAAGTAATTGGAAAAGATAAATCTTCTGACCAAAAAACTCTCAACAAAATGGGCAGAGGAGGATCATTAAGCAGAGACTAAAGATTCAGCAGCAGAACAAGAATCTAAAATTGAGGCTATCTCGGGCCCAAATGCAGTGGGAGACAAACCAGTCTTAGACCAGTCTCAGTGGTGGTTCTTATGTACTATTTCTCCTACAATTCTAAGGAACAGCTTCATCAATCATTTTGGAAACTCAAGTTTTCTGTAATTCTAGAAATGTAGTTTTAAAGCAGCAGGGCGCCTGGGTGACTCAGTTGGTTAAGCCTCTGCCTTCGGCTCAAGTCATAATTCCAGGGTCCTGGGATCGAGCCCCACATCGGGCTCTCTGCTCAGCAGAGAGCCTGCTTCTCCCTGCTGCTCTGCTTACTTGTGCTATCTGTCAAATAAATAAATAAAATTTTAAAAAAATCAAGAAGCATGGCATCCCACCATATCCCACGTTTTAATACAACTTTAAGTACAAATGACTTAAGAGATAAAATCATGTGCTAGTTAAACCAGAAATTAATGGAATGTTGGATTAAGAAAGGCTTTGTTTGATGTAAACTTAACATTCCACAGGCTGTGAGGAGCATTATAAAAAGTTCTCTAAAATACACATAGCCCAAAGGACAGAGTCATTTTAAATGACCCTTCTTTCATATTTGTAGGGTTGTTTTTTTCCCCTACTAGCATTGTCTCTGTGTCTTCTACATGTTCTTTTATTTCCTTATCAGAGTTGCACACTTTCTGTGGCAAGATCCTGGTAGGAAGGAAGGTCCAGAACTTCCCCAAACCTGTTAACGGCCCGTGGATATAATATGTAAGGAGTCACATCCTATACAATCAGGATGTTGCTCGGAAAAGGCCTGCGAGCTAGAAATATTTGAGGATTCCCAGGGCTGGTGTCCTCTGCTTGTGGATAAAATGTCTCCAAATTTTAAGCTGAAACACTGGCTAAGTAACTTTTTCTTTTAAGATTTTATTTATTTAGTTGGGGGGGGGGGCAGGGACAGAGGGAGGTGGAGAGAGAATCTTGAGCCAACTCCCCACTGAGTGCAGTGCCCGACACGGGCTCGATGCCACAACCCCGAGATGGGGACCTGAGCCAAAACCAAGAGTCAGACCCTTAACTGACTGAGGCACCCCTGGCTAAGTGACTCTTAAGCAAGGCCTTGCAGTTACATTGCCTAGACTTTTTAATACCAGCATTCCCTCGGGATGTTTGCGTACTGATCAGCAAACAAGTACTAATAAAATCATGGTTGTGACAGAGGGAAAAACGATGGAGATACGGAGACCTCTTCAGACAAAGACTAAGACGGTTCACTGCAATTTTTTACAGAAAGAGCTACAACGTTTCTCTCCCAAAGAAATAATAAATGCAGCCCTGAAGAAAGTTCTGGAGAAGTCCTAAAATAGCCCTATTTATATTCTAGCAGGAATATTTGAGTAACGAAACAGTATCCCCAAAGTCGTGTACTCTCTTGACATTACCCTGACCATGCAGTGGGCCCAAGGTGGAAGCGGGAAGAGGGAGCTGGTGGGAAGCCATCTGCCGCCATGAAGCCACCCCCTCCGTGTCATGGCGGCAAAGACCCCTGGGCCCCATCCCACTCCTTCTTCTGCCTTTGTCACCTGCTGCTCATCAGCCAGTGACTGGGAGAGGACAATGCCCTCTACCCTCTTCTGGTTGGGGAGGGCAGCTCTCCTGGGCTTGGCAGGGAAGGCGCATTTGTCCAAGGTCACTGTCCAGGGCAGGAGGTATTTTTAAATAGAGATAAGAAGGAGTTATCAAATAAACCAAAAAATCACTGCCTGGCCCCAGAACCCTAAATTCTGAGGCCCACGCTGGTGACAAACACTGGTGATCCCATAATGCAGATGCTAATACTATGGCTCTGCCCCCCCCCCCAGACCCACAGAAGCACGGGTGTAACTTCATGCCTCTTTCCAGAAAAAAAAAATTATTTTCTTCCCCGTCTTCTCTGTTCAGACATAACATCATCAACACAACTCTTTAAATATCTGTGCTGGGAGGCTATATTTAGTGACTGTTTGGCCCTTAAAATGAGCCTGATTTCCTGTGGCAAAAAGTTCTCAGCAACAAGGAGAGAGAGAAGTCAGAGAATTCTGGAGAATTCTGAAGTACTAAGGAACAGCTTTAAGGCTTGAGATGTTCACACAGTGTAAGAAAAGGAGTCAATTGCTTCGTCTGCAGAGGTGACTGGGACCAAAGAGAGGGGGAGAAAAATCATAATCAAAGGGTGTGTCTGGCCGGAACACTTCTGAAGTCATCCCAGAGAAGAGCCTGACCCGGGGCAGCTGTGCGAGCCAGTAACCATGTGTGGTACACAGCCCTCCTTCAGAGAGGCGGGAGAGGCGTCCATTCACTCACTCATTCATCCACTCACTCGTTCACTCACCCATTCATGCACTCTCACTCTCATTCATCCACTCATTCACTCATTCATTCATTCACACATTCATTCATTCACTCATTCACCCACTCACCACAGTTGTACATTTTCCCACGTGCAAAGCCCAGTGGCCTACAGGAGCTCCAGGTCATGGGGCAAACAAGACACACCAACGGTAGACCTTTAGAACGCCATCCCCAGAAAGGGCCCTTGGCGGGGCACAAAGTGAGTGCGTCAGGGAACCCAGAGGGTGGGGGACACTTCTGCCGGTGCCATCCGGGAAGGCTTCGCTGGGAGATGGAACGAGTGCCAGCATTGACTTCCTGCTCTGGACCCTCTCCTTGAACCCACTCACTGAGCCCAGATGCCAGGACATTATCTCATATCACAGATGAGTAACTTTCCCAAGGTCCCCACGGGATAATAAGTAACAAACCTGGAGCGGAAACTATCCTCTGACTGCAAAATGCTCGACTGCTCTCTTTGGGCCCAGAGGGCCAGGTGGAGGGGGCAGAACGTGTCTGTGAGACGGCATACTGAGGTCCCACTCCAATCCTGCCGAAACCCCGAAGCAGTGGGCTCTGCTAGGCTCGGCCGCCAGAACATCGCCCTCCTCTGATGAGCCTGGACTCATCACACCTTCCCTCCTTGGGAACCACTGTCCCATCCCTCTATGTGTCTGTTGGGGGCGGGGGGGGGGGGATTCTGGTGTCCCCAGGATGACTCAGGGTAGCAAGGGAATGCACATCTACTTGGCCCTAAGGTCTGCCAAGCAATATGCCATTTTTTTTTTAACATTTTGGTTTGAGATAATTTTAGACTTTCAGAAGAACTGCAAAAATAGGACAGAGTTCCCGGACATCTTTGCTCAGCTTCCCCTTGTATTAACTAACATTTTACATAAGCATAGGAAAATCATCAAAGCGAAGAAATTCGCCTCGGTGTGATATACTATTAACTCTACTGGGGAATTAATTTGGATTTCTCCCGTTCTCTCACTATTGCTGTCTTTCTGTTCCAGGATCCACCTGGGATCCCACCTGGGACACTTCCTTAGTCTCCTCCAGTGACAGCTCCTTAGTCTTTCCTGGTCTTTTGAGACCTTGACATTTTTTGAAGAATACCGGTCAGCCGTTTTGTAGAACATCCCTCATGGACTCTGTCCGATGTCTCTCATGGTTAGACGGAGGTCATGCATTTTTGGCAAGAAAACCACACGGGTGATGTCCCCAGTTCAGCGTCTTTGCCAGGAGCTGTTCATTGCCATATATGGGCTTCTTGGGTTTCTCTGGATTCTCAGGGCAACCCCATGAGGTAGGTATTCGTATTGGTATTTCTAAAGATTTATTTATTTTAGACAAAAAGAAAATAAGAGAGAGTGCAGGGGTGAGGGGCAAAGAGAGAGGGAGAGAAAATCTCAAGCAGACTCCCCACTGAACGTGGAGCCTGACTCGGGGCTCAATCCCATGGCCCTGAGATCATGACCTGAGCCAAAATCAAGAGTTGGACACTTAACTGACTAAGCCACCCAGGTGCCCCCGGAAAATTATTTTTGTTATGTGCTACAACCTAGGCCTAATGGCCTAACTTTGGGAAGGCCAGAATCAGAAGATACTGGCAAGAGTTTTGCAGTGCTCAGCCTGTGCAGATGTACCTGGCAGTCCTAAGTAGAAGACAGAAGATAGTGCCTGGGCAGGAGTGGCCAACACAAACAACTTCTCACTAAGTAATTTTCCTGAGTGATTGACTTTGGAAGGCTAATTCTTTGGGGGCAGGGGGATAGGGGGCACGAGACCCTCTGACCAACAGAGAAAACGTTACCCATAGAAATTAAGTGCAGCCAGGGTTATCCAGGAGGAAGTGTCTCAGGGAGAGGGAAAGCCAGACAGAATTCAGTGTCTGGAGCTGAGAAATGGGACAGTTAAACTGGAGTAACAATGGCCAACTGCTGTCAAAAGGCAGTCAAACTCTCCCAGGGCTGCTGCTTTAGGAAATGCATTTTTATAGACCCACCAGCTCTCTAAACCTTTAGGGCAATCTCAGCCAAGCCCCTCATTTCACAGATTGACTGAAGACCTACAGAGGGTAGAGACCATGGCAGAACAGGGAGAACCACAACCAGGAGAAGTGAGGCTTCCTGATTCTTTTTTTTTTTTTTTTAAGATTTTATTTTTAAGTAATCTCTACACCCAACGCCAGGCTTGAACTCACAACCCTGAGATCAAGAGTCACACGCTCTACCGACTAAGCCAGCCAGGTAACCTCAGGTTTCCTTTATCTTCTTTTTCTTTTTTTAAGATTTTATTTATTGAGAGCGCATGTGAGGGGGGGGGGGTCAGTGGGGGGAGGGGCAAAGATATAGGGACAAGCAGGGAGACTAAGACATGGGGCTCGAACCCAGGACTCTGGGATCATGACCTCAACTGAAGGCAGACACTCAACTGAACCACCCAGGTGCCCCAATTCTTTTTTTTTTTTTAAGATTTTATTTATTTATTTATTTATTTGACAGAGATCACAAGTAGGCAGAGAGGCAGGCAGAGACCAGGAGGGGGAGGCAGGGGGAGGGAAGCAGATTCCCTGCTGAGCAGAGAACCTGACGCAGGGCTCGATCCCAAGACCCTGAGATCATGATCTGAGCCGAAGGCAGAGGCTAAACACTCTGAGCCACCCAGGCGCCCCTCAGACGCCCCAATTCTTAATTCAGTGCTGTGGGTGTAGCTAAGCCAGGAATGGGGCACACTCCAGAGCACCTTGGGGGGCCTAAGAAAGGACCAGCACACAGCAGGCCCACCCTGAGGGCAGCTGTTGATTTATTCCCACCTCTGTTTCCTGACTGCAAGTCGGCTCTCTCAAGCAGAGACACCATCATGATGATCCCAGAGGGGACAAAAGGGACTTCCTATCTGTCTTTTTTAACAGACAGCACAGGGCTTGATCGAGAAAAAACAACAACAACAACAACAACAACAACAAAAAGTAAGGTTAAGTAAATTATACCTGTGATCCTCATGCTTGGAATTGTACCAAAGAACTTCAAGGCCCAGCAGGAAAGAATGTTTTGAACAGGCTGCTGAATTGTTTTTCCAGGATAAGATTCCTGGGAATAAGTGCCAAGTGTGGAAATGCAGTGTTTTATCTATGGCCACAATAAGAACGGAGGACATAGCAAAGTGCTGCTCCAGGTTTAAAAGGGTGGCCAGCCTGTGCCTCGAAGCCAGGGCTCCACTAGGCTTCCTGCCCCGGGGTGTGAGTTACCTGTCTTTATCCAGTATTTGCTTTTATTGCTGCTGTAACAAATTACCACCTACTTAGCAGCTTAAAAGGATGCCCACTGGGGCGCCTGGGTGGCTCAGTTGGTTGGGCATCTGCCTTCGGCTCGGGTCACAATCTCAGGGTCCTGGGACTGAACCCCGCATTGAGCCCCACGTTGAGCCCCGCATCCAGCTCTCTGCTCAGCGGGGAGTCTGCTTCTCCCTCACCATCTCCCTTTGTGCTTGCTCTCTCAAATAAATACATAAAATCTTAAAAAAAAAAAAAAAAAAGGATGCCCATTTATCAGCTCATGGTTCTGTGGTGTGAAGGCTAACTCGGTTTCCCTGGGCTAAAATCAAGGTGTTGGCAGGGCTGCATTCCTATCTGGAAACCCGGGGAAAAATTCAGGCTACCCTTCCTGTCTTAAGGCCCTTAATTACATCTGCGAAGACCCTCTTCCCACGTAACAAAACATACTGGCAGGTGGACACGTTCGGGGGGTAGGCATGCATTAGTTTATCTACCCCATCCTATCACCCCACCCGTGGGGCAGAAATCGGGAATCCTGGCTCCCAGTCCACTGGCTCAGGGGGTACCATGACTACATGAGGAAGCCTCTTTCTGTAAAATGTCCCTCCTACTGAATTCTCCACTCCTAAAGCCCACCAACCTCCTCCTACCAGTGCAGCCAAACTTTCTGCTTCGGTCCAATATGACCGAGGCCAAGTACATTGCCCTCAGCCTCGGGCACCTGCCTCGGAGCGGGAACTGGGCCCTATTCCATTTTATGTTACAGCAACAATCAAATACAATCAGGTCATTCATTATTATTGAGGGCCTATGGGGTCCTGAGCATCACGCTTGGGGAGGCCTACAAAGGAGGCCAAGCTACAGGGAAGCTCACAGTGGAGCGTGGAACAGACATCCAGATCAACACAGAAATACCATCAGATCCGTCTGTGCAGGAGCATGGGGCTAACTCCCAGAGGAGGGCCACTGGAGGTGGGACTTCAAGGATGAAGAGTTTAGCAACCGGAAAAAGCGGAAGGCCGAAAGGAATGGTGTGCCACCTGGAGACACACAGAGGCCTGAAGCAGTGGGCCACCTGAGACAGAGAGAGGCTGGGCGGGCGGGGGCTGCAGGGGAGGCCGAGGGGCATGACAGCCGGCAAGGGTCAGCGCTCTGCCAAGGTCAGCTCTGTGCTGGGCCCTTGAGCTTGAATTTCAGTTTGGAGGAATGCACAGCAAACAGCCTTTTAACACATGGAGTGACACAAGCAGCTGTAACTTTTAAAACAGAACTCTCAGGTGCCTGGGTGGCTCAGTCAGTTAAGCATCTACCTTTGGCTCGGTGATGATTTCCTGGCCCCGGGATCGAGTCCCAAGTCAGACTTACTGCTCACCATGGAGTCTGCTTCTCTTCTCCCCCCAGCCCTCTACTTGTTCCCTCGCTCGCTCTCTCTCTCTCAAATGAATAAATAAAATCTTTAAATAAAATAAAAATAAAACAGAACTCTGACAGCCTGGGGGAGACTGGATAGCAGGAAGGCCAGCTGTGCCATGGGGTAAGCATGGGGTAAGTTCAGGCTCAAGACGAAGGCATGAAGGAAGGCGGAAACTGCGGGTGAAGACACAGGGGCAATATGGAGAGCCATCAAGGCACCGAGGAGACAGAACAACTCCCCACAGGGGTACAGGAAAGAGGGATGCCAAAGACGACTGGAAGAATTGCAGCTTCAAGGGCCGGGGAGGGTTTCTAAACCGGGATTGTCGAAAACTGAGAGCAAAGGAGAATGAGCGAGTTCGTGGCAAGGGACAGGGTTCAGGATTAGGTGTGTTGGGTTTTCGGGGGGGAGGGGGGTTGGGGTTTTTGTTTTGTTTTGTGTTTTATCAGCAGTAATGGCCTTAGACAGTACAGGGAGGTCCCTTTCTGGAATAAGCATCTCAAGGGAAGCAGCCCATCTCGAGTCACTTCCAAGCATGACTCAGGGAGGAAGTCCCTGGGAGCCACCCACAGTTACGTCAGAGACCTGGTCTCCTCGGGGGCCCAGCCTCCTGCTGGCTGCAGTCATGCTCACATGAACCCAGACTCGGGGGGTACTTATGAGGGTTCACAGTTCAGCACGGGGACCAACTATGGCTGACACTCATCAGTCCTTCCTGCCACATGTTATCCTTCATTCTGCAAACCCTTCTCAAGCAGAGTCCCTTGGCGCCAGAGTCCGCGTCGGGAGCCCGAGGCTATGACCATGAATTAGGTACCTGACATACGGTCTTGGAATGCCTGCCGTGTGCCAAGGTTGGAGAGGCAGAGCCCTGGGCTGACCTGTCACTGGAAGGGGAGCTTCCCTGGATCCTGCCCAGAGAAGAAACCACACAGCTCATGTCTGTCAATCTCTGGCTGAAGGATTATGGAAAGTGGGAGGGAAGACTATAGCATTGGTCAAGACAGATCCAAGAAAAACCAGAGGAGGCATTTGCTTCCAGCCCAATATGGGAGCTGGGTCCCGTGACAGACGGTAAGACATAATCTCACTCACAGACACACACACACATACACAGCAACCGTCTAAGCTAACAACTGTCATTGTGGGCTAGCCCCAAGGGTCTCACAGAACCAGTGGCAGGTCAGTGTTTCTGCCACGTTCCCAGATGACATTCCCCGAGCTCCTATGTTCCCACAGTAACTTATTAAGTGAGTCTTGATCTAGATCTTTGGAACACAAGCCAAGCTCGGGGTCATGTGTTTCAGAAGTCCACCACACACCAAGCCACCAAGGAGCCCCTCTCCCCTTACTTCTTTTTTTTTTTTTTTAAGATTTTATTTATTTATTTGACAGAGAGAGAGATCACAAGTAGGCAGAGAGGCAGGCAGAGAGAGTGAGAGGGAAGCAGGCTCCCCGAGCAGAGAGACCGATGTGGGACTTGATCCCAGGACCCTGAGATCATGACCTGAGCCAAAGGCAGCGGCTTAACCCACTGAGCCACCCAGGCACCCCCTCTCCCCTTACTTCTTTATAGATTTACCATCCACGCAGCACACTACATACCCATTTCATTTTGCCTGTTTTGTGGACCTGCCGTCAGTGGAAGCATATAGGGCATCTGGATGGCTCAGTCCATTAAGTGTCTGCCTTCGGCTCGGATCATGATCCCAGGGTCCAGGGATTGAGTCCTGCACTGGGCTCCCTGCTCTGCCCTTACCCGCCCTCCCCCCGGCTCATGCTCTCTCTCTCTCTCTCAAATAAATAAAATCTTAAGTAAACAAATAAATAAATGGAAGCATACAGAAAGTGTCCTTTTGGGTCGCCCTTTTTTTCACCCACTGTTACATGTGACGGTTCGTCCATGCCGTCGAATGTAACTATGGTTTATTTATTCTCCTTGTTGTGCAACATCCCAATGAGAGCCTGCATCTCAATACCTACTGTGGATGGACTTCTGGATTGCCTCCAGTTAGGAGTTCTTACAAAAGATGATGATGAGTATCCTTCCAACTGTCTTCTGTGCACTGCTGCTGGGTCTAGAGCTCACAGTGGAAGTGCTGGCCTACTGAGCCTGTAGAGCTTTAATTTTAGGATAACGCTGGACTGTGGTCCAATGTGGTTGCACCAGCGTAAAGCTCCATCAGCAATGCATGGACGTTTCCAACTAATTCACATCCTTGCTGATGCTTAGCACAGTTGGCTTTTCTGTTTTTTTTTCTTTAAGATTTTATTTATTTACTTATTTTAGAGACACAGAGAAAGAATGAGCACACGCCCACGCAAGTGGCAGGAGGAGCAGAGGGAGAGGGACAAGTGGACTCCTCACTGAGCACAGAGCCCAGCGTGGGGCTCGATCTCAGGACCCTGACTGAGATCATGACCTGAGCTGAAGCCAAGGGCTGGATGTTTAACTAACTGAGCCACTCAAGTGCCCCCTTTTTAAATTTTTATTTCAGTCACACTGATGGGCATTGAGTGGTATCATTATAATTTTAATTTGCATTTTCTTGATTACTAATGAAGCTGCCCATTTTCATATGTTTACTTTTTTTTACATATTCTGGATATAGACCCATCGGTAGCTACATGTCTTGCAAAAAACTTCTGGGAGGAATTGCAAAAGTCCAAATAAATCAATTAGAAAAGACTTAGAAAGAAAACCTCTGTAATTTTTCTAAGTTACCAGGCCCAGACCGGGCTTCACTTTAATGAGAGATATGAAAAGAAAAGTATATAGTTTGAGACAAGAGCCAGCGGGTTCCAGCCTCTGCCCGGCCACTTCCTGAGTGCTCTTGGGCAAGTCGCCTACGCCCTCTAAGCCTCAGTGTCCCTACGCCCTCTAAGCCTCAGTGTCCATCCTTGAGAACAGACCGCTATTATCGCACAGTTGTTCTGTGGCTGAAAAGAGGTTATGTGCAAATGTGCTTTTATAAACTGCAAATCTGTTAAAATCAGAAGCAATCGGCCACACTGGCTTCCTGAATGGCCCAGCCCAGCTTCCTGAGCTGTCTCACAGCGCAAACAGAGGCAGTGGTCATAAGCTTTCAGATCGGAGAAAACCCCCCATCCTCCCTTCTACTGTCTGAGCCACAGGACACCTTCAATCCCTGTCCCTCTCCCTCCACAATGTCGGACTGTCCTGCCCACAAGCCAGGAACAGGGCTCCTCCCTGCCTGCCCAGGCAGGAAAACAGGAAGCAGCCCCCACCCTGCCAGGAGGTGGGGCTGACAAGCTCCCTTTCCTAGGTGGGCATCTCTCCAGGCCATCAACCCTCTGGACGCAGGAGCACTGGGCATCTGGCCCACCACGCCACGCCCTGGTCTGCGCCACGCTTTGTCCCGAGGTGGTGGACTAAGCGGGCGGTGGACAGGGAGTGCAGAACGGTCCTCCTGGGTGCCTTGCCAACACGCCAGGCAAGGAAACACTTTCAGTGCCCCAGTGGGGCTGGGACTCTGCTCTCCTGGGCCACATGGATGCTGCTCACCCCACCGGAAGGTATGGCACCAGCCATTCCCATGCGCCCCGCTCTACATATGGGGGGCATGTGGGAGTTTCTCAAGAGAGCAGTTGAGAGCTCAGATGAAACGCGTGTCCTTATCCCACAGTGTGGAAACCCCGCTTACAGGAATTTTATAAGCTCGAGTGTTTGAGAGCTGGGAATCTTGTCCAGCCTCCCCATTTTGAAATGAGAAATCAGTAGCTGAGCCAGATTTGCTCACTCCCCAGGGAGCGCTCTCCTATGACTCTGCTCTCATCCCGCCATCTCTGCAAACTCCAGCAGCCGCCCAGGCCATATCCAGGTGCCTGGGATGCCAGGCTACTTTCTCTCCCTTCCTGGTAATACCTTGTAGCTCAGAAAGGCCCATCTGAAGCAGAAAAAAGCAGAGAGCAGCCCTGGGAAGTCCACAAGCACGTGTTGGGAATGTTCAGCCAGTGTTCTGAACTTCACGGCAATACAAAATCCTCGAAATCATTCAAAACCACGAGCCCCCATTCTATCTCTAGAGACTCTGCAGTTTCCTCCTAAATGCGGACCCTGGGCGCATAAGCCCAGCACCCAGGGCGGGCACTCAGTAAGAATTAATCACAGGAGAAATCACAGGAGACAGAGGGAGAACCTCCAAACTGTGCAAAGGGAAAGAAAAGTACGCTGCAAGCAGAGGCCTGCCTCCAGCACCCAGGCTCCCTGGAGATCAGCCGACAGACTGTTTCACATTCACGCATTTGGCAAACAGGCCCAGTGCCTGCCTCCTGCGAGGGCTCACTTGGCACAGCATGAAGAGCCAGACCCTGCCCCCAAGAGTTTCCAGTCTGGGAGAGAAGCCACGGCCCGGACCTGGATGAATTGGACAGACATACAGTAGCTGCGGGCCCCTGCTTGCTGGACTACCTGATCAGGCTGGAAGCAGCCCGCAGGGGCCGTCTAGTGGAGAGAGGCGGGGTAAGCTAAGGCCTGGAAAAGAGAGGAACCAGGGACCCTGAGGTGCCACGTCATGCACGGTCTCTGGGGAGCCAGCAAAGGTTCTTGAGGGAGGGAGTTCCAGGAGCAGGGCTGGGCTTTAGAGACAAGCCATCTGGCCCCCGCTATTTGGGAGGCAGGGAGGATGGGATTATGACCAACACAGGCAAGAGGTAGTAAGGGCAGGAACGGTACAGAGCAAAGGAGCAACATCACACTGCCTGATGCAGCTGCCAGGACAGAGGAAAGGGAGGACTCAGAACAGACGCCGAGGAGATGATGGGGACTGACGGGGACCAGACACTGGCATTCGAAGGTGGGGAAGGCCCGAAGTAGAGTCTGGGGCGTGTGTGGCTTATCTGGGGGCAAATGACCCATGGGAAGTGGTCACACAGGCCAGGAAGTCGGGAGACAGACGTAGGGAGGTGGCGTCACGGACACAGGAACAGAAACTGTCAGATGAGGGGAGCACAGAGGAGGTGGACAGAAGGTAAAAGAGAGGTGGGGTGAGGTTAACACCTTGGGGACCCAACCGTTGGCTAGAGGAAAGAAGAGAGCTGAGGGGGCCAGGCAGTGACGCAGGGGTGGCGATCAGGCACAGCCGGGCTCTGGGACCGGTGTTCCCGAGTTTGGGTCCCAGCTCGGACACTTCCTTCAGAACTTTGAGCTGGCTGTGAACACGTCTAAGGTTTGATTTCCTCATCTGTAAAACATGGATCATAATTCATAAATTCGTTCCAAGAACTAAGAGGTGTGGCTCATTAAAGGCCTTTACCATGTGCACATAGTAAACGTGGTGAATGTCAGCTGTTCCCGCCATTACCAATGAGAGGAAGCCGGAGGTGTACGAGCTCAAAGAAAGCTCTTAGCATCCTTTCTACCTTTTTAATACCAACTAAGGGAGCCAGCAGGGATCAGGTGGGAGGACAGTGCCGTTCGTGTTAGCAGCCATTCCCGAGCAGCCGGGGTTGAGAAGCATTGATCGCTCTGGTCCAACCCCATGAATTTTTCAGCAGGTGAATCAAAGGCTGAACTGAAGATCCTGAGCGAAATGGTAGAAACACCCCCTGACTTAAACACGGAGAAGAGGATGTGGGCTTGGTCATAAGATTTTCGGATGGCTTCTCTGTATACTTGCTGTGTGACCTTGGGCAAGTCACCTGGCCTCTCTGAACCTGAGCTAGTAAACAGGATAATGGCTATCAATCACCCAGGATGTGTCTAGTGCCCACTAGGCTCTCTGTAAGTATTTGTTTCTGTCTTTTCTTCTCAGGAGTCCAAGTTTCCTGGCTCTTCCCAACTCAGGGTTGGTTAGGATCCTGCTCTCTGTAGTGGGATCGACCCAAACAGATTGGGACAAAAGGCTCCGCGTTTCCAGAGCACCATCCTCTCCTCTGATCTCAGCAATCACTGGCCAGAGAGCAAACTTCAACGTGCACAGGGCCACCCAGGGCTCTTGCTGAATTGAAAGCTCTCGTTCGGTAGGTCCTGCACTGCTAACAGCTCCGAAATGACGGTGCTGTAAGTCCTCTCACCTCTGTGTCCAAGAGCCCAGTCGTGGCTGGTCTCCCTCCCCGCTGACTCACGAGCTCCTCCGGGCTGGTCTCTTTATCTTGCTCATCTCTGTGTCCCCTCCACACTATGTGCTCACTAAATGGATGGTAGCAAAAAAATAAACAAACCATAGAGAAAACCATTTTCCAGCTAAGTAAATATAGACAGGGTATTTGGTGTGTCTACGAACGTCAGCCCTCCTGGTTCATTCCAGAATTGCCCTGCTGGCCAACATGAGGACAGGGTGGGGGAAAGGGCCTGAAACCTGGACTCCTAGATCTGAATCCTACTTTTCAATCATCTATGGGTGGCCCTGGGCAAGTCACTAAGCTCTCATCCATAACATGGGCATGGTAATACCCAACCACAGTCCAGCCCCAACATTAGTTAAATCATGCTGTATAAAGTGCTCCGGGCAAGGCAGCTTTCTCAAAGCAGCTACTTTGAGGGCAAGAACCACTTTTCATTCCCCTAGAGCCTGAAGATTGCTTGTGATGGGATGGGTGAGGGACACCTAGAGATGGGGGCTGCAGCAGGTGAGTCTGGGGTCCTCGCTCCAGCAGGGACACTGGCCTGACCGAAAGGAAGGCAGAGAAATTACAGTCCTCTGATAGGCATGGGGCAGGGCTCCTGAGAGAGCAGGGGACAAAGCTGGACTAGGAGGGAACTTGGGGCCATTAGGAAAAAGCATCAAGTAATTACAGAAATCCCCGGCTGCCCTGAGCTGAGTTACCCACCCAGGTGAGGGCTTCCTGTGGAAAGTAACAAATCATTGTCTACTCCCATCCACAGCTGGATCCCCACGAACACAAGCCTCAGGAACCTGAAGACACAGGTGAGACAGTAAGAGTAATCTTGCCCCCATGAAACTCCTAGTTTACTGAGAGCAACTCAGAAGACCAGTGACTGTACAAGGTAGCAAGTGCTGGGGGCTGAGAGGTGGGAGCAGCCAGCTTCTGCTGCTGCCTCCACCTGGGCCACTGAGTCTCACTGGCACTCACCTCCAGATGTCTCCTTTGTGGATCCCCATTTCTGGAACACCTCCTCCCCTCCTCTCCCACCCTGCAAGCACCCGTCTCATGCCAGCTGGTGGTTAGATCCTGGTGAGGGCTCCCAAGTTCTCCCCACATCCACGGCCGGGTCTTTCTGCATATGGTCTTGGTCATTATCACCTTACCTAGGAATATTTCTGTCCCCTATTGAGGAGTTCATCAGAGCCTGCACCATTACTCACATGTACGCTTCCTTAGGTCTCCCCGGATTACAGCAAGAATCACTAAAAGCGTGCTCCAAAGTTTACAAAAACGCCTTCACGCTCGCAACGCCAGCCAGTGGTTAAAGGCTGGGACCACTTCCCAGCTGTGTGACCTTGGGCAGGTGACTTAACCTCTCTGTGCTCCAATGTCCTCATGGAAAATGGGGCTGATACCCACCTCTCGGGTCCTTGCAGAGATTAAAGAAGGTAATACAATAAAGTACTTAGAGCAGTGCCAAATGTGATAATTAGCTACAATTATCACCACACCTTGGCTGATCTCACGGTCTCTCAACTCATTAAAATTTTTTTCTCATTTTTATATCTCATAACACACTGGATTCATTCAAAGTCCTCAAACAAAACGAGCTTTTGCAGATTGACTAATGCCAAGTTTTAGGATTGTTCTCTTTTCTTCACTCTCCTACCCCCTCCCCTTAGGGTTTGAATAATAGAAAAACTCTCTTTTCCTGCTCAAGCCTGCCTCCTCCTAACTCCCACCCCACCCCACCCCACCGGTCAATGAGCCACTCAGAGGCAGTCAATTGCAAGTGTTCCACGTGTAAAATACAGTGCCCCAGAGTCTCCTTGCTGGGCTGTCCCTGGATAGCGAGGGGACACGCCAGCCCTGGGGGGAAGCTTTCACAAACCTAATTACCGTTGGTATAATGGGTCAAAGTTTTATGCGTGTTCCTCTAGCGTTCCGGTTTTTAGCTATTTGAGACTCCAGACGGACTGGGTTATCACAAAATAACATCTATTTCTTTTCCTTTCCCAGTAAAAAAAAAGAGGAAGAAGAAGGCTATTCACACTGCCTGCTGGAGCAAGAAGCCTCAGGACCAGGCAGTGAGTTGAGGCAGGTAATACCCAAAGTGGACAAGCCATCGGAAAGCTGCTTTCTTTGCAGGGGTCCAGTCCACAAAGCCAGAGAAAAGAAGTCTCAACCCCAGCTGGTCCCTGGGAGGCAGAGAAGGGAACGGCTGTCTTTCCTAATGCTCCCATCCCTCCCTGGGGTAGGATGACCCAGGGAGGGGACACTCCCTCCTTTCCATCACCCAGACACACCTGCAACCCGCCAAAAGCATTCTGGAAAGAGAAGAGGCTGAACCTGCAGGGAAAAGCTTGATCCTTTACAAGATTCCATACACAGAACTCTGTCAGGTCCTCGCAAGCTTTTCGACCTAAAACCCCAAAGCCCTTCCTTCACATTGTACTGTGTTTGGGGATGGGGGGGGGGGGGAACCAGCCTCTGGCAGTGGAGGCCCAGCTGGATCTTCAAAGGTTCCACCCTGAGCGCAAGGGCGAGGAACAAATCTGCCCGCACAACTTTGGCACTGGGATTAGAAGAAGTGCTATGCCCTTTGAAATGGGATTTTGCATACAAACGAGCTGATGAACACCAGAAACGTGTCAGCTTTATTCAGTCCAATCAATACACCAGGCATTCGACTCCGAGGTAAAAATGGATTGTGGCTTTTTGTTGATGCCACTGGGGAATTTTGGCCCCCAGCCCTACTCGGGCTGGACAAATAGGGCAGTCTGCCTGTTCGCTGTCAGGCACATCTTGGGGGATGAAACCAACACCCCATTATCAGGGCTCTGGGCACCACTGGGCAGCTCATCCTGACCAGCAGCGGGCTGTCGGGCCAATGGCCTGACCCTGGCCCCTGGCCGGCCCCCTCCTCCAGCCCCCATTTTCCAAGCTCGGCCACACGTCGCATTTCCTACATTCCTTCTCGCCGCCCAGACCCCTCCAGCCCGGCCCTCTGAGGCCGACAGCTGGGGGTGGTGTGAGCCAAGCATGAGGCACCAGAAAGGGGGTGCTAGGGTGGGGGGAACGTCAGTGCAACCCAGAAGCGATCGAGAGGGCAGGAAAGGGGTCCCCGCTTCGCATCCCAGTCCAGCGCTCCGCTCTCCGCCGCCACACTTGCGCCTCCGAGGGGCCCCCCAATGAGCTTCCCCTGCCGAGGGGCTCTCCTTCCATTCGGCCCCTCTTCCGTCCCTTCCGCTCTCACCGCCCCTGTGACCCCTGCCCTGCCCCGCCGCACAGATCGTGCCAGCTCCTCGGAGCCGCCCTGCCCGTCTCCCCAGGCCAGCTGGGATAACCCCGGGTCCCCGACCTCCCCAGGAGCTCCTCGACCTGCGCACCAGAGGCTCCTTCTCGCGGCCCCCTTGCCCCGTCCTCCCCTGGGCCTGAAGACCTCTACTCCCTTCAAAGCCCCTCCCGGACACTGCGTCTCTCGGGATGCCCCGGCCACGCATGCCCCGGGGTCCCCCGGTCCTCACCTGAGTCCGCTCAAAGCTCTCCCGCTCGGCCGCCTCTATCCCCGCGCCCACTCCGCGCCGGCTCAGCACCTTGGGCAGGGGGTTGGGCACCTGCTTCATGGAGCTGGCCATCCGGTCCATGTCGCCGCGCGGAGCCGACTCAGGCGTCCTCAGCCGCCCCGGGATCCCCTCGGCGCCGCCCGCCCCGCCCTACCCGCTGGGATCCGGCGCTAACGGGACGGCTTCCGCCTCCTATTGGCTGGGGACGCTGCTACTCTCCCGAGGCCCCGCCCCACCCAGAGGCTTCCCCGCCCGCCCCCGCCCCTCTCAAGAGCCCTTCAGCGCGCCCCGCCCACCTGGGCGAGCCGGCCCGCGAGGCGCGCCGTGACTAGCCCGGACGCCTGTCAGTCACCGGAACCATCCGCCTCCTGCGGGGGCGGGACGAAGGGCGGGCCAGGGGCTGCCCTGACCTGCCCTCGCCCGCCCCTCCCCCGACGCCCGGCGCGCCGCCCTCTCCGCCCCTTCCCCGCGAGCGGCACGCTAGTCTGCGGCGGGCGCTGCCAGGTCCTCGCGCGGTGGGCGGGGGTCACGTGGGCGGGAGCCCCGGGCCTCCGCGGGAAATCCAGGCCGCCTGGGAAGAGCCTCTTTACGCGGCTCGGGCCGGGACTGGGGAGCGCAGGATGGACCGGCTCGGCGGCCGCAGCCCCGGGAAGCGCTGCCCACAGGTCCGGCTCCCGCCGGAAGGGTCAGCGTCCCGCACCCAGCTCCCTCGGCTTCTGCCCGTGCCCTGACCCTGCCCTGCTGCCCTGCCCATCCCCTTGGCGATGATCGCCTAGCCGGGGTTGCCGGGCTGGGTCAGTGGGAGCCTTCCAGCACCTTCTATGCAAACCTCTCCCGGTCTGGAACCGGTACCGACAGGCAGAGGGAAGTGCGATCCTTAGCGGAAACGCTGGAGAAAGCAGTTTCCCGTTAAATGCCAGTGTTGGGGTTTTGAAGATAAATGCTTTGAAACTCTGAAGTCGAGGAAGGCATTAATTTTTTTTTTTTTTAAGCTAAGAGCTATTGATAAAAATTCACACGTTCGATGGAGAAGCGAACGAGGGGGTGGGCCTTTGCAGGCACTAGCGAACCACTGAAGGCTTTTGCTCAGACCTGTGCTTTTGGGGGCTGGCATTGTGTGGACCAGGTTATGGGGGCGAGAAGGAAGAGAGGGAACCCACCGGGAGACTCCTGTGGTAGGTGAGGGACGCCGAGGGCCTACGAAAGAATGAGGAGAAAGTTCTCGATCTCCAGGAAGTTATGGGAATATGCGTGGGTGTAGGTAGGGAATGGTGGGAGGGAGGAGGAACGGGTGGGATCAGAAATGCTATAGAGGAAGGTTTTAAGGGTGGCGGTGTGATGGAGGGGAGATTGCCTTGAGGCCACATTTGTGTAGCTAGCTCACTGGTTTCACTTTTTCTTAAAGTGTGTTTATATGGGAGACTTTCTGAGTGACTCCCCTTGGGTTTCTCTGGGGGAAGGGGTGAGCTGTGACCTAATTTCCAAGGCTTTGTGTCAGGGAGGATGGTGATGACAATAAAGGAGGAGGGAAGCACAGTAGAGGAGATGACTTCCATTTTGGACAGACCAATGTCCGCATAGACTTAACCAAAGGATGGCTGAGCCCAGGGAGGAAGAATCAGAGAGACTGAAGGAAAGCCAAGGCCAAGGTGGGTGTATCAGCAAACTGGGGGCTTTGGGGAGATAGGGATAGTAGATGAAGGCGTGTTTGAGGTCTGTGACTTGTGTGGGTCAGAGTGGCAGCAGGGAGGGGTTGCCCACTGGAAGGGCTGGCTGAATTGCAGAAGGAAAGCATGCATACCCCAGTGTGACCTAGAAGCAGGGGATCACCCAGGGATGGTGAAGAACCCAGCAGTTAGAACAGGGGGGAGCTGTTTATCAGCCCTAGACCTGAAGGGACAGGGGGAGGGAGCTGTGCCCCAATGAATTGGGTGTTCTAGTCTTGGGAAAGGAGGCATCTGACCAGAACTATGGCCATAAGTAGAAAACCAGTCAGTGGGGGGGACGCAAGTCTCTAGCTCTCCTGTCTTCAGATTTCCTACTGGTGCCTTCCATTGGCCAAGCCTAGCGGGAAGAGTGGGGTTAGGGGATAGGGATGATACAACGGCACTGCCTCCACCTCTCCTTCCAGGGACAGAGCAGAGCAGAGAAGAGTAGAAGCTGGGCTTAGCCCAGCATGGGCGCTCGCAGGGGTATGTCTACAGCGAAAACATGGACATTGTTGACATTGTCCTAACCTCTGTGTGCCCGTTCTTAACCTGCACCCATCTCTCACTCTGGATGGAGGTAGAGTGATTTATGACTCTTTGCCCAGAGTTTACGGCTTCAATAAACAAGGGCCCTTTAAACAGGGATTAAGGGATCAGCCTACTTCTTATTGGGATAAAGCAGAGTAGGAATCAGGAATTTGTGGTTTGGAGGCACCCCGTGGAGAAACAAGCAGGCGAGTTAACCTTCTTCCCTGAAACTTAGAGTGAGTTAAAAATAAGGATTTCCCACTTGCTGCCACCGCTGGAAAACCCTTTGCCAGGGGTTGAGGGAAGCACTGCCCCAGGCTATGATCTACAGGACTCTGCTAGCTTCCTTCAGCTCTTACGGTCTCTCCCAGCAATATAGGAACCACATGTACGCTCGTCTCCCCCTTATCCGCAGTTTCATTTTCTGTGGTTTCAGTTCCCACAATCTGAAATGTTACATGGAAAATTCCAGAAATAAACAACCCGTACGATTTAAACTGCGCACCATTCTGAGTAGCTTGATGGAACCTCGCGTGTCCCGCTGCTTGGTCTTGCCCAGGATGTGATTCATCCCTTTGTCCAGCGGATCCATACCGTATATACGCTACCCGCCTGTTAGTCGCTGTGTCACAGGGCCCGTGTTCAAGTAACCCTCATTTTACTTAATAATGGCCCCAGAGCACAAGAACGGTGATGCTGGCCATTTGGGTATGCCGAAGACCAGCTGTAAAGATGAAAGCTCTCATAAGCCGCCGCCTTCGGCTCAGGTTATGATCTCAGGGTCCTGGGATCGAGTCGCGCATCTGGTTCATTGCTCGGCGGGGAGCTTGCTTCTCTCTCCACCTCTGCCTGCCTCTCTGCCTGCTTGTGTGCTCTCTCTCTCTCTCTCTCCTTCTCTCTGACAAATAAATAAATAAAATCTTTTTTTTTTAAATGACAGCTCTCTACTTAATGAGAAAAAAAATTGTATGCTGAAATTGCTAAGGTCAGTGGTAAGTTCTCGCTTACATCTTGTATCCATGAAACTGAAGAAGGAAAAAAATTCTTTTTTTTTTTTAAAGATTTTATTTATTTGGCAGACAGAGATCACAAGTAGGCAGAGAGGCAGGCAGAGAGACAGGAGGAAACAGGCTCCCTGCTGAGCAGAGAGCCGGATGTGGGGCTCGATCCCAGGACCCTGGGATCATGACCTGAGCTGAAAGCAGAGGCTTTAACCAACTGAGCCACCCAGGCGCCCCGGGAAAAAAAAAAAAATTCTAATGGTAATTCTACTTTTGTTAATCTCTTACTGTGCCTAATTCATCAACCAAACTTTGTCATAAGTATGGAGAGGGAGAATAGTATTTATAGGGTTCAAAGCTACTGGTGGTTTCTGGCATCCACTGGGGATCTTGGAGACTATCCTCTGTGGATAAGAGGGGACCATTGTATCATATCTTCCTGGTTTCTGGACGTGGAAGCCTAATCTCTGGGAAACCCAGAGTGGGGGTAAGTGTCTTATTACCTGACTCTCTATAACAGGTAAAATTGTTCCCTCCCCACAACTAGTTTGGATCTGATTTAGTATCTGGCCTGAGGATATATTAGCTGGTCACATTATTCCTACTGGTTCCTGGAGCTCAAGGACACATGTTTTAATAGCTTTAATAAGATATAATTAATATACATTGAACTGCATATATTTGAAGTATACAATTTGATGAGTTTTGACACATGAAACTACTACTATCAAGATAGTGAACATAGGTATCTCCCCCAAAGTTTTCCTCAAGTCCCTTTGTAATTCATCCTTACCTCCTCCTGAAACCCTTTGGGTAAGTAAGTACAAATCTGCTTTCTGCCTCTAAGAATCAGTGGCCGGGCACCTGGATGGCTCAGTCGGTTGAGTCAGACTCTTGATTTCCGCTCAGGTCGTGATCTCAGGGTTGTGAGATCGAGCCTCATGTTGGGCTCTGCCCTGGGTGTGGAGCCTGCTTAAGATTCTCTCTCGGGGCGCCTGGGTGGCTCAGTGGGTTAAGCCTCTGCCTTCGGCTCAGGTCATGATCTCAGGGTCGTGGGATCGAGCCCCACATCGGGCTCTCTGCTCAGCGGGGAGCCTGCTTCCTCCTCTCTCTCTGCCTGCCTCTCTCTGCCTACTTGTGATCTCTCTCTGTCAAATAAATAAAATCTTAAAAAGACAAAAACTTCTCTCTCTTCAGGTGCCTGAGTGGCTCAGTCATTAGGTGTCTGCCTTTGGCTTGGTCAAGATGCCAGGGTCCTGGGATCGAGCCCCACATCAGGCTCCCTGCTTGGTGGGAGGCCTGCTTTTCCCTCTCCCACTCCCCCTGCTTGTGTTCCCTCTCCCACTGTGTCTCTCTCTGCCAAATAAATAAATAAAATCTTTAAAAAGAAAAAAAAAGATTATCTCTCTTCCTCTCCCTATGCCCCTCCCCCCTCCCCCGAAAATAAGGAATTGAAATTTAAAAACAATACTGGATGAAGTAACAGCAAAACTAGGTGTGCCTGGCTGGTTCAGTCAGTAGACAGAGCAACTCTTGATCTCTGGGTTGTGAGTCTGAGAGTCTGAGCCCCACCTTGGGTGTAGCGTTTACTTGAAAATAAAATCTTTCTCAAAAAAAAAAAAAAAAAAGGAAGTACTGAAGGATAACCTTGACAAAAGATGTGAAGGAGAGGTACCCTGAAACCTAGAAAACAGTGCTGAGAAAAAGTAAAGATTTAACCAACAGAGTGATAAGCCATGTCCACAGATCTGAACCTCAATGTTGTTAAGATGCTGGTTTTTCTGTGGACCGAATTTGTAGATTCAACGCAGTTCCGATCAAGTTTCCAGAAAGACTTTTGAAAAAACTGCAGTGCCTGGGTGGCTCCGTGGGTTAAGCCTCTGCCTTCCGCTCAGGTCATGATCCCAGGGTCCTGGGATCGAGCCCCGCATCGGGCTCTCTGCTCAGCGGGGAGCCTGCCTCTCCCTCTCCCTCTGCCTGCCTCTCTGCCTACTTGTGATCTCTGTCTGTCAAATAAATAAATAAAATCTTAAAAAAAAAGACTTTTGTAAAAACTGTTATGATCATTCTATCATTTGTATAGAAAGATAAAGGAATTAGAACATCCAGAACAACTCTAAAAAAAAAACAGAACATATGTCAAGAACTTACGTTACATGATCAAGACCTAGTAGGAGCCTACAGTAATCAAAACAGGGTAGTATTGGTGATGAAACAGCTGTGTCAACCAAGAGAACAGATTATAGAGTCCAGAAATGGGCCCCCATGTATACGGTCAGTTGATTTTCCCCAAAGGCATGCAAGGCAGTTCAATGGAAGAAAGACAGTCTTTTTAACAAATGGTGCTTAAACAATTGGATAGCCGTATGCAAATAATAATAATACAAATAATAAAACAAGGGGCGCCTGGGTGGCTCAGGGGGTTAAAGCCTCTACCTTCAGCTCAGGTCATGATCCCAGGGTCCTGGAATAGAGTCCTGTGTGGGGCTTCCCCGTCGGCGGGGAGCCTGCTTCCCCCACTCCCTCTGCTGCTCCCCCTGCTTGTGCGCTTTCTCTCTCTCTCTCTGACAAATAAATTAAAAAAAAAAAAAAATCAAAGACCAAAATGTACTACCTATGGAATTTTGACCTACAAGAGCTTATCGGTTGATTTTATACTACATTCACTCGCACATTTAAAATTATAATACATAAACCTCGGTTTTAACTTGGTGTTTATACTGTGGTTGGTTCCAGGTAAGATTTTCATTTCGAAAATTGATTTCAAAGAAAACAAACAGCAAAAAGATTTGAGGGGGAGGCGCTGGGGGCGGGGCGGAGTCACCGCGGGCCTGGAAAAGGGACAGTCCCGGCGCGTGCGCGCGACTCGGTGTCCCAGGCCGGTGGCTGTGGCCCGGGGGTCGCGATGGGACTCCCGACCCACCCCCCTCCCCCGCACTCCTGATGCGGGCGGGGGAGGGGCAAGCGCGGGCAGCCTGCACCAGCCCTGCCGGGTGAAAACGAGGAGGAAGAGACACCTAAAAGCAGCGGAAAGTGGGAAAAGTTCACAAGAAGGACGAGACAATAGAATCGCGCAGTGCACCTGTCTGCCCACTGCGCCTGTCTGTCTGCCCGTCAGAGCGTGCGAGCTCGGAAGCGCCACCGGAAAACGCTCACATGCTCCTTCGCTACTTCTCTTAAGGACACCAGAGGCAACCCGGCCGGAGAAGCAGGACACAGATCAGGGTGTGAATTATTTTGCAGAAACACAAACTGAAGCACTTCCGTTCATCTAAACTTTGGGCTGAGCCTGACTTCTTTTTTTCCTTCCTAATTTTTTTTTTTTTTTTAATTGTTGTTTTCCCTTCTTGGTCTCCCTCTTGCTTCTTCACCTCTGGTCCCACCCAGTTACCAGAT
The DNA here is from genome assembly GCA_004024625.1 of Mellivora capensis. NCBI lineage: Eukaryota > Metazoa > Chordata > Mammalia > Carnivora > Mustelidae > Mellivora > Mellivora capensis. Next base: position 256,926 of record PISX010000519.1, read on the forward strand.
GGGATTGACTCGCTCAGGTGCATTGCACCACCTCCTTCTTTTCCTCTTTCCTCCATGTGACTCTGAACTTGAATCTTGGAACCTGAACATGCACAGAGCACTGCTATTCCTGGGCTGGTTTTCAGACCTGTTCCTATCCTATAACCTTCCCAGGGGGACAAGGGCTCAGGTCAGCCTGTGAGCTCACCTCTCTGAGGACCGCTCACCGCATTCAGGGCTTCCCAGCTGGAAGGACACACAGAACAGGTGTGCAGGCGGGTTGGGGAAAGAATCCCAACAGAGAAAATGTTAAAGAACTTGGTGTAGGGTTGATGGACTTAATAAACCCCTTCAAAACTGGAAAAGGTCCTTATGCTAAAATTCTGGCTGGCTGTAACCTAGCCTCAAGGCAACTTTTTGGTTAAAACAAGGGAACATTTGATCCTGTGGGGTTTTCCTGCAGTAAAGTATAGTAAAGAATAGAGTGGGTTAGGGGAAGGTATTTCAGCCCCAGAATTAGACAGTAAAAGTGCTGATTCCTGGTTGCCATAAATGACGTCAACGAACTTCTCTGGACTGGTTTCCTCACCTCTAGAAAGACTTGGTGAGTTTCAGATCTGGTCATATTGAACTATACAGGATAGATGAGCCATGGCCCCTTTTGAAGGATGTTTTCCCTGCAAAGATATATGGCAAGAATGGTAAGAAAATACCATTAAAGGTAATAACTGCAGCTGTGCAAATTTTGCTTTTTCTAGAAGTTTCTACTCTGAAGGATGTGTATTGGTAGCCCTTCCTTCTTTTTTTCTTTTCTTTCCTTTCCTTTCTTTTCTTTTTTTTTTTCCTCCTTAAAATAGAATGTTTAAAATTTGACTTATACACACATGACCTGGAAACAAAGGCTTCTGCCCAGTACTTAATGCTGATTTATTTCATGGCACACTTTTAAGGAGTGAGGCCACGTACAAATGGGCTCAGGCTGCACACAAATGGGCTCTTGGGTAACTGAAAATTGGAAAACTCAGGAGACTGACGGGGCAGGGAGGAGGAGGTGGGGGGGAGCATAGTTTTTTTTGTTTGTTTGTTTGTAACTTGAATTTTATTGTCCACTACCATGCTATTACTGTTGTATACAGATTTGGCATTTATGTTTTCAGTCCACAGAATTTTGTAATCCTTTATTATATTAACAACAGAGGTATTACAGAGAAGAATGTCACAACAGTAATGTTTTATATCTTCTTGATCTTGTTCATGTCCATGAAGTGGTTAGCATTAACCGGAAAGCTTTAATCTCTGGCTGGCACATATATGTTAAGTGTGTAAATAGCTCATTCCATGTCTCATTGTGTTAAAACAGAGACATTACAAGCAAAACCAGTAAAGCTGTACTTCTTTTTTTCCTAAAAGAAATTTTAGGATGTTGACATAGCTCAAAATAATGTCTTTTCATTCTTAAAAATCCTCGAGTTTCCAGACCTAGAACAAGTGAGCTGTGCTCGATGTGTTGGTATTTGGAAGGCGGCATTACCTTTCCGTCATTTTGTGTTGTTATAGACGAAATGAGTTTTCAGTATACACAATTCAAGTGGGGGAGAAACCCCATATTGAATTCCACAATGTTCCTTAGACTGGGAAATGAATCTTTTTTGGAGCAGTCAACATTTATTTTCTCGTTACTCTGCAGCCGAACAATTTACTATGTAAATGTAGAAATACAAACAGCTTTATCGAACAAAATATTTTCTAGCTGCCTAACAGGAATGATTTACTTAAGAAAACAGAACAAAATTTCTAAGTTTCATTATTCAGCTTTGTAAATATTTTGCCAGAGCTTTTTTTTTTTCTTGGGGTGGGGGAAGCAAATAAAAGAGTTTAAAAGCTCATACGTGTCTATTTTGTTTTAGCTTGGTGTATTTATTAAGAGCAAATTCTGTATGTCTTTGCAGTTCATCAATATGCGTATTTAGAAGTTTCTCAAATTCTTTGGCTCGTTTCTCTTCCTCCAGAAGGAAATGCTGTGCAGCCAGAGAGGCTGGGAAGACTATATCTGGGGGAGACAGTGGGAACACTTCATCGTCACTAACCAGGGGACTTGTCATTTCTTTGGTTTGAAATGGCAAAGGTGGCAGAGGAGGTGTCACACTTCTGTTTGGCTCACGATCTTGGCTAAGTCTATCTTCATGTTTTTCCATTTTTATTTGGTTTTGATAGGTGTACCGTCCCATTTCCTCATAGGTATTTTGGTTAGCCCACGCTGATTTGCCATTGGCACGAAGTTTTGCAAGATCATTTCGGAGCCTTTCATTCTCATGTTCCAGTTTGTTAATAGATGTATGCCTTGAATGTTCCCTGTTAGTGAAGTCCATAGTCTTAATATCAGTAATTTCACTTGTCTCTATCTTCTACCACTCACAAAAAAATGAACTTGAACAGCCGTCAAGATGGCGGAGAAGTAGCCGCTGAGACGACACCAGGTAGCGGGAGATCAGCTAGATAGCTTATCAAACCATTGCGAACACCTTGAACCGGTCTCAGGCTGGGTGAGCTCGGAGCGCAGCCAGAGGCGAGGGAGATGGGAGTAGCCGGGGCTTTTCTCTGAGGGCGCACCTAGGAGTGGGGCCCCGAAATCTCAGCTCCTCTGGGCCGGAGATTGGGAGGTCGCCATTTTCATTCCCGTCCTCCGGACTCTACCGGGGAGGAGCATAGTTTTAAGCAACTGTTCTCAGTGCAAATTTCAAAGCTGTGGAAACGTAACTAGGCGTCTTTGATGAATATTTGGAATCTTAATAAATTGCTCAGACATTCCTAAAGTCCATTTTTGGAAGATCAGACCATGTCATAGTGGTTTTTATAGTAGCTGTTTTAATTTGTATACTGTATCAAAGTTATGTTCTAAAAATAGGGTTAATGCTCTTTGTAAAGTGATTCGGTTAAAGCACATTAAAAGTCGTTCAATTGTTTAAAAAAAAAAAAAGATTTGAAAACCATTGAGACAATGGTTTTGAAAATGTTTTTAGATGCTAAGGGGAACCTCCCTGACCTTGGAGGGGGGACACCCCTCAGTGGCTGGTGCTCTCTCCTGAAAAGCAAGGCCCAAATGCCCCCTCACTTGGGGGACCTCTGATCCATGTTGCAGTTTGAATCAAACTTCAATCAATCCAAGAATGCAAGACCTCCATCTCCACCAGGCTTCTTACTCTCCATCAGCAGGGGTCAAGAGGGAGCCCATGGTCTTGGAGTCCATCCTGGCTTCCCTGGGTCTCCCCGGTGCCCTCAGGAGCCAGGAGGGCACCCTGCCCTCTAGGAGTAAGCTGGGCTCCCCTGATCTGCCTTCACCAAGTGGGGTCCAAAGAGAGCCCTTGGGGAGTAAATCCGCCCTCCCTTGGCAGAGGGCAAGAGTAAGACTCAGAGGAACCAAGCCACACCCTTCCAGGGCCCTTACCCTCCAACCAGGGATCAGTAGAGGCTCTGGGTAAGCCTGCTACCCCTGCCCCTGTACCCCAACACTGGCCTTGCTCTCCTATCTGCCTCACCTACACCAGGACTGATGTCCCTGGGGGCTCTTACTTGTGTTATGTCAGTAGCTCTGAGAAGCAGCCCACACTCCCGGCTCACACCTGTCCCCGCCAAAGCTCTAATCACCGCCCAGCTCTACCCATGCCCATCTGGTCTCCATTCCCTATCTCTCCCCAGTTCTAGAAACTCTTCTGTAGTGGGTGTCCTCCCAGCTGCTAGGGGCTGCTTCCACACTATCTCCCGGCTCCCTTCCTGCAAAGCTTCAGGTCTACCGCCCAGCACTCCTCTCTCTCACACTTGGGACCCCGCTACCCTAATCACCCTAAGGCCGGGACAGCCGCCATGATCCAGAGTCCACTGAAACTATTCAAACTAAGCCTGCTTCCCCTGCCTCACCTGGTTCTTTCCACAGAAACCAGAAGAAAGGCTCCTGCCCACTTTTCCTCTCCCACCCTCTGCCACCGACCAGCCCCGGTACTTCCCCTTGTGGCCCAGATTCTCTTGGGATCTGTGAATAGAGCAAACCAGCTGTTCAGTGGTGGGTCTTCCCTGACCTGTTGTTGGCGGTTCCCTACCTAAATAACAATAAAACTTACATTTCCCAACACCGATGGCATTAGCTTCCTGGCTCACTGCCAGCATGGCCAACGTTACTCCTGTCTTCGTTTCTGATGATTTCTCTAGGCACATCAATGGTCCCCCAACACCCCAGCCTCTCAGTTCCCTGTTCTTCACCTAATCTCAGCCACCCATTCCCAAACTCATGCCCTTGACTTCATAGGTACCAATCACCCAATTTCCTGCTTGCCTCTCACTGGCTACCACTTCCTGTCTTTCCATTTTCCTCCTCAGGAACCCTGATCCCAGCTCACTGAGGCCTGTGATCCTTTGAGTCTACCACCTTTTCAATGCCCCCCCACCCCCACAGGCCCCCTCCCATTCCTCTCTCAGAGCCGAAGTCCTGACAGTAAGCCTCAAGGCCCTCCACACTTTGTAGTTCATTAACTCTCATGCCACCTGTCACCCCTCTTCATCTCATTCATCCTTCCTCCATTACCCCGTCTCCTCTAACAAAACCACAGTTCTACCCCAGGCCCTTTGCACTGGCTATTGCTGTTGCCTGGAACATTCTCCCTTCAGATACCTGCAGGGTTCATCCACTTACCTCCTTCAAATCTATGCTTGGATGTCACCTGCTCAATGAGGCTTCTCTCGACCCCCTCCTGGCCCCCTTACCTTGTTCTATTTCCTTCAGAGTTCTTACCTTCTAGCACACCATCGAGTTACTTATGTTTGTTGCTTATCCTCTGTCTGTCCTGCTAAAACTCTGTCTTTGAGGACAGGGATTTATCTTAGTCACTGCTGTATTTTCAACATTTTGGAAGAGTGCTTTGCATGGAATAAGAGCTCCTCAATATTTACTTAATGAACAAATGACATATGGGCACCTTGTCCAACCTCCTCATTGTAATAACAATAAAGACAAGAGGGGCACCTGGGGGGCCCGGTTGGCTAAGCATCCCACTCAACATCGGCTCAGGTTGTGAGACTGAGCCCTGCATCAGGCTCTGAGCCTGGGATCCTCTCTCTCCTTCTCCCTCTGCCCCTCCCTGCCCCCTCCCCCCAAATAGTAAGAAAAAGAGAAACGGCAGCAACCACTGACTCTGGTACTTGCTTCCTGTATGTCAGGCACTGTGCCCTCAGCTTTCTATGCATCATCCCCTTGAACCCTCGGAGCGCCACCGTGAGCTCCATGCCACTGCAATCTCCATTTTACTAGAAAGGAAATGGGTTCATGGAGGGTTTGTGTGCAGGAACTTATCTCAGATCTCCAAATGGATGAGTAAGCGGTGGGGCTAGGACCAAGCCTGACCAGCTGGAGTCCCTGCTCTCAGCCACGACCGACCGGGGTGGGGGTGGGGGTGGGGTGCAGATCACGTGACCAGAGGGTCTCTGCAAGACTGCATGGGAGGAATGCCTCCGTGGGACACTGAGGCCAGGAGACTGGTTGGTGCAGAGGTGCCCTCAATCAGCCACCTTGAACCTGTTGGGGCTGCTGGTTGGGAGGAGAGAGGGGGAGTGGACAAGGCAGCAAGCTAGCTCCTCCCAGGCGAGCCCAGCCAGCTGCTGAGGCCGCTCTGCTGTGCTCTAATGCACTCGGTAGAAGCCTGGCTCCCCCGGGAGAGCCTTAATGGACCCACAGAGTCCCAGCTTCAGCTGAAACGGGCGGGTTAATAATGGAGGAGACAAGGTCATTAACAAGCGGAGCAGGGAGTTAGAGGGCAGAAAAAGCGGGATTGGTTTCTAAGGCTCCATCCCCATTCTGGCCAGTCCTAGGCTCCTGTCTCCTCAACCACAGCTTCTTTCAGCTCTGTTCCAGGGCCCTGTGTAGGCTGAGCCCCCAGTCCATCTATATGCCTGGGTTCCTTGCCTGCCTCTGCTTACCCCCAGTTTCCGTCCCACATTGGGACAGAGCACATTGGAATTTGGGCGTGGGGGTTGGCAACGATTTTCAAAGGGCAGGAGCAGGTTTATTTAAGAAAGGCTGACGAGGCATTCTCAGATGTGACCCCCTCTCCATGTCGCCTGAGAGCTGCTGCAGACCCCATCCTCCCTCCCTTCATACAATACCCAGGTGTTAAGAATTCACCATGCATCAAACATTGACCCAGGCTCTGTATCAAAGGCATATTAGATTGTCCTTTGGGGTGGCATGATAGAAGCAGAGGCTTTGAGAATAGAGTCTGAGCCCATGAACCCTGGAGAGCACGCAGGTAGCCACAGCAGCCTCCGGATTCATGGCTCCCCATGTCTCCTGTCCTGCCTGCTGGAGGTTCTCGGCATTTCTCCCACGGACCGTGCAGCGGGCTCCCTGCCTTTTAAATTTTTCACTAGCTTTTCTTGTGGCAAAATCTGCATCACAAATTTTAGCATTTCAACTATTTCTAAGTGTACAATTCAGTGGCCGTAAATACATTCACAGTGTTGTGCAACCCTCCCACAATCCATTTCTGTAACGTATCCATCAAAGCCAACAGAAGCTGTGTACCCATACGCAAGGGGTTAGACAGTAACCCTGAGCTCCCACCTCCCCACTAGCCCCTTGTAACCTCAATTCTACTTCCTGTCTCTATGCATTTGCCTCCTCTGGGTCCCTCCTCTAAGTGGAATCACACAATATTTGTCCTTTCTTGCTAACCATCCACAAACGGCCCCCGTTGTTCACATGGTGGACTCCTGATGCCCTGGCACAGGACATTTGCATCTTTATGATTCCTGCCCACCTTCTAGCCCCTTCGACCTTGCCCCTGCCGTGTCGTGTTTTCTCCAGGCCCACCCTGCCCTTTCTGGCCCCCTGCATCTCTGTACACGCTCTTCTCTGTACACAGAAGCTCTGCTCATTTTCCAAGGCCTGGCTTAAACACCCAGCCTGCTTGGACCCCGAAAGTGAATGAGCCCTAACCCTCCGCCGCATCCACTTGTGAAAGGAGCGTGGGCTCTGATGTTGCATAGAAGGAATCAGAATTCCCACCTCTGCCACTCGTTAGCTGGGCGAATTTGGGCAAGCTTCTTAATCTCTTGATTGGGCAAGATTCTTAATCTCTCTGAATCTCTTTCCTCATCTCTAAAGTGCGTCATTGAAAGGCGCTTTTCAGGAAAAAGGCAAAATCATGGCTTTCATACAGGTGTAAAATGAACACTTTCAAGATTTTATCTTACCCTGAATGAGGGAACCGGGCAGATGTTATAACTGATTCAAAAGAGAATTTGAAAAGCAGACACTGTTATAGATCAGAAATATTTTTTTAAAAGATTTTATTTATTTATTTGACAGAGAGAGATCACAAGTAGACAGAGAGGCAGGCAGAGAGAGAGAGAGAGGGAAGCAGGCTCCCTGCTGAGCAGAGAGCCGGATGCGGGACTCAATCCCAGGACCCTGAGATCATGACCTGAGCCGAAGGCAGTGGCTTAACCCACTGAGCCACCCAGGCGCCCCGAGATCAGAAATATTTAAATGAATATGCAAATAGAGGCAAATTGAGCATTCTACAAGGAAAGGGAGTGTGCCCAAACCTTTGTTGAATGGAACAGAACCCTTACGTCTACCAGTTATCGACACATTACAGAGTTGCAAAATAGTTCCCACAGAATCAGAATTTGATAAAGCAGAATGTTATTCTATTAGATAATGCATCTCTTTCCCTGCTTGACTTTAGTCCCCACCGATACATATATTTTTAAAGATTTTATTTATTTATTTGACAGAGAGATCACAAGCAGGCAGAGAGGCAGGCAGAGAGAGGGGGGAAGCAGGCTCCTTGCTGAGCAGAGAGCCCCATGCAGGGCTCAATCCCAGGACCCTGAGATCATGACCTGAGCTGAAGGCAGAGGCTTAACCCACTGAGCCACCCAGGGCACCCTCCTCCAATGTATATTTTTTCTTTTCTTTCTGCACATAAAGAAGACTGAACTTCCAGTCCTCTTTGCAATACAATGACTTGTGTGCCAGATCAACAGGTGTCACGATGGGGCCAAAGCATTTTTGCTGCTGGTTCAGGGTTCTGTTTTCCCTGGAGCTGCAATCCTGAAGGCAGGGTTGAGGTGGGATCTCTGTTGGCCTGGATCCCTGAGGGACGCCAGGAGCAAAGCTTCCTCCCCATGGCCATGTCGGATGTGTAGTATGAGTGGGACATAAACAAACTGAGATTTGGGCTTATTTGTCCCACAGCATAACTTAACTTATCCTGACTTATCTCAAAGGAAGTTGTGACCAAAGCTCATTATGCAGGGTCTGGAATATAGATGTCACCCCTTCACTGTTCATATGTTTCCCAGGATTCCACTATAATACTTACTACCTTGTATCATAATAACCTATTTCTGGGGCAGGGGGGTCAGGCTGGCTCAGTTGGTTAGGCGTCAGACTCTTGATTTCGGCTCAGGTCTTGATCTCATCCTCTTGTCACACTCCCCACTGAGTAGGGAGGCTGTTTGGGATTTTCCCTGTCTCTCCGCCCCTCTCCCTGCTCACACACATGCTCTCTCTCTCTGTCTGTCTCTTTCTTTCTAAAATAAACGAATAAATCTTTTAAAAAATAATGCATTCCTGAGTCTATATTTTTTTTAAAGATTTTGTTTATTTATTTGACAGAGATCACAAGTAGGCAGAGAGGCAGGCACAGAGAGAGAGAGGAAGCAGGCTCCCTGCTTAGCAGAGAGCCCCATGTGGGGCTCGATCCCAGGAGCTGGGATCATGACCTGAGCCGAAGGCAGCGGCTTAACCAACTGAGCCACCCAGCGCCCCAAGGGTCTATATTTCTTGCTAGAGCATGAGTGCCATGGGCGCCTGGGTGGCTCAGACGGTGAAGTGTCATGCTCCGGTCATGGTCCCAGGGTCCTGGGATCGAGTTCTGCATCGGGCTCCCTGGTTGGCGGGGAGTCTACTTCCCTTTCTCCCTCTGCCTCTCTTCCAACTTGTACTCTGGCTTACTCTCTCTCCAAAAAATAAAATCTTAAAACAAAACAAAACAAACCATGAGTGCCACAAGGCTAGAGACCATGATTATTGGTCTTTTGTATTCTGAAATCGCGTCTGGCCACCCAATGGTTCATAACAAATGTTTATTGGAAAAATAAGTCAAGTATTCATTGAGGTAGAGCTCTGTGACTTGAGCAAGTTTTACATTTTGGGAGGCTTAGATCTTTTTAATCTCTAAATTGGAGACAAAAAATTCCTAGTGGATTTGTAAGGAATGAAAAAAAGCAAGATGTGGGAGCACTTTATTATTGAGGTTATGTAAAAATGAGAGGGATTATTAAGAATTAAAGAAACCAAGTCCCCCAAATTTGGAGCGCCTCAACTCAAACCAGGACTAAAACTTGAAATTTTGATACTTAAAGGCCCAGAGTTGCAGGGTCCCTGAGAGGGCCTTCCAGAAGTTTCCTTGAGGGGATCAACCACATGCATCTCCAGAGACCTACATGTGTATGCTCCTTTTTTGCCCAAATGGAACTACGGGTTGATGATTCATTACTGATGTCAGTGAGTCAGCGGGGAGGGACAAGTGTCTCATGAGACTCGCATCAGCCAGGACCAGCCTGAGAGATCTCTGGGAGTAACCAGGGGACAGAGCAGGGAGGCCAGCCCCCAGAAGTCACTTTGGGAGCCCAAGTTACCCAAGTAGCTTGGGATTGCCCTCCAGAGACCAAGAGATTTGTTTGTGTCCCAATTAGTAAAGCATTTTTCCTGATGTTTTGGTCTGAGGTCCAAGACTTGTAATTTCATAGCTGTCCAGTGGGGTCCTGCTGATGTACAAGTGGCATGAGGAAGTGGACAAAACCACAGGAAGTGGAGTAAGAGAGACCAGGTAGAGCCCACATTCCACCAGTCACAAGAAATATGCCCTTGGACCCACTGCTCCACGTTTCCACTTTTGTTTCCTTGAAAATGGGAATCAATCTGTCTGACTCACTTCCCGGGACTGGGGAATATTGTAGATGTGTTTTAGGAATGAGATGGCAATATATAAATGTCATTTTGATGACTGTTGTCCCGTGACGCTGTACAAACCTCACTAGAAGCCCTTACCAAATCCTGCCCATCTTTCCAGATCTGCATCTGCCCCCCCACCCCCCACCACCTCCCTCAGGAAGCCTCATGTGCACATGCTGGTGTCTCAGATTTCTCCTGGGCATGTTTCGTGCATTGACGGATCCTGGCAGTTCTAAGAACCCTGAACATTTATTCCAACTCCCTTCTTTTATGAATAAAGAACCTGAGGTCCCAGCATATGGCGGCTCCAAGCAAACTCACATGGGTCCCTTATCTTGCCGGGGTTCTTAATGGCTTTGTGGGTATTTCATTGTTCCCCTCCTACCTTCCAGCACCCCTCATCCCTAAACTGTACCCTCCGAAGATTGAGCTAAGTCTTCCTTTTCTCACGTCTTTCCCCTGCCCTCATCCTGCAGTGTTTGCACATGACCCTGCATGTAAAACAGATCCTCCTAGGTAGAAGAAACTTCTCTCCAAATCTGCCAGCTCGCAGGAAAAGGTAGTCTTTAAAAGATGGTGGGAGACTGTTGCCACCTGCTGGCAAACCCTTGGAACTACAGATCAATGTCGTCTTGCGGAGAGACCCATCAACGCGGCTTTGGTCTTGCAGGCTTGCATGCTTTGCCCTCCTGCATACACCACTCTGACTCAGAGGTGAACTTGGGCAAAGAGTATCCAGTAACTTTTGTCTTTGGTGGCATGGTCCACAAATGTTTGTGGAGTCCTTTATTTGAGCAAAGATATTTAGACCTAACCCCTGACCTCTGAGATCCTGCAATCTGGTAGAGAACCAGGACTGGGGCGGGGGCGGGGGGGGGGAGGACTATCAACTATCTACAACGTGGGGGAACTCAGTGGGAGTCCTTTGGAGGCAGGAGGGAATCACTGCTGTTGAGAGCATGGAGGAAATCCCTGAGACCCCATGGAAAATATGACCTTAACATTCTCGCCAAATAGAAGAGATATTTTGCCCTGGGCTGGGGCGGGGGGGGGGTCTAGTTCGGCAAGTGGAATTTTGTCAGGGAGAGACTGGGAATGGAGAGGGGATGTTCCAGGGAAGAAAGAACATTTAGGAGATAGAAGGAAGTGGCCACTTGAAGGCCTGAAGCGAGTGAGGGGTCGCCTCATACAATTCGGGAAAGCACACTGGCCCAGTGTGTTTGGTCGTGAGTGAGTCGTGGGTGATAAGCTGGAAAAGTAGGCTGGGGTCTGGACCAAGGACACAGATGCTGTTGGTATCCCACTCATGCTCTCAGGCCTTATGTTTGTATCCCAGCCTGATCCGTGTCTCTTTGAAGCCTCTCTCTGGTGGGTGCTCTGCCCTCATACACAGCAGGTAGAAAGTGCATTGCTCCCCTGGCCATCAGCCAACAACAGATGGAAGGTGGTCTATAAATGCCCCTGTTCTCTCCCTCCTTGAGTCAGGTTAGCTCTGAGACATCTGTCTGACCACCATTTCCCAGAGGTCCCCCATGGGATTAAGCTCAGTTGCCCACAGCGCTAACTTGCCCAATAACACACTCTTATTGGCTGTCTTCCCTTTCCTGCCTCACTTCCCTATTTCCTACTGGTGTTTCCTGGCATCATCACCAAAATATATTACATGAACTAACATTTTGAGCCCAAGCCCTATTTCTAGGGAAACTGACTCTAAACATGGAAGCTAAGAAGATTAGACTTCAAGCAATAAGTGCTTCCTTAAGGCCAGGTCATAATAGCCATTACAGGCAGATAGTGTTTTATAAATTGCCATCCTCCCCATGTGCTCTCTTGTGGCTGGGGGGATCTCCAAGATGGTCTTAATCACTGGGTACATGTTGCAATGCGTAATCCAAGAATGCACATATCCCAATCTCTGCCCTCCCCTGAAGATGTAGCCCATCCTAGTACAATGCCGGGGTTTGGTTTCTTTTTTTGGCTTCTACTAATTTCCAAGCTTCCTTCTTTTATAATTTCCTTCATGTTTAAAGAACTTACGTCAGCCATTCTTCTAATGCAGGAAGCCAGGACTTTTACCCCTATGGAGAAGTAACAAAGCATCCCTCCCTTATCAATTAAATGGGTTAAATATACCAGTTAAAAGACAAAGATTGGGGGACACCTGGATGGCTCAGTGGGTTAATGCCTCTGCCTTCAGCTCTGGTCATGGTCTCGGGGTCCTGGGATTGAGCTCCGCATTGGGCTCTCTGCTCAGCGGGGAGCCTGCTTCCTCCTCTCTCTCTGCCTGCCTCTCTGCCTACTTGTGATCTCTTCTGTCAAATAAATAAATCAGATCTTTAAAAAAAAAAGACAAATATTGGTAGAACAGACTTTTTAAAAATGACCCAACTATATGCTGCTCACTTCATTTTTTTCCTTCCAATTTTTATTCAAATTCTAGTTCGTTAACATATAGTACAGTATTGGTTTCAGGAGAATTCAGTGATTCATCACTCATATAGAATTCCCAGCGTTCGTCATAACAAGTGCCCTCCTTAATTCCCATCACCGTCTAAACCAAATCCCCCCGCCCACCTCCCTCCATGGTTCTCAATTTGTTCTCTAGTGTTTTTCTTTTAAAGTTTATCTATTTATTTGACAGAGAGAGAGAGAGAGAGAGAGAGAGAGCGACAGTGAGAAAGGGAACACAAGCAGGAGAAGCGGGAGAGGGAGAAGCAGGCTTTCCGCTAAGCAGGGAGACCAATGTGGGGCTCAATCCCAGGACCCCGAGATCATGACCTGAGGTGAAGGCAGAGGCTTAGGCACCCCTTGTTCTGTATTGTTAAGAGTCTCTTATACTTTGTTTCTCCTTTTCCCTACTTTCCATATGTTCATCTGTTTTGTTTCTTAAATACCACATATGAGTGAAATCTTATGGTATTTATCTTTCTCTAAATAATTTCACTTAGCATAGTATACTTTGACTTTTACCACACTGTTGTAAGTGTAAATGGCAAAATTTCATTATTTTTGATGGCTGGGATATATATATATATAGAGAGAGAGAGAGAGAGAGATCTATGGGATATATCTATCTATCTATATAGATAGATAGATAGATAGATATCCCACATTTTCTTTATCTATTCAGTAGTTGACTGACACTTAGGCCACTTCCATAGTTCGGCTACTATTGATAATATTGCTGTAAATATCAGGGTGCATGTACGCCTTTGCATCTATATTTTTGTGGCCTTTGGGTAAATACCTAGTAGTGTAATTGCTGGGTCCTAGGGCAGCTCTATTTTTAACTTTTTGAGGAACCTCCATCCTGTTTTCCAGAGTGGCCACATCAACCTGCATTCCCACTGACAATCCAAGAGGGTTCTCCTTTCTCCATGTCTTCCCCAACACCTGTCTTCCTTGTGTTGTTAATTTTAGCCATTCTGACAATGTGAGGTGATAGCTCATTGTGGTTTCGATGTGCATTTCCCTGATGATGAGTGATTTTGAGCATCTTTTCATGTGTCTGTTGGCTATCTGGATGTCTTCTTCAGAAAAATGCCTGTTCATGTCTTTTGCTCATTTCTTAACTCGATTACTTGTTTTTGGCTGCTCTTTATGGATTTTAGATACTAACCCTTTACCACGTATGTCACTTGTAAATATCTCCCATTCTACAGGCTGCCTTTGAGCTTTGTTGACTGGTTCCTTTGCTGTGGAGAAGTTTTTATTTGGATGAAATCCCAATATTCAGTTTTCCTTCTGTTTCTCTTGCTTCTGGAAACATGTCTGGTAAGAAATTTCCATAGCTAAGGTCAAAGAGGTTGCTGTCTGTGTTCTCCTCTAGAATTTTGATGGTTTCCTGTCTCATATTTAGGTCTTCCATCCATTTTGAATTTATTTTTGTGTGTGTCATATGAAAGTGGTCCAGTTTCGTTTTTCTGGATATGGCTGTCCAGTTTAACCAACAGCATTTGGTGAAGAGACTCTTTTTTCCCATTAGATATTGTTTTCTGCTTTGTCAAAGATTAGTTGACCAAGGAAGCTCACTTCAAATATAACAATATAGGTAGGTTAAAAGAAGAAGGATATAGTGTGTAAGAATCAATCAAAAGAAAGCAGAGGAGCACCTGGGTGGCTCAGCTGGTTAAGAGTCTGCCTTCAGACACTATATCATACTCAAAGGGTCTGTCCAACAAGAAGATCTAACAATTTTAAATATCTATGCCCCTAACATGGGAGCAGCCAACTATATAAACCAATTAATAACAAAATCAAAGACACACATCAACAATAATACAATAATAGTAGGGGACTTTAACACTCCCCTTACTGAAATGGACAGATCATCCAAGCAAAAGATCAACAAGGAAATAAAGGCCTTAAATGATACATTGGACCAGATGGACATCACAGATATATTCAGAACATTTCATCCCAGACCAACAGAATACACATTCTTCTCTAGCGCACATGGAATATTCTCCAGAATAGATCACATCCTGGGTCATAAATCAGTTCTCAACCAGTATCAAAAGATTAGGATCATTCCCTGAATATTTTCAGACCACAATGCTCTGAAGCTAGAACTCAATCACAAGAGGAAATTTGGAAAGAACCCAAATACATGGAGACTACAGCATCCTTCTAAAGAATGAATGGGTCAACCAGGAAATTAAAGAAGAATTGAAAAAACTCATGGAAACAAATGATAATGAAAACATTATCGGTTCAAAATCTGTGGGACAGCAAAGGCAGTCCTGAGAGGAAAATATATAGCGGTACAAGCGTTTCTCAAGGAACAAGAAAGGTCTCAAATACACAACCTAACCCTACACCTAAAGGAGCTGGAGAAAGAACAAGAAAGAAAGCCTAAACCCTGCAGGAGAAGATAAATCATAAAGATCAGAGCAGAAATCAATGAAATAGAAACCAAATCAACAATAGAAACCAAATCAACAAATAGAACAAATCAACAAAACTAGGAGCTGGTTCTTTGAAAGAATTAATAAGATTGATACACCCCTGGCCAGACTTATCCAAAAGAAAAGAGAAAGGACCCAAATAAATAAAATCATGAATGAAAGAGGAAAAATCACAACCAACACCAAAGAAATACAAACAATTATAAGAACATACTATGAGCAACTCTACGCCAACAAATTTGACAATCTGGAAGAAATGGATGCATTCCTAGAGACATATAAACTACCACAACTGAACCAGGAAGAAATAGAAAAGTCATCAAAAATCTCCAGACAAACAAAAGCCCAGGGCCACACAACTTTCCATGGGAATTCTACCAAACATTTAAAGAAGAATTAATTCCTATTCTCCTGAAACTGTTCCAAAAAATAGAAATGGAAGGAAAACTTCCAAACTCATTTTATGAGGCCAGGATCACCTTGATCCCAAAACCAGACAAGGACCCCATCAAAAAAGAGAATTACAGACCAATATCCTTGATGAACACAGATGCGAAAATTCTCACCAAAATACTAGCCAATAGGATTCAACAGTACATTAAAAGGATTATTCACCATGACCAAGTGGGATTTATTCCAGGGATGCAAGGTTGGTTCAACATCCGCAAATCAA